>JAJJHY010008598.1:1298771-1326739 GCA_021224005.1 Drosophila setifemur | reverse complement strand
TCAAAGCAAAGCGCCAGCGAGTTCACACGCTAGTTAGTTAGTGGGGGCCTAGTATGGGTGGGATGGTAGGATGGTAGTAGTTATATCGCCATATCTCGGTGTCGCGGTGTCAAGGGTGCAGAAACCGGCGGCGGCAACTTTGGCATGTCGTTCCACAGAAAACGGAAGTTGGCAGCGACGAGCTGCCACAATTAACCCAGCACACACCGGCATCCGAGGGGCATGTGTTCTGCGACAAAGTTGCACTCGCACTCTTGGTAATGCCAGTCCGTCACTAAGTCACTCAAAGTTTACTACTGCCGCCTGATTAGTGCACAGAGAGAAATAAGATACTAAGTGTTACGGTTCATCTATCAGTTAGTTATGAACCCTTTGAAATATATAAAAAAAATTATTCTTAAAAAACATTTTAATTAGCTCCTTAAAGTCTAAATTTGAAATTGGTATTTGCAATTTTTCTCTGTGCATGTGATTCCGTGTTAGCTAGACAAGATTTTTGACTTGCTGGCAAAATATTTTGGTAGCATAAACAATCTGCGTCTGAGTCTGCAACGGCCGGCTCATTTGCATAATTCTGTGGGGCAGACAATGCGACATGTGGCCTGCAACGCCTGGCTGCTCCTCAGCATTAAAGCCAACCACCAGTCGACCAGACTAGTCCTCACATGTGCTGCTGTTGCTGCTGCTGCTGCTGCTGCTGGTGCTTCATTGTTCCGTCTTTCTCCCGGCCGGAGATGCCCCGACTTTTTGGCATTCTTAATTAGGCCCCAAACTCTGACGTGTGTTATTATTATTTTTGTGTGCGGTGTGCAGTATGCAACTTTTGTTTTTATGCGTCATTCGGGCTCTGTTGTTGTTGTTGTTAGTGTTATTGTTATTGTTATTTTTGTTGTTACCCCTGCTGTTGTGTGCGTGTCGCCAATGACACCACCACACACACTCACACACACACACACACACACACACAGGGACCGTCGGACCCACTCGAGCTTTATAGTTCAAGGTGAGCTCGGAAAAGTTTTGTCGGGGGCGGAGGTCGGAAATAAACTTGCAAATTCTGTTGCTGTTGCTGCTGCTGCTGCTGCCTCTGCTGCTGGTGTTGTTCCAAAGCGTTTAAAATTTAAATTCACCCTTCGCCCTCGTTGCTGCTGTGGCTGCAGCACATTCTTGCTCCTTGTCACGCCACTGAATTGTGCAACATTATTTAACCCTTTTTATTTCGGTCGCCGGACTGCAGCACTGCCCCTTTTCCATGTTTTATTTCTTTGCATGGGATGGATAATAATGCTGCAGGGGCGTGGCCTTTGGGGCCATGCAGCTGCATGCAACGAGCAATTATTGCGCAGTTATTGCATGTCGTGTGCAATGCCTATGAATTATTACGTATACGCAGTGTGTCCACAGCGAAAACGAAAGTCGTGAAAGGGGGCTCCTTCTTGCTGCAGTTGCTAGTAAATTCAACTGTGACCATTTAATTAAAGTACTTCGGATTTAATTGAATATTACTTATTAAGGGTAAGAGTATTATGTGGATTATAAAATTTGTGGGAGATAAGTGGGTTTCTACAGGCGAATCCGAATTAGCAGAAACGAAAATATGAATCAAAACAATTCGTCTTGAAATTAGAAGACGAATTAGAAGACGCATTAAAAATATAAGCTAAGAAGCTAGAAGCAGATTATTTAGAAGAAGTAATTTACAAACCCATATGCTTGCCCCTGTTACGTATATTTTAATGTATACTTTGATATCTTTTAATTCATCAATACAACTAAGTAAGTAAGTACTCTAGACATTGTGGTAAAAAGTGGTTTAGTTTATTTCCTTTGCAAAGCCAGAGCTTATCTTACCCGCAACTATTCTATTGAGTGTCTGGCGAAACCGCACGCTTTCTGAACCTTCCCCAAGTCCCCAAGATGGCGCTCATTAAATTAGGTAATCGCGTGAGCCCTGTGTGTCAAGCGAATTAGCTACCATATCGCCGCTCAAGCAAGACATTCCCGTCGCTGGGGCAACGGCTACGCAATCGACCTTGGCCAACTTGCCAATCGGTTGCAAGTGGCAACCGCAAAGGTCACGCACTCTAAGCCAACTCAAGCCGTTTCTGGCGGCCCTTTAATGACCCACTAATTGAGGGCTACTCGCTGCTATTAATTAGTGATAACCATTGAGTGCAGCATGTAGCATGTAGCGTGTAGCATGTGGCATCCGACTGGCAAGAAGCATGGCCATCCATTTATCATTCGGAAGCAACTGGCAACGGCAGCGCCGCAGCCACAGTGACTACAAAAGGTTTACGGACAAGCGGTGACAACGCCGAAACCACTGAACTGTTAAAAGTGCCATTGAATCCAGCAACAAACAACAACATCGACGACGAACGATGCTGGGCCAGGCCGGGACGCAACTGTGCAAACATGGCTAGATGGGATGTGTATTTTGTTGCTGATAGATACACAGATGGATACACCACCTGAACCGTGCCCCGAGATCTGGCCACGCCCGCGCCCTTTCCCCCCTCCAGGGCACCCTTTGCCGAGCGTTAAATAGTTTTGTTTATTGCACATTGGAATCAAGCCAGCGAACAATTCGGTGGCTGCTCCGCATGCGACACACTCCAGCGATCTAATCAGCAATCTCGGCGAGGAGACAGTGACATAAAGTTTCTCATACGCTCGGTTAGCCGCGACGTCGACGCTCGATCGGCTATTTCCCCAGCAGTGCACTGGAAAAAAAGCCAAGAATTAATTTTAAGAAGGGTGAGTTACTCCACTGAATACTTTATTTTATCAAACTATATCTAGTAGAATATTCATGCTGCTTCAATACTCAAATATATTCAACTTCTTGGCTCAATAACTTGACCGAAGGTAGAAAGGATTTTAAATTTGTTATCCACATAGACATTTTCTCGTGTGAGTCCTAATGCAGGGAACACCCAGTGATCCGTGACATTTGCGAACACCATTTTGATCCGTCCATTTCCCCAGGCTAGCTGTCCAGGAATTAAGAAGCAGAAGAGCGATGAAAATTAAATTCCAACTTCCCAACATATTGAGTGTAAAATTCAGACTGAGACTGACTTCTTTGTTCTCTTGTGATGTGAAGCCAAACTTGTAGATTATATTATCAGTTTCATTTGTTTGTATTAATAAACAACTAAAGTTGTAATCGATTGGTTCATAAATTCCCCGCCTCATATATTTATATATACTTCCACCCTGTCCACAAACCTTTGGTCAATTAATAACTTATTAAATCAGAAATATTAGTCTCTGATCATTTTATTACCTTTGAAATAATATAAATACAAACTATTAAATGGTGTTGTAGGAAAGATACAAATTTTAGTTCTCAGCACTGTGCGAATTGTTTTTCTCTGTGTGATGGGTCCGCTGCTGCTACGATTGTTTTTGTTGTTGGATCTGCTGCGTCAGAAGCAGTCATATCATTTACATACGCAGCGTTTCGGAGTCTACCTGGCGCTCTGTGGGATCTCTCGACTCTCAAGCCCCCAGATCGCAGTTGGCTATTTGCAAGTCGAGAGTCGGGCGAGTCAGACGTGCGCCTGCCTGCCCCAACGATCTCCGCCGAACTTTACACAATAAAACCAAGCGGATAAAACAAAGTGCATTTGGCTAATGGCAGTGGAAGTGGAAGTGGCAAGAGTCAAAGCCAGAGGAGGTGCTTATTCCGAACAAATAAATAATGCATAACCATGTTTGGAATGTGTTTGAAAGTAATTAGCGCAACGATGCTGCCTGACCCACATCGCCAAAAATCGGGCTAATTCATATTTCATGCCGGAGTGAAGTGGTTGCGGACTTTAGTCCTGGTCCGGCCTGTCCTGTCCTGTTTGCATATGCAAATAGCTCAATCTGTGGGCGATTGAGTGGCAAACACGTGCGGAAAGTGTTAAACTGTGCCAAACATAACCAGCAAACATAACCGAGCAAGCAAATATTCAAATTGGCAAAAAGCCAGCTGAAAATCAATTGCAATTCATTTTACGAGCATGCAACCGCAAAATCGCGTCTAAAAACAATGCCCCACCAATCAGAATCAGCTCCAGCTTCGGCAGCAGCCCCATGGCTATGCAATTGCAAATTAGTCCTTGCAGCGATTATATTAATGCTGCTCCAGCGGAATTTAAGTGGTGAGTTATATATTTTGACCTGCCATCGCTAATTGGCCAAAGGCAGCCGAAGCGGCTTTAACGCAATCCATCGGAATCCGAATTTTAACCCGCTGACTGCCTGCTGCCGATGATGCTGTTTCCAGTGAAGATGCTTCGATCGGCTCGCCTCGCCATTGCACTTGTAATTTGCATTCAATAGCGAAATAGTGGAAACCCAAACCAAACCAAAACTGCTTAGATCAATTTACAAACTATTGTTAGGGGGGGGGTGGATGGTGGAAGGTGGAGGAGGGGCTTTGGTAGATGTGCATGTCAGCTGTTATTATTGAATTGTTTGCTAGCGCCCTGAGAACAAGTTTCTACCATGTACTTTGAATGGGAGAATGACCTACAACGAGGAAATAACTCTAATATGATAACGAAATGTTTAATTTGGCTTAATCAAATAATTGGAAATACTCAAATGCTTAACAACAAATTTATGGCAACAAATATGATTGCTTAGATATATCACAGATAAATGTTTAATAGAAATATGTATGTGAGGGGATGTCAGTGCCTATTAAATTTTAAGAAATAAAACGCAATTCTTAAAAGCTATGTTTTGTAATTATGCAAATTTTAACTATTTGTTCCCATAGAAGTTATTGAACATAAAAGACAAATCTTAATACATTAACTTCTAAAGAATAATTCAATGTTCTTAATACATAAATAGCATGATTATTGGACTGTGTTTATACTACTGAATCGGTTAAAAATTAAATTTTTAATTCTATAAATTAAACCTAAAGTTATACTCATACATTTTAGCTATTCAAACATTTATTTCATTACAAGTGCTGTTTATTACATGAAGTTACTTAGAAATGATTCAATAAAATTAAATTAAAACAATGCATCAGAAATCAGAAAATGAAATCATTATTGTAGATTCTGGAATTCAGAAATTCCCCACTTATAAAATGCAGCTTCAACCTCAAGATGCCCGATTGATTTACTCATTGTTAAGTTATGCATAAAGATTCCATGTTAATCGATGCCCAGTCGCAAATTAATATCTATCTTGCATCCATCCCCATTAGGCAGAAATGGATATGCATAATGGAGAATTATGACTGCTTAGCCAAGAAATTCGAAATATTTTTCGGTTGCCAGTCATGCGAATCGCATTCCTCAGACGCACTCTGATAACTCGCATTCCCCTTCCCCCCGGTTTTCCCCCTTCCAGATGCCCTGCTGCTCCAGTGCCCGCTGCACCAGATGCAGTTGCAGAAGATTGTCGGATTCCGTCCCCCGCTGGAGTACCTCAATGGGGGTAATCTTATTTACACCCCGCCGCCGGTTAGCAACTACAAGGATCGCAGTCGGGAACGGGAACGAAAGCAGGATGCCCCGGCCAGCCAGGTGTGCTGGCGCATCTGCAACGAGGATCCCGACTGCATTGCCTACGTGCACCTCTTGGATACGGATGAGTGCCATGGCTACTCCTACTTCGAGCGCACCTCTCGGTATCGGGCCATTTCGGGGGAACTGCCACTGGTGGCCGATGCCGAGGCAGTGTTCTACGAAAAGACCTGCCTCCGGGGTGAGTAATCCCGCATTTGCCGGATGGAGGCCTGCCCGACCTTGGCCCCACCCATGACCTCCCGCCTCTTGCAGTTCCCGATGCGTGCAAAGGCCGTCTGTGGGCGCTGACCAAAATCCCCGGCAGCACGCTGGTGTTCCAGTCCAAGATGACCATTCCGACGCTGGTCACGCGGCGTGAGTGCGCGGAGCGTTGCTTCTTCGAAACCCAGTTCAAATGCCTCTCCGCCTCCTTCGCGCCCTCCTATCGGAACAATCGTGAGCGGTAATTGACTGTTTGGCTGTTGGCTTTTCTGGTTGTCTGTTTGGTTATTGTTATTGTTTTTATTTTTTTGTTATTGTTGTTGTTGTCAAAATTAATTGCTTTTGTCGTGCATTTGAAATTGCGAATGCACAGCCGAGGCTTTTCTCCGGATTATGACATCACTCGCAGGCAGTTAATACTATATTTTGTTAAATATATTTAACTAGATAAAAGTTACTTAAACTTTAATAGCTTAGTTAACTATTTTGTATATACTTAACGAGATAAAGGTTACTTAAACTTGATATACTTGGTTTATTGGATTAAAAACATGTACATTTAACATATTTTAGTTTGAAGGGATCGTTATTATGAATTCTATATTATTACGATCCAATTTCTACAATTTCCAATTTAAAATATTTCGAGATGTTAAAATTGGTGGAACCCAACATGTCTGAACATAAATAATTTTGTTTAAGCTACGACAAAAATATTTTCTTACGATTTTCTTTAAATTTATAATAAGAGATTTTTTGTTTGTAAGATTAATGTACATACTTATATATTTATATACATTTTTTTTTTTCATCCACTTTATTTAGTTTAAGTTTAATTTCTACGGATATTTAAGTTCTTTATTACAAAAATCCCATTTCTATTTTAAGTGCATTAAAATGTTGAGATATTTTCATTTAATTAACCAATAATCTCTAAATATAAATCAGTTTTTAAAAGCTACGATAAAGATATTTTCGAATGATTTTCTCAAAATCTCAGATTGAAAACAACTTATATTAAAAGATTAATTTACATATATGCATATTCATAAAAGAGAGTACCTTGCATCCCTGGCGAGAAGTAATATCATAATTCACCCCGAAACCAAAACCAAACCCATTTTCAACAATTTCCCCTGTGCCTTTACCGACACTTAGGTTTCGCGGTGCCGAAGGTCCTTTCCAGAGCCCCTCGCCCCGCCTGGGCCGGTGCATGCTGAGCGACAGGGACAAGACCATCCAGCCGGATGCCTTCCGGGCTGCGCCGTACGACGAGGAGTACATGGAGAACCAGTGCCATGGACGGGACGTCGAGAGCGACAACTGCTCGTACGAGCTGTACGCGAACAGCAGCTTCATCTACGCGGAGGCCAGGTATTTGGGCCTCACCCAGAAAGAGGTGCGTCCGACGCGCTTCGCCTGTCGCGCATTATGATGGTAATCGATGGGAGTCGGATGAGTGATTGATGACCTCCGCTTTTGCAGTGTCAGGCGCTGTGCTCGCACGAGTCCAAATTCTACTGCCAGGGGGTCTCCTTCCACTATGTGGACCAGCTCTCCCAATCCGAGTGCCTCCTGCACTCCGAGGACATTGTGTCGCTGGGTCCTCGAAGTCTCAAGCTCCGCGACAATTCGGTCTACATGCGGAGGGTCAAGTGCTTGGATGGTGAGTGGTTCTAGCCTAATATCTGGGATATACCTGAAAGATCTTTATGTTGAATAGTTCGGGTATTCTGCACCCGCGAGGAGATGACTATTAGGTACAGACCGAAGGACTGGTTCGCTGGCAAGATCTATGCCAGCATGCACTCCAAGGATTGTCTGGCCAGGGGTTCGGGCAACGGGAGTGTCCTCCTCACCCTGCCCATAGGCAGCGAAGTCAAGGAGAACCGATGCGGCATCCTGCGGGCCTACGAAATGACAGAGGCTTACCAAAGGTGGGTCCATCACCTCTCCATGCTGCTCCAAAAACGAATCCTTGTAAATTTTTGCTCTTGCAGAACCTTTATATCAGCCCTGGTGGTGGTCCAGAACAATCCGAGTGTGCAGACCCAGGGCGACCGGCTCATCAAGGTGGGCTGCATCCAGAGCAACGCCACCTCTGCCTCCCTGGGCGTATCCGTTAGGGATAGCACTGTGGATGCCTCGGAACACGTGCCCAGCGCCATTGCCCTGGAGTCCTCGCTGGAGTATGCCGAGCAGTAAGCTACCCCCAACCCAATATTTACCCAATCTCATAGCTCATCTCCTCCCTTTAGCATGTTCCCGCACGAGGGCGTTGTGCACTACAACAGCAGCACTGGCCCACACCCGGATCCGAGCATCTCGCTCCAAATCGTGGACCTCTCGCACCAGCACGAAACGAACGATGTGCAGATTGGCCAGAACCTGGAGCTACAGATTGTGGCGGAGTACAGCCCCGAGCAGCTGGCCGAGCACCTGGAGCTGCAGTTGGCTCCGCTGCCGGACTTCCGGGCCACCTCCCTGGTGGCCAAGACCATGGATAATGAGAACTATGTTTTGTTGATCGACGAGCGCGGCTGTCCCACAGATGCGAGTGTGTTTCCGGCTCTGGAAAGGATTCAATCAGCCACCAAAAACATGCTGCGCGCCCGCTTCCATGCCTTCAAGTTCTCCGGAACGGCCAACGTCAGCTTCGATGTGAAAATACGCTTCTGCGTGGAGCGCTGTTCACTAAACAACTGCTTGAGTGGAAACGGGCAGAGGAAGAGGCGGCAGACGGTTCAAGCCGAACGAAAACCGGAGGACCTGCGGGTCCAGAACCCCGTGTACATCTCCACCGTGGTGGATGTGCCGCCTGCCGAAGCGAACTCCAACCAAAGCGCCAAAGTATCGAACCAGGAGGAGCTCCCCCTGAACTTCAACCTCCGGGTGCATGGCCCGGACCAGAGCAACGCCAACAGCTATCTGTATGGGGAGCGGGGAGTACTCCTCATTGCTGGGATTGACGACCAGCTGCACCTGGACAACGTGTGCATCAACCAGAGCCTGCTGATCGCCCTCTTCATCTTCTGGCTGATCTGCCAGGTGGCCCTGCTCTTCGGCTGCGGAATGGTCCTCCAGCGCTATCGGAGACTGGCCAAGCTGGAGGAGGAGCGGAGGCGTTTGCACGAGGAGTACTTGGAAGCCCGCCGCGTCCATTGGGCGGATCAGGGCGGTTACACACTCTAGTTGTTGGGCTGCGACAAAATGCGTATAAAATGCATCTTAATTTAATAAACCTATGCGAATCTTACAAACAAGTGCGATCGAATCTGAGGGTTTGGAGGGCCCGATGGGAGGCTTCAGGAGTTCTTCTTGGGATGGTAGTGCTCCCACTTCCGGTGATTCAGCGAGTTAAAGTCCTTGCAGTGCTGGGCGATCTTGCGCAAGTAGTCGGACAGCTTCAGCAGCTCCGTGTCCGAGCCCCTGTTCAAGTGGGCCTGCCGGAAGGGACGGATCTTCAGGCCGGACTTGGGATTCATCAGGAAGTTGCGCCGGATGTCATCGAACATGATGGTGTTGTTGGAGCTGTACTGCTTGTACAGCGCCCAGATCACGCCCAGGGGTTTCACATCCACCACCCCGCGCTCCGGCACGTGCACCGAGATCATTGCATTCGAGTCCAGGTAGAACATCACCTTGTAGTTCTCGTTGTTGGCCACGCCCAGCAGACGCATCTTCTCCTCGATCCAGCGCATGCTGGTGGCGGACCAGATCACTATGTCATAGTCCTCGTAGGCGGAGGCCAGAAACTCGTGCAGGTACGGACGCATCAACTCCGTGCCCGTCTCGGCCGGCGAGCGATGGTCGAACAGAGTGTAGTCGATATCCAGGACAAGCAGCTTCTTGCCTTCGCGCGGCGGTGCCAGCTCCTTGATCTTGTAGTCCCGCACACGGCGCTGCACCTTTGCCAGGTAAACGGCTGAGTTCTCAACGGACTCCTCGCGGTCCTCAGCATCGTCGAAGTCATCCACCACCTCGCCAATATCATCCGGCAGACTGCAGGCATCCTCGATGTCCGCCTCCGTGGACCCGACCATCATCAGCTTGAAGTTGGGCTTCAGGTCCAGGGCGCTGATCTTCACATTGTCGGCGGCCGTTTTTCCTGCAAGTCACCGCGTCTTGAGAGGATTTCCCATGAGCTTTCGGGCGGACTCACCTTTGTATTTGAGATTTAGCAGCTTCTGGCGCTCGGGGCGGACCTGTGTCTTGCGGAAGATCTCGTGACGCAGCACCTCGACGGTGTCCTGGTCGGTGAGGTCCACCGGGTACTCCTTGCCACTCCACTTGACCACGATGACCAGCTCCCTAACTTCGGTCATTCTGCCCAGCCAATTGAAAGCGAAAACCAAGAAAAATCCAAGCTAACGTTCGCTGTCAAAGATGGAGCAAGAAAGTCGCTTGTCATTCAGCAGCAGTAAGCTTGGAAAATAGGTGTACTCACTGTTCTTACCTTTCTGGGAGATGGGAAGACAATAAAAGCTTGGAGGGGGGATTAGGAAGACCAGAATTGGTTATTTTTGCAGCTTTAAACAAAAGAAATTTGTTTATATTTCGGCGTTTGAGTTGTTATCGGGTTCTTGCCATTCGCCCTGCAACGCAAACAACCTGCATTGATCGGTTATCGGAAACTAGGCGGTTATTTTTTAAATACTATTAGACAAAGCTTTTTGGATAAAAATAACACTTATAAAAGTATTGAAATTGGTATATGAGTATACATGAACATAAAACTTTCAATCCTAATGTTCTCCATGCAATTTTATCATTGTACAGAAGTACGATATTTTTACAAAGAAGTGCCTCTAAAACACAAAAAAATACTCAAATATACCAACATAAAAATCGATGTGTTTGTTCAGAACACATCGACATATCGATACAAATTCGATGTTTTTCCCAGCTCTAGTTGGGAAATAGCACAAATTTAGCTAAACAATGGTCTGAAAAAGGGAACGAAACCCAGGATTTGAGCGCAAAGAGAGTCTGCATGAACTATCTAACGATTCTGCTGTGCAACCGAAAACCGACGATGCTCTCGCGCCGGAGCAAGGAGAAGTCCCAGTCGCACAAGGAGGGCGTGGTGGGGAAGTACGTGAAGAAGGACACCCCGCCGGAGATCCCGGTGATCAACGTGTGGACCAGTGACCAGCGGGCGGCCAAGAAGAAGTCGCTCCAGCGCTGTGCCAGCACATCGCCCAGCTGCGAGTTCCATCCAAGGAGTTCGAGCACCAGTCGGAACACCTACTCCTGCACGGACTCCCAGCCGGACTACTACCATGCCCGGCGTGCGCAGAGTCAGTTGCCCTTGCAGCCGCACAACCAGCACAGTCAGCACCACCTGCCCCACGCGCATCCGCACGTGCACACCCATCCCCCGCTGCCTCCCCATCAGTTCCGGGCCAGCAGCAATCAGCTGAGTCAGGGCAGCAGCAGCAACTATGTGAACATCGAGCAGATCGACCGCATGCGTCGCCAGCAGTCCTCGCCCCTGCTGCAGACCACTTCTTCCCCGGGGCCTGGAGCCGGGGTCGGCTTCCAGCGCAGCTACTCCACCACTCAGCGACAGCAGCACCAGCACCAGCCTCTCACCCATCCCCATCCTCACATGGCGGGCGCTAGCTACGATGCGGATCAGGGCCTGCTCAGTGCCTCCTATGCCAACATGCTGCAGCTGCCCCAGAGGCCCCACTCCCCCGCCCACTATGCAATCCCGCCACCCCAGCCGCAGCAGCAGCAGCAAATACAGCAGCAACATCACCAGCAACATGCCTCTACGCCTTTTGGATCCACGCTGCGTTTCGATCCGGCTGCCCTATCCTTCAGGGATCGCCAGCCACGGTACCAGCCCACTAGGTAGGATTCCAGTCCAGCATTAGTTCGAGATGACTCCAATAAGAATTTGTATTGGAAGCGTTTTCGATCCTATACAGTATATATTTACTTGACTAGCCGATCGATATAACCATTTCCGTCTATTCGTCTGGATAAACACCTAGATTTCGAAGACTCCAAGAAATAGTGCCACATATTTCCATGTATAGACTTTGGTTTTAAATTTCCCCTTCTCTTTCCCTAGGCTGCCCATGCAGCAGCAGCACCAGCTGCAGCACCAACAGTTGGCGGCGCATCTGGGCGGGAGTTATTCGAGCGACTCCTATCCGATCTACGAGAACCCGTACCGCGTCTCCTCGATGCGCGCCACCCAGTCGCAGCGCTCGGAGTCGCCCATCTACAGCAACACCACAGCATCGTCGGCCACGCTGGCCGTGGTCCCGCCTCCTCATCATCAGGGCCACCTGGCGGTGCCATCTGGTGGTGGTGGAGGATCTCTAGGTGGCAGTGGTCGCGGCGGCAGCTCGGGCAGCATTCGCGGGGCCTCTGCTTCAGTGCAGTCGCTGTACGCCCCGCCACGTACGCCGCCGGGTGGATCCAACTCCGGATCGCTGCAGAAAGTGCCCTCACAGCAGTCGCTCACCGAGACGGAAGAGCTGCCACTGCCTCCGGGATGGGCCACGCAGTACACGCTGCATGGGAGAAAGTACTACATCGATCACAACGCACACACCACGCACTGGAATCATCCTTTGGAGCGCGAGGGTCTGCCAGTGGGCTGGCGACGGGTGGTGTCCAAACTGCACGGCACCTACTACGAGAACCAGTACACCGGCCAGTGCCAGAGGCAGCATCCCTGCCTGACGTCCTACTATGTTTACACCACCTCAGCCGAGCCGCCGAAGGCCATTCGACCGGAGGCGCCTCTGTACGCTCCACCCTCGCACACTCACAACGCTCTGGTGCCGGCGAATCCGTACCTCATGGAGGAGATCCCCAAATGGCTGGCCGTCTATTCCGAGGCGGACTCCTCCAAGGATCACCTGCTGCAGTTCAACATGTTCAGCCTGCCGGAACTTGAGGGCTTCGACAGCATGCTGGTGCGGCTCTTCAAGCAGGAGCTGGGCACCATCGTGGGCTTCTACGAGCGCTATCGGTGAGCGGGATTCCTCGATCAACTCGATTCGTCATTCGTAATGTTTGCCTCTGTTCTTTTTCAGTCGCGCTTTGATACTCGAGAAGAACCGACGCGCCGGGCAGAGCCAGAACCAGAACCAGACCCAGTGACGAAAACGCGGAGATACCATTGAATCGGACCACATACTCGCCAACTTCATAGCTAGTGTACTGCAAACGACTATTAACTTATTTAACCATCGACTCACTGCGATATCAGTGCCTTAGAGACGACTTTACGAAGGGAGAGCAAAGCATATCCATCTGACAAATCGAGTGCCTTAGTTTTAACGTAGAATTGTGTTACGTTCAATTTACCCATGTACCCTTATTATTACTATTGTGAATTGAGATCTGGGTGTCAGTTTGTGAAATGTGCAAATTAAACAGGTTTTGAGCTCAATTTTCCACCGGCATTGCATTGGCGAACGTAATCTAACTGTAAGGTGAGCCACCTGAAGGGATGGATCTTGTGGCACTCGTCGGGGAATGCCAAAGCGTAAACAAAAAGGTCTCCCTGCCGGGTCTTGGCTTGGCACATATTTCCGATTGCCATGCCAAGTTTTCGCTTTGCTTGCAAAATTTATGCATCGGGCACAAGTGGATCGTGGTTGATTCTGCATCAGCAGAAAACGGACCGAAACAAAGCACCGATAGAAAGTGAATCTTAAACTTTTCGTTTTGTTTGCTTATGATTATTTATATCCGCCGATGAGTGGCTGTTGTCGAACCTGATTATTCCGACCGCGGGGCTTATCAAGGGCCCATAAATGACTTTACTACTGCCGTTTCTGCAGGTCCGTCAAACTTTTCTGCCACTGATAAGGCCATGTTATTCTTTTTGTTTGTATGAGTGACTCTCATATTAAAATAGTATAGCTTTTCCAAGTCGGGTCAATATAACAACAAATGTAGTCGAAAAGATTACACGAAATAATTTAAATTACTCATTCAGAAGTGCCTATATCTTAACAAGAAGTCATTCATAAACTTGGGGAATTTTGTATCCACATTTAGATACTAAAACCTGGAACACAGAAAACTTTTATTTGACATTTGACTCCTATAAATTACGAATAATACAAATTTTCTTAGTTCCAGAAATTCAAATAAAGATTATTGAATAAAACAGGTAGAAGTTTAATCTAGAAAGTTTTATTGAAATCGTACCTATGTATCCAACAGCTGCTGTAGATACAATATGAATAAGTGGCATAATGATCATAGCTCCATTATTATTACAGACAAGTTAATCGATTTTGGGAAATTGTTTAAATACGTTTTTAGCAGATTTGAAAAGTTTGAAGAAAAATCCATATTATCTACAGCTGTGATAGGAATAATGAGACGAATTTTGTTTCCAGATGCTACATTGTTTGTATGCTTATGATCTGTTTTGAAGTTAAACCGTATTTGTATCTTATTTGTCTTTATTTATGTGTATGTGAGACGTAAAACTTTTTATTAAACCCAACTCGTGCCGCTTGTTTTGAAATTCCCGATCAGCTCGATTTATCGTTTTATTTTGGTAACCCGTCCGAAAAGAGCCCATTAAGTGCTTGAGGTAAACGAAGTACCCTTAAGGTTGGAGGGTTCTTAAAGTAAAGAAATTAAAAAAAATATATCTTAGATCTAAGAATAAAAATAAAGCAGTCAAGCGGCGATTCATTCGAGACTCTATTTGTTGCTTTTCTTCTGTTGAATGTTTGGACTGGAGCCGCAGTCGCGTCGCTGCTGGCGCCGGCGTCGACGCCAACTGCGCAGCCACTGCACGGAGCCGGTGCTCCGATATTTATACGGCTCCATCCGCACGCGCGCTCAGTTGCTGGAGAGTCGCCATCGGTTCGGCTGGGTTGGGTTCGGTTCGGATCCCCATCACACTACCTGCCACTAGCCACTAGCAGCGCCCGTTTAATTGTCAGTTAGGCGCATTGTTTAACTTTAGTGCGGTGAGTTAGCGTGTCAGCAAATGGATGAGCGGCGTTTATCGCTGGGCAAACAGGCTGTTCTGTTCTGTTCTGTTCGGATCTGTTCTAAGGGGTCTGTCTATCTCCGGATCGAGACACAAGACGGTCTGGAGCATGTGCTTCTGGTGGTGGTGCAGAAATCTCCGCACTCCGCTTTCCCAGTGAAAGTTCTAATCCGGCTGTAACAGACGCACAAAACATTCGCCTCTCGTGCGTTGAATTATGTATGACTGGTGTTTGAGCAATTGGTTTTCCCCACCACGCAATTAGCAGTGCCATAACTCTTAAAGAAACAAAACAATGAACCCTGGGCATCCCAGAAGGTATCCTCCGGTTGAAGAACTCTCTGGAATGCACTCAATACCAGGAATTGCTCTTTGAAGATTGCAACTTAATTGGTGTTTTTATAGTCTGGTGTTTTTTCAAAATGCAAATTGTGATAAAAGTTTTAATTTTTTTGAAAGTCTTATGAACCCGAAAAAGTGATTTTGAAATAAACCTTCAGTTTAAAAACTCTCATGGATATTTAGAAATACCTTATTAAAACTACAGTTTAAACTCAAATGTTTTAATTAATTAGATGCTATTTTCAATTGTGATGTTTCTTAGATGCTGTTCCAAGAACCCATTTTAATTGTTACCAGATTAACTGCCGATCGTGATTTTTAAAATAATGGCCAGTGTTATCTGTCGATCGCAGTCCAATCAATGGGCCCGAGGAATTGGCGTAATTTCGAGTGTTAGTGTTAGCGCAATAATTCGAATACGGCGATTGACATTATCAGCAGCGACATTGATTGAGATAAGCCAGTTCTCACGCGCTTGATACATTGATACCTGCAGCCCACAAACGCCCTGTCACGGCCCTCCCCATAAAGCCCAACGCCATATAAATACTCATAGTCTGGAATCTTTACTTTTTTATGGCCGACCGACAAAGCCGAGTGTGTTTCCTGCCGCGGCCCAATAATGTGATTCGAATGCCGTGCAAAAGTTTGCTCTAATTGCAAAGTTGTAACATTGAGCGACAGTTGATGAAGGTTGCCTCTCCACATAGCACATAGCACATTAGTAGTTTTATCTCAGCACACCCGAACCCAAACCTGAACCCGAAGGGGAGCGAGACACACGCAGATAGCGAGATACATTGGGAGCCAGCTACGAACAGAACATATTTAGAAAATGTTTTTGTTTTTGTTGACATAAAATTCCCATCGAAAGAAGATTTCTATACGAGTATCTTAGTGATACAGTTTGGACACGAGTTCACACATCAAAATTTCCGAGTGACTTACTTAATTCAATGGGAGTAAATTCAAAATTTGCATATCGGGTCGACAATCCGGACTCCTTCGATTCCAGCCTCCTTGATTGCTGTAAATTGACCAATTGATTAAATTCCAATTACAGCAACCCCCTCCAGTTGGTCCCGATGAAAATGCCAGCAGGTCTGGAAACCCTCGATTGAATTGGAAAACAAAGCAACCAAGAATGGACACGCTGCCTCTCTTACTCCTCCTCCTGGCTGCAGGTGAGACCCAACCCAACCATCCTTCTAGGGGATGTGCTAATGAGTGAGATTCTTTTCCTGGTCTGGTAGTTAGCCTGGGAAATGCGCAAACCAGTCGCCTAACAGTCGACTCCCATGACATCACCGTTCTTCTTTACGAAAACGAGACTTTCTTCGTGTATGCCGCCGAGTAAGTTGTAAGCTCGGATACTTATCGTGGTTGGAGGTAGAATCAATCCCAATATTGCAGTGGTCCTCTATCGAACGATGTGCTGGTGTCGCTGAAGACCGACTCCGATGATCACTTGGATCTGTATCCGGATTCGTTTACCTTTCCGGCGGGCATTCCATATAACCAATCGGTGGAAGTAACTGGCCTCAGGGCTGGCTACGTCCAAGTAGTTGCCCACAGCGATGACGCCAATTCATCACCTATGTGAGTAGCAGGGCTTGTTATTAAATGTTTGGAATTGCAATTATTAGAGGCTTAATTCCAAGAAATATATTTAATGCAATCACACAGATAAATCGAATTATTGTGGGTTTTTTATAGTATTTTAAATTTCCCAAAAAAAAAAAATATCTCTGTCAAAAATAATATTTAATGGACTGTTAAAGATTAAAAAAACTATTAAAAACAAAAATGCTGGCTCATTTAAAAATATAATGAGAATGTGTATACTAGGGATATTTCTTCGATAATTATTTATTGAATTATATCCCCAAATTAAGCATGTTCACTACAAAAATTTAAGAATAAATTATGCAAAATTAAAAGTGATGGAGCCGAAGTATGTGAAATGAACCCTTATCAAATATTATCACTGGATATACGAGAGATAATTTGTTGTCACTCTATTATTAATTTCCAATTTCAACCAAATTCCTAGAATATGGTGGACTTATAACCCGACTAATTCCTACTCATCCAAAATCATTATTTCTTACCCAGCATCGAGGATGTTTTCGTGCGAGTGACAGTGGCCAGATCTTGGGCCCTTAGGTACACCTCCATAGTCTTCGGATGGGTGTACTTTGTGGCCTGGTCGGTGTCCTTCTACCCTCAGATCTGGAGCAACTACCGTCGGCAGTCCGTGGAGGGTCTGAACTTTGACTTCATCACCCTGAACATTGTGGGCTTCACCCTGTACAGCTTGTTCAACTGCGGTCTCTACTTCAACAAGGGGCTGCAGGACGAGTACGAGCAGCGACATCCCCTTGGCCTGAATCCGGTGATGCTGAACGACGTGGTGTTCTCCCTGCACGCCATGTTTGCCACCTGCATCACCATTCTCCAGTGCTGCATTTACGAGGTAAAAGGGATTGGAAACACTCCACCTACTATATAATAGTTGATGTATCAAATTTCATTTATTCTTCGCAGAGAGCCCAGCAAAGGGTTTCGTTCATAGCCTATGGAATCTTGGCCATCTTCGCCGTAGTTGTGGCAGTATCAGCAGGCTTGGCCGCTGGTTCTGTCATCCACTGGCTGGACTTCCTGTACTACTGCAGCTACGTGAAGCTGACCATCACCATCATCAAGTACGTGCCCCAGGCCCTGATGAACTACCGCCGGAAGAGCACCTCGGGCTGGAGCATTGGAAACATCCTGCTGGACTTCTCCGGAGGCACTCTGAGCATGCTGCAGATGATCGTCAATGCGCACAATTACGGTAGGAACACACTCTTAGTTTGTGGATTCTTCTTAAACTGAGTTCTGGTTTCAGATGATTGGGTTTCGATATTCGGGGATCCCACGAAGTTTGGCTTGGGTCTGTTCTCGGTGCTCTTCGATATATTCTTCATGCTGCAGCACTACGTATTCTACAGGTAACACTTGGTTGAAGCGAAAATGTACTTAAAACTTATATGAAATGATATTCCACATGATCGCTGAACAGATCTTTGTTTTTTGACACTCAATCATCATTATCTCACTGTAAACCACCATTATTGTGTTGTTCCTCTTTTCCACAGCCGTTCTAGAGAGACCTCTAGCTCGGACCTCACCACCGTCACCGAGGCTCCGAATAAATCCACAAATGAAGGGCCCAGCGAAGAGACGACTGTGAAATATTAGAGCTTTACTTTCTGTGTGTGCTGTAGAAGACTTGGTGCTAATAGCGCTTTTTTGTACATTTTTTCTAGAATTGTAATTATACGCCATAGCTGCATAAGCCTATTATAAATACTAAGTATTGTTTTGAATTTTGTGGTTTTGGAAACTTTTGAAAACTGAAATTGAAAAAAAAAGTAAATCAGTAATTGCTTTTTTAGGAGCCGCCACTCCTATGGAAGAGTGACCAGCCTTTCATCGAGATGGGCTCTTAAACCTATTGCCTTTCTTTGGCAAGTGACTTGCAAGCAAAGAATTCGGTTTTTCAATGAATAAATAATTAAAAACTTACATTCGAAATTTATTGTTTAAACTTGGCGCTGAGTTGGTAATCGATATCTGATTAGTCATTTTAATTTGTGTTGGGAAGGCTGTATTACGTGTTCCCGTTAGGCTCCAGAGTTGCCATACTGACAGAAGAAGAAAATTTCATGTTTACGTATTAGTTGGGCAAAAAGTTGGCGAAGACTTCGCAATCGAGTTTCACCCCCACAATGTCACTCAAATCATCATCATCCTTTAAAGTGACCATCAATGAGTAAGCCAGGACAAGGGTCTCTAGCTTTTTTAGGACTGAAATTATTCTGTACTCATTTCGCAGAACTGCTTGCTGCCTTTCATTGCCTTCACTCGGTTACTACAACAGCGGCGTACCGCAACTTCGCAACGATAACGGCGTCCGACATGGTCCCGCCGCAGTGGGAAACTCCTCAGACCGTTTCGAGTCTTGGTATGTCAACAATTCGGGCGAACGTACATTGTGTTCAGCCCATTCTGGTGCCTTTGTCGCCTACAAACGGTGAGCGCCTTTCAAAGCAACGCGCACTGGCCGATGACCGATAAATCCCGTCGCAGGCGTCGCAATGCGAATGGCAACATCCATTTTCCACAGGCGGTCGTTTATTCCTAGTTTATAGTGCTTAACCATCTAAAACACGTACTCCCGAGTTCGCGATCGTGGATCAGTTGCTGCCGTGATGTACATTTCCCAGCCCATGTCGTGGCACAAAGTCAGGTACAAGCAACGTCTTGAATATGTTGAACACAATCTTGCATGTAGCAACACGCTTGTACTTGCACCAATCACGCGGCCAGTTGTTTGTATTTTTAGGCAGCTAGAGTTTCTACAGGCTATAACGCAATTTGTATTCGATTTATGATTCTGATTTTCACTCGACAGCACGGACTCCGACGATGAGTTCCCGCCGGTGGAAAATGAAGCCTCCTTGGGATCGGCCGATTCTTCCGCGCCGGATGCAACTGGGGATATTGAGCAGGCGGTGGCAGATTCAGCCGAATTGTGAGTACTCTACCAAATATAGTTTGTGCCTCTTAAACTATTTGTAACCATCTGCAGGACCTCCGAACCGATGGCCTTCCTGCAGGGATTGAATGTGAGTATATTCCGGTACCAGAAATAATAGCTTTTCTAACTCCTCCCTCCACTTACAGTCCGGAAACCTGATGCAGTTCAGCCAGGTGGGTAGACTAGTGCAGCCTGAAGCGCTGCGAGAGATCCGCCTGCACCAGGATGAGCAAGAAATTGGCCATCGCCGAGAACATATGCATGATCAGCGACATGTCCAGTTCGTAGAGCCCCAAGGGCTTTATCTTGAACTTGGTGATGGTGACCATGAGGGTGAAGCCATGTACTGCCTGACGGTAGCGACAATCTGCGTGCTTTAGGTTCATCTCCTGCAGGATAACAGCTGATTTTCGGGTGGCAACCAGCAGGTTGTTGCACAAATGAGTCAGCATGGTGACCTCTGCGAGGGAGATGGTCAGGAACACCAGGTTGATGAGGGAGCCCAAGCCGTCGAATTGTTTTCCCCCTATGAAAGTGTCTGCTAAGGCGTAGTACATGCTGTAAAATCCAACAGTCATGCCCAGAAGGTGGCAAATTAGCGACAGGATCATGGCAAGAGCCATGGGGGTCAAGTACTTATCAGCATGTACACAGATCAGCTTGTAGCACTCCGCCAACATGTCCAGTTCGTCGGATAGGGAACAAAATCGCTGCATGCGGTAGTATTTAGAGTTGAGCTCCAGTTGATCCTCCCTTTGCATCAGATTCACCTCCTGGAGCTGCTTTTCCAGCCTGCAGTTCAGGGCCTTGATAACCTCCTTGACCACCACCATGGCTCCAAAGTAGCAGTTGTTTAGCAAGTTCGAAATTACCTGAGGAAACAGTTTGTACAGGGTCCAGATTAGACCCAACTCCGGTTGCTGCCTTCGCTGCATGACGATGAAGGCCACCTCGAGTATCAGAGGAAACCCAACGGCCTTGATCATTGCCAAGGCAATCGATGTGTATATTCCCCAGCTGTCGAGACGGAACTTCCTCATGGTCGGGAAAAAGGGCACTCGACTCATCATCTTCGCCACATGGTCGCTGATCATCATTTGGGTCACAAAGTTGATTACCGCCACCGTGATGTTCATGTAGCTGTAGAGGGTAATGGCATCTCTTAGGTTGATCTGGCCCTGGTAGTATTCCTTGACTATCTGATTCCCGTAGACTGCGGTAAATGCAATGGTGCAGAACATGGCATAGGCGAGATATAACTTGGAGAATCTAAACTTTTCACGGCTGCGGGAATCGTAGCGATTGGCCAGGAGTCCAGCGGCGGTCATAAAACCGATCAGTGTGATGGTCAATAATTTCACCATCTGGCGATGCGTGGAATCGCTGGTCAAGTTCATGTTGTTCGGTTAATGAATACAGACTATTCAGAATGTTAACAAAATGTGGGCTAATTGATTTAACCCCTTCCACCTGAAGGTGCCATCTGAGGTGGCCGTCAAGTTGGGCGACACTATCTGGACACAT
Organism: Drosophila setifemur; assembly: GCA_021224005.1. Lineage (NCBI taxonomy): Eukaryota > Metazoa > Arthropoda > Insecta > Diptera > Drosophilidae > Drosophila > Drosophila setifemur. Next base: position 1,305,552 of record JAJJHY010008598.1, on the reverse strand, counting down.
CGCGCTGGGCGTGTTGCAAGCTAAACGACCGAAAGCCAACTGAGCATGCGTTGCCCAGGGGAGAAGAGAATGAAGTACAGAATGAACTGAGCGACATTCCCCAGTGACTCTGTGACTCAGTCGCGCTAGATGGTCAGCTGATTGGCAAGTCTGTGCCTGCAGCCATTTCATAAGAGCCGACATGACGTCACATCCGAGATTTTACATATAGAAGCCAACAAGTGACTCGCACATTTGTACTTATCTTGCCGATTAGCAAGGAGCACTGCTGCGTGTCGTCACAAATAATAAATACATACTCGTACATATTGCAATAGCTTGTGAAAGACTCGAACAAAACAAAACTGTCCAGTCGCTGGTATCTCGTCAAGCAGCAACATGAAGCTCTACCAGATCTACGAGCGCCGAGTGTGAACCAATAACTAGTTATTTTTATTGGTTTTCGTTATTAATCTTGGTTTTCTCTCCTTCCAGCAATCTGTGCTGCGCGAGATGATACTGCAGGACATCCAGAGCCAGGTGAACACGCTGCCCAAGCTGGAGACCCACAACCTCGGGGGCTACAGCTTCAGCATGGTTCTGGACGAGCCCCCGAAGTCACACTGGATGTTCTCGGTGCCGCTGAACAAGCTCTACATTCGCATGAACAAGACCTTCAATGTGGACGTTCAGTTCAAGGCAAAGATGCCCATTCAGCCTCTAAATCTGCGCGTCTTTCTTTGCTTTGTCAAGGATGTGAGCGGTCCGGTCTTGCGTTGTCAGAACCACCTGAGCATTGAGCCACGTGAGTGGAACATTATATATATTGATTTATATATAATACCATTATCTTTTGTTTTTGTAGTTAACAGCCAGAATTCGAAGATGCGCGAGAGCTTGCTGCGCTGCGAGAATCCCAACACCACCTATTGTGGCACAGCCCTGGGAAAGGGCATTTCGGAGCGGTATTCCGTGCTGATTCCCTTAAATATGTGCCGATCTGGCAACCGCGGGGGTGGCTATGTGCGCCAGACCCTGGCCTTCAAGTTTGTCTGCCAAAATTCGTGTTTTGGCCGAAAGGAAACTTGTCTGGTGTTTTGCTTGGAGAATGCAAGGTGAGATCCAAAGAAAAAACGTACACAAACCAATTATACTTTTGTTGTTTGTCCTTAATATAATTTACTTTATTGATAATATTTTGAATCTCTTGCAGCGGCGACATTCTGGGACAACAGGTTTTGGAGGTAAAAATCTGCACGTGCCCGAAACGCGACCGCAACCAAGACGAACGCCAGATCAATAGAAAGAAGCGCAAATCTTTAGCAGCCCCCTCTGAGGAGGATGAGGCGGAGGTGAAGCCGGAAAAGTCGCGTCGGCGCACCGAATCGTATCGCGAGGTGAAGGAGGAGACCGAGAGCAACGGAGACGATAGCAACGATGTTGAGTACGCGCTGCCCAGCGACTGGAAGATGACGCGCACTGAGGATGGAGAGTACCGGTTGGCCATTACCTGCCCCAAAAAGGAATGGCTGCTGCAGGGCATCGAGGGCATGATCAAGGAGGCTGCCACTGAACTCCTGCGGGGACCCACCAAGGCCAATCTGCGTCGTCATGCCCACAACCTAATAAGCCTGAAAAGTAAGTAACTTGAAACCGAGTCAATAGAGAAATTAAGTGCAATTCAATATTTACAGAACGTGCCTATGACCTGCCATGACTTGCAACCTGGCAGCTACAGTCTTACTACTTACCATTAAGAACCTAGTGATTTCCAGAGGAGCGCTACCGGTACAAGTTGTCTAAGTTGGTTATCTAATAAGTGTTGGGCGTTGAAACGTGATAAAGCCTAAATAATTTGGCAAGCCTAAGAGCCGAAAAAAATTACTGTTTTATATATTTTTGATAATAATATACCGCTGTTACTTGCGATTTCATAAACAAATATATGTAATTCATGTTTTACCATAAGAAGTGAATTCTCCTGAACCAAATGCTTCATAATTAATTGTTACTTGTGCTTTCCTGTCATCTTCCTGAAGTACGCCATGGGCAGACGCTACTGTACTCCTCAGGAGCGCATGCTATGGCCAGGCAGTGTGACATGTGTGGCTTGCGGTCAATGCTCTCTAGCTGCAGCTCCAGCTCCAGCTCCATCGCTCCGTCTCAGCTAGTCTGCAAATATGTCAAAATCGTTGGGCTGCATTTGCATATTTTATATTTATACCCGTATCAGCGCGTCTTTGGATTTAGTTCTATGCCAACAACAAGAAAAAACAAAAACAACCTCAAGCAGGGCGCATGCGTTCGCCAACGTTGCACATGTGCGAGGATGCAAAAAAAAAACAGATGTTGACACTGCGCCGCAACTGCAGCTAATGTTTCTGCTGTTCATTGACCTAGGCCAGGCATTTAGTATGCTTTAATTGTAGTGGATTGGGAATGGATTGGGCTTTGGTAATGGGTATGGTTATGGGTATGGATATAATGCAGGCAGAAGCGGATGTATCCACTTCCATTTGGGGCCTTTCCTTTTTCACTTGCCTGCCTTACCAGTTTCCAATTCGGCACCACGAAAATGGGTCGAGAGAAACGCTCACCCGGCAATCGATTCACTCAATTCTCGTTCGGCGGGTGCCAAGAGGTTTCGGTTTGAGTCGAGTTTAATTGAGCTTTGCAGATGCACGGAGAGAAATTCAAGCCTAATCAAAATCTTGGATTTATTAAATGGATTTTATATTTACAATTTTGTTAACCTAAAACAATATAAATATGTAAAATGAAAAAAATTGTTTTTAATGATTACACATTCTTAAAAACTATTCCAAACTAAACCGTATTTATTATTTAAAACTATTTTAAGAAAATAAAGTTCAACCGACTTTAGTTTTCTAAAACCAGTTCTTAAGCAAAACAAATATAATACCTTTACTTAATTAGCTACCTTTATTATTTAAGTAAAATTGTATTAAAAATTAATTGTTTTAAAGTGTACGTTTCTCCAGCGGTGCACTCACCTTAGAAACCCAATTAAATATTTGAGTGTTTTTGATTTAAGATTCCGAATACAGTGGTTGTTAGTTTGTGACTCAGCAGTTACCTCCACCTGAGATTCGAATGAAAGAGTTGTTTTTTTTTTCGAAATGCACACGAATCAGATGTTTATCAACCATGAAGAGTAACTATCTTTACGAGGCAGATAGATTGGGAAGAAGAGCAAACAGCGCAGATCTCTTATCTGGGCCCACTGTGCCCGGGAAACGGGGTAAACAATTACACAAAACGAAACAGGTGAAACCACGACTGCAACTCCACTCGATCCCACTCCACTCCGAGCCATTGGATTCCACTCAAAGGGGCCCACTGCCCACTCGAATCTGCAGTCGTAGCTGGAAAACCAGATAGCCAGCGAAGATCTTCACTCGACTGGGGAGAAAGAGTCGAAAGCTGGCGCAGCACACGTAGTTTGGCATTCGCATTCGGCTGTTGGCGTTGGCGGGTTGTGTTGTCGTGTGTCGTTGGTGCTTAGTCTGCTGCCTGATCTTCGTTCCGCCGGCTGCAGCTGTGGATACTGCAAATAAGCTGTGCCATATTCCCATTCCCATTTCGTGGCCAAAAAAGCGAAGCCATTACCCTGTTTGTTCGCGGCTTTCGTGTGTGAGTGCATATCTGTGGAGTGATGGTGGAATCGGCGACGACGACGACAATAACGCGCACCACCACCCAGGTGCCGGCTGGATCGGGGACCGTAACTCCGGCTCCAGGTCCGGCCGCGCCCTTGGCGGCTCAGGTGGCCAGGCAGGCGCAACGCAATGATGAGACCACCCGGGCCATCTTCAACCTCAAAATCATAGTTCTCCTGCTCCTGCTTCCACTGATTTTGCTGGCCGTCCTGCTGAAGCATCTGTTGGACTACCTCTTCTCCCTGGGGCTCAAGGAGAAGGATGTCAGTGGGAAAGTGGCGTTGGTAAGCTATGCGAAAGTGTAAACTAATAGCCGTCATAAGTGCTTGGCAAATGAGTGAACTATCTGACATATGTATCTGCAAGATACACGATCTTCGAGTGGAGATGCCGGGCAGCCAAACGAAACGCACCGTCACGCACTTTCCTTTTCCAATGGCTGCCCACCAGTTCCATTTCCACTCCCAACTTTAACCCACTCTCAGCTACCCCTTCTCCCGAGCCGCTTTTCTTTTTATTATTATTTTATTTATTTTTTTGTGATGTCGCAGCTACTTTTTTCTTACCCAAGCTGGGTGCGGCCGATCGCTTGGTTAATAAAGTAAATATTTATGCGTTTGGTGCTTAGCTCTCTGGGCACACGATGTTCCCGCCACGGTCATCTAATGTGACATCATTCCGATGTAAAACTAACCACAACTTGAAGGAAACCCATTTGCGGGAATTTCGAAATGCTCCCGTACCGCGGTCCATTAATCGCATCGCATATGTATCGCCTCGCATCGCATCGACAGACAGTGCGTAATTATGGAGAAGTCAATTGGGGGGACGCCATTGGTCAAGGTCAAGAAGATGACCGGAGAGATGCCTTGATGTTGATGAGATGCTCCATATGCTGCGCAACCTGACCGAATTTGGGAGGAATTAGCATTCCATTCTGGTATCTCGTAGGCGTCGCGTATAGCGTATTAATGACTCATTATAGCTCGCCTTTTGTCTCAACTCATCGATCGTTCACTGAGATACAGCTAACAAAAGTACACAGATACAGATACAGATACCTTTTGCGGTTGACCATTCAGGGGAGTCAGCTTTAAGGGGAAATTTCTCAGCCCAGCTGTGAGAAGCAAATTAAATTGGGAGATCGAGTTGCAAAGATAATGCTTATTGTCGCAATAACTGGGGAGGGGAGTCTGGCCCCCTTTTTCGGCGCCCCTGCTCTGCTAGAAACTGGTTTTGCGCCGCTGTATTTATAACAAGACAAACAGCACGAAAAAGAGCGCAAAAATGCAAACCTCAGGAACTTCACTTTTGTTTTCAGCCCGCGCACGATCGATGACGTTTCCCAAAGTCGCATGTAAACAAAAGCAGCCGCCGAGAAGGGCAATAGTATCTGCGAGTACCGCGCGTCGGGTATCTCTCAGATGCGTAGATAAAACTCAACTGCTGGTTAATTTGCATATGATATTGAAATTCTTCAGCGGTGCTATAATCACAACAACTGCGCACTGCGCACTGCCATGTGCTGTGATGTTTTGTTATTCTCATTGTTTCCCAGTAGTTTTTTTTCTTTTTGTTTCACGAACGTGCCAAACTCTGGGTTGGACCCACTTGTTACATGGAAGCCGCCAATTCAGAGTCGCACCCCCCACGGGCTGAGGTCACAGTTCGTAGTAATTACGGTCAAAAGTCATTCAATTGTGCCCCAGAGAGAGGGTCGGCCCACCGAGCGTATGAGTAATGCCATATAAAAGTCTCTTTATACGGCTGCTGCTCACATAATTGCCGGTAAATGAGGTTTTTGTTTAATGCAAGTCGCATTAGCTCGGGTTGATTGTTTGCAAATTAAGCTAATTAATTTGGCTTGGTATTATTACGAGTAAACTGTGATTTCACCGCATCTCGCATCTCGCATCTTGCAGGTCACCGGCGGGGGCAGTGGCCTGGGCCGAGAGATCTGCCTGGAGCTGGCCCGACGTGGCTGCAAGCTGGCTGTCGTAGATGTCAACTCCAAGGGCTGCTACGAGACGGTGGAGCTGCTCTCCAAGATTCCCAGATGTGTGGCCAAGGCCTACAAGGTGAGATCACCCCCCCGAGATGGGTGGATTTTTTTTTTAGTTTTTCGCGGAACCTGATAACATTTTCCTCTTTTACAGAACGATGTCTCTTCACCCCGCGAGCTCCAACTGATGGCTGCCAAGGTGGAGAAGGAACTCGGTCCGGTAGATATTTTGGTCAACAATGCCTCCCTCATGCCCATGACCTCGACGCCGACCCTGAAGAGCGATGAAATCGACACGATTCTGCAGCTTAATCTGGGATCCTATATAATGGTGAGTATGATAAATAGGAAAATAGTTATTGCAAATGAAAATCTATTTAAATGGATTAAAAAAAAGTTGTATTGAACATAATATTTATATTTGAAGTTAATTTGATTTATTCTCTTGCAGACCACCAAGGAGTTCCTGCCCAAGATGATCACCCGCAAATCCGGCCACCTGGTGGCAGTGAATGCCTTGGCAGGTAAGTCGTCCACTCAATCACCCAATATTATCCCCTTAATTAATCATTAAATGTTCCCCTTGGCAGGCTTGGTTCCCCTGCCCGGAGCTGGAATTTACACGGCCACAAAATATGGAATCGAGGGCTTCATGGAATCGCTCCGAGCCGAGTTGCGGCTCTCGGACTGCGATTATGTCCGGACTACAGTGGCCAATGCCTACCTGATGCGGACCAGCGGGGATCTGCCGCTGCTCAGCGATGCGGGGTGAGCGTGGGTGTGGGCGGGGTTACTTACTCGATCCGTCCCAGCTGACCTCTGACCCTTTTCCCATTTCAGCATTGCGAAAAGCTACCCCGGCCTGTCCACTCCCTACGTGGCGGAGAAGATTGTCAAGGGGGTGCTGCTGAACGAGCGCATGGTGTACGTGCCGAAAATATTCGCACTCAGTGTATGGCTGCTCAGGTGAGAATTGAATTAGTCACCGTGTCCGATGATTATTCGTAACGATTATTGTTTCCTTTATTGGCCAGGTTGCTGCCCACCAAGTGGCAGGATTACATGCTCCTCCGCTTCTACCACTTCGATGTGCGCAGCTCCCACCTGTTCTATTGGAAGT
>JAJJHY010008598.1:1272731-1298725 GCA_021224005.1 Drosophila setifemur | reverse complement strand
CCCAACTCACCACAGCCCAAACCAGCATACCATACCATACCATCCCATCCCGCCCAGAAGCATTTAAGCGGAGAAAGCTCTTGTTTGTTTCCCATTTGCAGTTCTTAATTTAACTGTTGCTTACGCTAGGTGTACATGTTTAGCTATTTATATGAATCCTTAACTTAAAGTAAATATACTTCCCTAACAGTAAATGTAACCCAGTTTCCGATTCCGACAAATCGAGAATTCATTTTGGAAAGCCTCTTAACATTCCAAATAATTTTAATAGCTCGATAAATCAATTCTAGGTTAGTAACAATAACATTTAAATTTTACTTGTTTTATATTAAAGACTGTAACATAGTAAAAGCTTTGCAGAAAACTCAACAATTTCTTCGTTTTAAATTCAAAACAAAACAAACAAACAAAACAAAAGTAAAATTTGGTATTTGAAATCGATTTGGTATCGGAGTCGGAAATGGGAAAATAATGTTTTTTACTCCTTTGAATTCCCTGGCTTCCGCCCTCTTAGGCGGAGTCCCTGGATATAGCACTTCTTCTGGGACTCCTGCACGCAGGATCTCCGTTCGTTGTTCCAGGTGTAATTCAGGGGACAACGATGGATGATTTTATAGCCATTGGAGCAGTAGTAAAAATAAGCACAGTTTCGTGGATGTGGCATAAATCCGTAAGCCCCTCTTTGGCAGCTGGTCATGGTTTCGGGTGACTGGCTGCGGTTGCAGGACACCAGTTGGGCAGGAGTGCAGGCCTTGGTGATGCCCGCTCCTTCGTAGCACACCATGTACGGATAGCAGGGTCCAGCGTTGGGCAGTTGTCTAAGGGTTATGGTCAGGGGTTGGGCTTGTTCTGTTCCAGTGGCTGGCGGTTCGGCGGTGGTTGATATTTGGGCATCCGTGGCCTTGGCCTGACATCTCTTCACCAGTTCCCGGACCACGCAGCGCTCCAGCTTGTCATCGTAAAAGTGACCCTCCAGGCATTCCGCCTCAAAGGAACCAGGTCCGGCGCAGTATATGTACTTGGAGCAATTACTGGAGCTTGCCACATACACTCCCATTTGTGGGGCACTGGAACACTCCTCGAACTCCAACGCCAGGGTTCCGTGACCCAACAAGGTCACCACAAATATAGTTATCAAATATTTAGTTGCCATTTCACTACACCCGGAATGCTGGGATGACATCTTAAGACTGTCTGTAGGTCGGGTATCTCGGCAAGAATTTGTAAATATTTTTGCATGTGCGCCGAACTGATAAAGTTGGACAAGTTGGAGCATCGATTATTGGGCGGTTATCTCATGCTAGATATGGGTAATGAGTTCGGGAATAGTCAGTCACTCCCCCGCCCCGGGTCCATGTTTGCGGATCTCGTGGTGTGCCGGCAATTTGCGATTTCGTAGCATACTTCCCAGCAGTGCAGCAGTCCAGCAGTCCGGCAGTCGGCCGCAGTTTTAATGACCAGGCCACACCGCAGCACAATGCTCGATTGGATGCAGTTCGACGCGCCCGGCGCTCAATAAAAATTGAAAATGCACTCAATACGCAATTAAGTGTCGCCACTTCCGCCGGGACAAACGGGACGGCCATCGATATATGCGCACAGCCAATGCCATTCATCGCCCACATCACCATGCCAGGCCCGCCCGCCATCATCCACATCCCCATCCCCATCCACATCCACATCGACATCGACATGAACATCGGTCGCGGCTTGTCGGAGTTAAACGATTGCCATCGATTTAATATTCGATGAGATATTCATAACTTGCAATTAGGCCTGGTGGCTCACTCTCTGCTCGCTCCTCCGTTGCTTTTTCGATTTACGTAAATGATGGCGCTCTGCCAGTCTGATTAATGAAGAATTACCAGGGCAAATGGCTGGGATCTGTGGGCATTATCCGATTCCCCATCCAACATCCCCCATCCCCAACTACCACCAACTACCATTAACATAATATTCAGCACTGTCATCGGCCTTTTGGTGCGTTGTGCCAATTGAGCGCAAATTAAAATTGTATTAATTGTTAATTAAACGCCGGCGAGTGCTTTGTGGCATATTTTTCGGCTGGCTAACAGGTTATACCGCAGCCATCCAACAGCTCCGATCCAACAGATGCCCGGCGGAGTACAAAACCCGAAGGAAAAGAAAAAAAAGGACCCCATATGGTGACGACGGCGACGACGACGAGTCAAGTGATTAAGTGCACACATATTCAAATGCGAAAGCAACGAATCGAGAGCGGAGCAACATGTGCATCCCCATCCACTCTCCGGAGTGAATTCTAATTACAATTATGGGAGAAGACCCCCAGCACCTGCACTCACTTCAATGTGGCTCAATGTTGTTCGATGCGCATGCGCAGCCCCCGATAAAAATAGCCCACCAATTATTTGTGCGCTAGGGTTACAGTTCTCATAAAAAACAAACAAACTGTCGGCGTTTTTATGGTCGTTGTGCCCCCGCGAAGTTTTTACGTTACCCTTTCCCATACCCAAATGGGATTGGAGCTGAATTGCTCGGCACTCGCATTTATTACCACAACTTGTCAATTGGCTGCTTCAGTTTGAGCCTAAGCGCTGGCATCCCGATCCCCGCATCCGTCTTGCGGGCCATGCGGCTGGAAGGACGGACCTATCAGCCGCTGCAGCTCCAGGAGCACCCTCTCCGTGCGCTCCTCCAGGCGATCCAAAGCCGCATTGAGGGCGTCCAGGTTGGCACTGACGTTGGCTATCAGTCGCTCCGATTGGCGTGTCAGAGCCGCGAAGTCGTCCAAATTGGCCGCCGGGTGTACTGCATCTAAATTCATAGCCAACTCCAGTTGCTGCTGATGCTGCACCTGCTCCTCGCCGCTGTCCATCAGAGCTTTAAAGGCTGCCACACGAGTTCCGAACTGACTTTAATTTTGTTTAGTTTAGAAAGCCGTTTCCGGTTGCTGACACATATTTACAGAAGCCTCTTTCAAAGTGTAAAGCAAATTTGCTTTCGTTTCGAATTTTGGTTTTGTCGTTCATCATTATAAAAGTTTATTAGCAAAAACTAATTTAATTTACTTCCATTGAAATTTCAACAAGCTGACCCTAGGCACTTTTCGATTTTAATAAACGAAAAATAGTAAATATAAAGTGTGTTTTATTCCACTGATTGGACCTGCAATTTCGAGGGTCACCGGGTATATAGGGGCAATAAAATAATCATTTATGCCATTAATTTTCTTTTTTTTGTATACTACGGCGTAATAATAATTATGGGAAATAATTATTGGAAACTTAATTTATTTAAAAGCACCAGCTTCTGAGTCATGCAATTTTTCATAAATTTATTTTGGATCCGATTTTGAACCACCAAAGTGGTTTTGAAGGTATCACAAGGGTATCACGAAAACGAGAACCGCCTTCGCCCTTTGTTTATTTTGTTTGGTTTGTAATGGCCAACCTATTACAAAGCATCACTCGTTCATTTCATTAAACCCATTTACAAAATGGCTTTGTCCATTATTTATACATATCAATTATAAATTGTGCGCCGCTCCTGCAATATTCATATTCACTTGTCAAAATGTCAACTCGAAAATAGAATATTTATGCATTTTTATGTGTGCGTATCGGTCCATGATTTGTTTGCTTTATGCTCTCTGTTCAAGAACTCTTTATCCCCATAAAAAACAGAATACAGAATACAGAACGCAGAACCCTGAACACGGAAAGGGGAAAATGACAATTCGGACTATAAATACAAATACTCGGCGGCAACCGAAGTTGAAATCAATTTTTTTTTGGCCCCATACTGCGGTGGTCGCGTTTTGTTTTGTTTTTATATTTGTTGTGTTTTGTTCGGGGAGTTGGGGAAACGGAGATCGGGTGAGACTATTTAGCTTGAAGTAGAACAAGGTGCCTTAATTTATTTTTAATTGAAAGCAAATTGAGCCAATCGCCATGTTGATAGTATGCAAATGGCTGTTGCGGTTGCCCGACGATGTGGTCTCCTCCAGTTATTAACAGGATGAAGCAGCTGCCACATTGCTGTTTCTCCCATTTCTTCTGCATTTTCAACTTAATGAATTTTCATTCAAAGTGACTGCACCAGGCCGGCCGACCGACCGAAGGACATGGACAGGCGGTTTGGCCATGTCTGAAGTGGACATCCTGCCGCACACACAAGCCATTAACCGACAGGCAGCTCCTGCATGCTCCTGCAAAAGGATGGCTGTCAGGAGGCTTTCTTTTGTGGTTGGCTAAAATCTGTTATTATTGTCATTAAGCAGGCTTTTGTTGTCAGTCCTCGACACACACATACACACATTTGGTTTTCTCCAGGCTTTTCAGAGATTTGCTTGGATCTGTTCTTGAGGCGGCCATCGGTTGGTTATTGAATTTCATGCTTAGGAATCTTAGCCCTACTTGTTGCTATGGTTTCCGCCTCCTCCTTGGCCCTCCTGGCCCCTCCTTGGCACTCCTTGGCTTCGGAAAATGTTCACATTTTCCCACATTTTCAATGCATTTTGGGTTTCTGGTCGTCGTCATTAGTTGAAAGCGCTTAGTTTGCTTCGTTTGTTTGCCGAAAGTTGGCATTGTTGTTTCTGTTTCTGTTCCTGTTGTTGCATTGTCATCAAGTTGCTGCTGTTGCATTTGCTTTTTACATTGTTTCGCCTAAATAAAGGCATATAATTTATGTGTGTGCCCTGCCACCCTGCCGCTCTGCCGCCCACCACCCTTGGGTGGCAGTTTTAATAGTAGTTTTCGGCGTTATGCATACGCCCCGTTGTCCACCCGAAAAATACTTGTTCGGTGAGTGAGGGGCAGTGCCAGATCCTCGCATCGGGTTAGTCAACTTTGTCACGGCTCTGGGCATGTTCCCTGAATAAATTCCCTATTCTCTATTTGGGAGCGCGTCCCATCCTCTGTTATTGTTTTCCAACTTTCACTTTGCTTATGAAATCTCCAACGATGCAGTCACTTGCACGCTCGACCTCCATGAGCTGCTTCTCCATTCCCGCGACCACAGTGGACAACGTGAACTTTTTGGCCAAGCTGACCAGCCATGTTCGTGCCCCTGCGAGAAGGCACTGTGGGAAACATTTAAAATTGCAAAAAAAACTATGGAAAATTAAGAAAAAATAGCATACAAATCCTTTAGACTATATTATGTTCTTGGGTTAAGAATACTTTGATATATATAAAAAATATATGAAATGAAAATATATATTTTTAAGCTGGAATTTATATAAATTTCAGTCTGGTTTTGCCCAGTGCATGCGTGTTTGTGCGGTTGAGTGTGCTGTTATGCTTATATCCTGCGGCTTAAGCATTTGTTGTTCTACAACGTTTCAGTCTGTTTGCCAAGTAAATAAAAGCTGTTAACTAGTTTTCACACACCAAGACACCAACGAAAGGTCCTGGCTGGGAGAGAGGACACGTGCTGGACAATTTTTTGCTCCACTTGGCCCGTTCTAACTGCTTTTGTGCGTAGCACACTCGTGTATGAGCAATTATTTAATGCCGTCCGTCCGGCATTCGGTCCGTGAGTCCGCCTGTCCGTAAGTCCGTGAGTCCGTCCGTTTGTCATTGTTGTGTTTGGAGCGTGGCGTTGTTGTTGGTGCTCATGTTGCTGGGCGCCTTTGTCTTCGGAGCCATCCAAGTCAGCTGCAGCCGCCTTGTCTGCCCCTTTTGTGTCGCTCATTCATTTGTGTTTATCCTTTCGCTTTTAATTGCGGCTCCGTCCTGCTCTCGCTCCTGTAATCCTTGCCAGCTAGCACCCCCCTGCCCACCCCGGCCCCTTTGTGTAATTACAAGTGTTTGTTGTGTAAATAATAGCGTTAGCTGCCTGGGCCGAGGACCATCGTTGACGCATCGTTTGCATGCTCAGTTAATGCCGTGCATCAGGACACCCTTCCTTTGTCCTGACCCTTCTCGGTGTCTGCATTTGTATCTGTTGCCATGGAGGTGTGCGCTGCTGTAAATGTATCTGCGTCTGTTTGTGGCATGGAAAATTAATTACGAGAATTAAGCAGCGCAACGCCCGATCTGTCCCATTGACTCAGGTGTTGGCTGCTCGGCGTAACGTATTTTTCTTAGATAATTCCCATAGAGCTCGACAGCCATGTGCTGCACCCTGGACTCCAGCTCCAACTCAAACTCAAGCTGGTGCTGCACAGAGAAAAATTATGTACGATATATTGAAGAAATATCTATTGAGAAACAAATTAGTTTGGCATCATCTTGGAAAATATTTCTATACATATTCAAATATTTTTGTAAACTCAAACAATTTTGTTCTATGTGTAACTCGAGCTAGGAACGGAGGCGGGGCTTTAATTCATTCACCTAGAGTCACTTACATGTGGTGCCCATTAGCCCGGGGCCACGCCCCCTCGAGAGGCAAATGGCAGCGAACCATGCGACGCCAAAAATTTCCATTTCGTTGCTTGAACCGTGCATAAATATGTCAATAGGGATTATCCCATTCCCTGAGGCATTCAAATCTTCGGGAGCTATTAAAAAATGGGGATCCTTTGGGTTCGGGAAAACCTCAGCTAAACAAACAGCAACGGGAAGGGGAGATGGAGCGGGAGCGGGAACTGCAACTTGATTATCCTGGCAACCTGCCGCGCATTTGCCGACTGTTAAATTATGACATGCAACTGTCAGAGCGGGTTCAAGTGGATCTCGGATGTGGATGTGGATGCTCCTGGCAGGCGTGAGAAACTGTTATCCTTGCACCTAAACAAACACATTCGAGGCTGCTGGGATGCGGTAGCTGCTGCTCCGGCTCCTGCTCCTGCTCCTGCTGCCAGGGTCCTGGCGGGTGTCATATTGCAGAATGTTGTCGATCCTCGAGATCCTTGAGCATTACACGACCAGCTAATTTATTTACTTAACTGGCTGTGTGTACTTGTTGCGTTGTCCGTGTAAACTGAAACATGTGTTCAAGGATCCTAATCGAAATGGCCTGTTATCCGTGGCTGTCTCATTAGGTCCTGTCCCGCTGTTGTTGTAGCATCTACTGCCACTGCTGCCACGGTAGCACTTCAGATTGGTGTTGACAGTCGCGCTGAGAAATTGCTTCCCCTTTTTTTTGTATTCGGGGAGCTCTTGCCCTAAGTGCCCGACATGCTAATGTGAAATATTACAAAAATAATGGAAAAAATGGAGAAGCCATCGAGATTAACGCGTTTGAGCACTCAACCCGGCTCCGCACTTTTCACTTTCCTCCGCCATCTGTGGCCCGGTATCCCTTTCCCCCTTCGGTTTATCCTTTGCCGTGGGAAACTTCGGTGCTCAGGTTTAACCAGCACTAATCCTTTACCTTAAGCACTTCACTGCATTCTCCTGGTGCCAGCGGATAACAGTCCGCAACATAGTGTTGACAGATTGGCTATCTCTATCTGGGAATTTAGCTATTTCGGATTTCTTTGATTTATTTATTCACAAGTTTCTTTTTTTTTAACTGCGGACATTTTATCTTATATTTTAAAACCACATTTTTAGCAATTTAATTGTAATTCCTCAATAATCAAGCTGTATTAACTACAACTAAAAATACTAAGTAATTATTCGCACTCAGTATAAAATAAATGTGCTTAAATAATAATTCATCAAATTAATATCAATCGCAAAAACTGTATTAAATGTATGTTGAAAGACCCATTAATAACAGAAACAGAACCATAAGATACATTTGTAATGCAATACAAAAATATGTTTGCTGTTAGTTGGCAGAACTGATGACTGACTCTTGACTGGCCACCAGTGGTTTTTGAGTGGCCTTTCGAGCTGAAGTGTTGTTGTCCAGCCACCGAGTCGAGTGGCACGGAGTTTTGACAATTAAGCGGGTCACCTCTGGCAGAATCTCCGTAGCTTGCGTCGGGGGATTTGGATTAAAGGAAGCCAGTGGAAGGAAGCATGTGCTCCGACCGTCCCACAAGAATCGCAGACGCCCGGCCCATAAATCATGGAAAGCCAATAGCAACTGAAAAAAGGAAAAGAAGCCGCATGCCAGTGCACAAAGTGTGACCCGATTTTGGCAACACCAGAAGCGAGTGTTCGCTTAAGTAAATACAAGTGCAAGTGCAAGTGCAGTACGAGTACAAAAATTGCATCACGTGCAGCGGCGCAATCGGAAATGCGAGGCAAAAAAGTGCTCAACCAAAAAGTGGGATTCGTAATTGCGCCAAAATGTATAAAGATGCAGCCGAAGAAGAATGCCAACTCCCCATATGTGTGGCTATGAAGTTGGGGATGTGGCTACACCGAACAAAATATGGGGTAAATAGTTAAAGTACTGAACCACTGCACATTTATTGCATTTGTATTGCTTTAATATGTTCAATGTTTTTTTTTAAGAATTCAGTGTCAAGGTTTTCTGTATGCTATTTAATTTAAAATCAAATGCTCAGTTTTTATGTTTAACTGTTATGTGGAGGGTATTTTTTCTTGGATTATTCTCAGTGCAGCAAGGCTGAGGGTAAACTTGTGTTCCGGCAGCGATCGACACATGCCCTCGAGTGCGCCAAGTGCAATAAATTGATACAAAAACCAAAGTGTCGCGAGTGTTGGATGAAGAGGGGTAAGGGGGGTTAGAGGAGGTAAGAGGGGTTAGTGGTGGTAAGGGGGGTGTGGGGGTAGCAGCACCTTGGCCGAGCTAAAACTCTATTAAAATGCCATTGCCAGAGCGGTAAAGGGCGAAGAAGGCGATTTAAAGTGTGGGTAATATACATATTCAACCCAACCGACTCTTGAATACTCTTCCCAATCACAAGAGTATTTTGCATAAGAAATGTTATTGAAACAAGTTTACTTTTTAAAACTAAACTCAATTATAATTTTTTGGTGTTATCCGAAAGTTCAATGACAAACTTTATCGCCAAGTTAATGCACTCTGAGTGTGCTGTAATAAAAATAAAAACTGAATATGAAATATACATTTTTCACGATTCTCTTTTTTGTCGCTCGCTCTGTTATTTTTAACTAAAACCACAGCCGGCACAGCTCCATCTCCATCTCCGTCCCCCTACCCCTTCCCCTTCCCCTACCATTGCCCCTTCCCCATGAAATTATCCTTTGGCTGTCTCTATTTTCCATTGCTATGTGTAAATGTGTGCGTGGCTGTATCTTTTTTCTCCGTTTGTTTTGGTCTATGGATATCCACTTTATTGTCAGAAAATCATTTTTTCGTTGGCATCTCTTGATGTTGTTTTCTTTTTTTATTGAGCTCCAGCTCAGAATGCTTGTATATATCCCTGGATATATGTCTGTATATATAGTAGATATATATGCTGGCGTGTTTGTGGATATGTAGCCGAACATTTGTAGTCTCTTCGCTGCTTTTTGTAGTTCACAAAAAATTGCGTTTATTTATTACTAATGGGCTGGCTCGGGTTGTATCTGATGGTTGTTGTTTCTGTTGTTGTTAGTTGTATCCGCTGGTTGTTGTTTTTACTTACCGCAGCCGTGACAGTCTCATCTGTGCAGGAGGTGACTTTTTCTATATTTTTCTTTATTTTCTATTCACTTGCTGGGGCTTTGGTATCGATTCATCCGGATTGGCTAAATCAAGGCGAGCTAATTGTCGAACCCTATTAACCGGGTCAGTTTTAATGGGGTAATACCTACACCTGCCATATAATCTGCTCGCAAGCCAGTTTTGTAGGCCGCTTTCCGTCGATCGCAGCTCGCGATCCGCGATCAAAGCGTTTTCGCCACTCTCGGCGCTCAGACGTATCTCAAGTTTGGCGGAAAATGTCGGTGCTGCGTGCTCTGGTCAAGCTGCAGGCCCTCCTGGCGTTGGTCGGACTGGTGGCTCTCACTCCACTGCTCATTTCGGTCGCCGTGCTCCAAAAGCTCTTTGCCAAACTCTGCTGTTGCCGATCACCCAAGAGTATTGAGGGAGAAGTGGCCGTGGTGAGTTTTTTTTCATTTTTTTTTTTGCCAAAAGAAGTTACACACAACAAAAAATTGTAATACAAATTTTGATTAATGTTCGAGAGAGGTTTATAATTTCAAAGAAACAGAATTTTTTATTTAAGTGGTTTGAATCATTTAATTAATTTACCATAATTTACCATATCTATCAAGTTTTAATTGCAAAATTAAATTAGTTTCGCATATCAACAAATCGCATTATTGAATTAATAAATATTAATCTCTATATGTATTTTTATAATTCAGAAAACCAGTTGCAACTAAATGCATTTCTTTATCGCGCAGATTACAGGAGCTGGCCATGGTTTAGGACGCGCCATATCGCTGGAATTGGCCAAAAAGGGCTGTCACATTGCCGCGGTGGACATAAATCTGCCTGGAGCCCAGGACACTGTGAAGCAGATCCAGGAGAGCTATAAGGTTCAAGCCAAAGCATATGAGGTAAACCCAGTTATACCGGTCTCCCACCGGCTGTAATTAAATGTAAAACATTATGCAACTATTATTTAATTTGCCCGTCCCACCAGGTGAACGTTACTAATTACGCCGATCTCGTGGAACTCAACTCCAAAGTGGTCAGAGATCTGGGAACGGTTACGGTTCTGATAAACAACGCGGGTATTTTGCTGCACCGGAATGCCGTGGACCCTGATCCTGAGCAAGTGCAGCTCATGCTCGATGTCAACCTTACGTCGCACTTCTGGGTGAGACTTAATCCGATAATAAGATCAACTAATCAAGTAATCAAATGTTTGTGATTTAGAATTCATCACTTAGTTATTATAGATTAGAAGATTTTTATAAACTGGTCCTTAAGTAAAACTCATTATATAATAATTGTGTTGTTCGTATATTGGATATTATCTTTAGATCATTATACTGTCAATTACAAAAGCTTAATTTGTTAAATGTGTTAGTCATTATTTTAGGGATTTGAGTTACCTAATTGCAGTTGCCAAATTAAAATTTCTTTAGATTAGATTATTAATAAAAATTCTAAGAATTTAATAATAAAAAAAATTAACTTAATATTTCAACATTAATTACAGACCAAGGCGGTTTTTCTGCCTTCAATGAAAGCGTTGCGCAAGGGCTTTATAGTAACCATCAGTTCGATTGCAGGTGAGAGCAATAATTATTATACACCAATAATTATTAATAAAACAAGAAAGGAAGGCTAGCTTCGGTACCCGAAGCTTAGAATACCCTTGCAGGCTAGTTGCTTTTAAACCGTTCAATCGTTTGTATGTCAGCTATAGGATATAGTAATCCGATTTTTGGGTTTTTAAATTTCTAAAAAGGCTTTACTGTCTATGAAAACTGTTTTTATCAAGAATGAATTAATTGTCTTGAAAAACACCAGAGTTATGCTCAATGACCCATTTTCTCCCATCGTTCCTATGGCAGCTATAGGATATAGTGGTCCGATTTTAATGAAACTTTCAGAATATGTTAAAATAGTTATTAATATAAGTTTCACAAGAAATAAGTAAAATATCTTTAAAAATGGCGAATTTATGACACTTTCTCCCATTCGTTCCTATGGCAGCTATGTGATGTAGTGTTCCGATTCCGGCCGTTCCGACTTATTTACTACCTGCAACAGATTGGTGCAAAGTTTCAGCTCGATAGCTTTAAAACTGAGAGACTAGTTTACATAGCAACAGACAGACGGACAGACAGACGGACATGGCTAGATTGACTCGGCTGGTGATGCTGATCAAGAATATATATACTTTATAGGGTCGGAGACGTCTCCTTCACTGCGTTACAAACTTCTGGTCAAAATTATAATACCCTCTGCAAGGGTATAATAATATTATTTATATTTAAAATATCTACACTCTTTACCTTCAATCAGGTATATTTGCGCTGCCATATAGCTCCACCTACTCAGCCAGCAAGGCGGGAACTTCGGCTCACATGAAGGCGCTGCGCATGGAGCTGGCTTTGGAGAACCTGAAGGACATTTACGTGACCACCGTGTTCCCCACTTTCCTGCGCACCAACGACGAGGTGGTACACCTCTCCAGACAGGTCGGAATCGCCAGTCTTTACCCGCTGGTCAGCGGCGAGGAGGTGGCCCAGCGGGTGGTGGCCGGAATGGTGAGGGGTGAGCAGGAGATCCTGCTGCCTGGACTGACCGCCGTGCTCTACCGCTTGATTTATCTACTGCCCACCGAATGGCAGTCGTGGATAATTCTGTTTTTAACTGGCGGACTGTTCAATAAGTTCCGACAGCTGCGATCCTGAGATGAATACATTTTAAACCGGTTTTGGATGTCAAAAAAAAAATATTAAATATAAAAAAAAACAGTTTGCCTCGGGATTTATGCGTGGCAGGAGGATGACTTAAATGCGTTTCATTAAAATCCGATTAAAGATACTTTTGCGGCTGGCTGGTCATGGACATTTGGCCACAGGCCACGGACTTCCTCGTCTGCAGTAGGTTCATGTGTTTTTCATTTAATTTACAATTTACAATTTTCAAGCCAGTCGGCATGGCTTTAATTCTGCTGCTCCGTCCGGGTGTCCGGTTGTCCTCGAGTCCGTCAATCTGTCCGCCTCCGTCTCCGTGTCCGCGATGGTGTCCGGATCTCCACTGCCTCGAAGTCTGCATTTGTCAGCTGAACGAGGAGGAGAGCAGCGACATGCAATCAACTTGTCAGCAGGCGCTGCTGCTGCTGCTGCTGCTGCTCCGGCAGCCTCTGCTCCTCCTTGGCTGGAACTCATTATGCAACTTTTATGGGGTCATTGGAGCTGCGTGATTTATATATTGTGCAAAATTAAAAAAACTTAACAACGGTTTTAAAAATTTCATGCTCTCCGCCAGCGCTTCCTGTTCTTGACTTTCGTTTTTGCGAAACTGTGTTGCACATCCAATCAGAGCTCTCGGGGTAGGTGGCATTAGAGGACTCGGAGGCATTTGTCCCCATTCGTTTTCAGGAGCACACATATGCGAGTGGAAGGCCCCAACGTTTTTTCTACTTCAAACGAAATTGTTGTCTAATAGGGTCGAGTGAGGTCCATTAAAAGAGAGTGGCTGGAGGAAACTATTTCGGTTAAAGTGACTTCTTGCGAGGCACAAAAAAAAAAAAACAAAAAAAAAATAGGAAAAAGGAGGAAAATATGGCTTTGTTGCCTGACAGTTTCGCTTGGGTTTTTGCTTTGTTCCTTTATCTTTATGCTGGCGAAATTAATGCAACACATTAAGAGAAATATTGCAACAGTGGCAGAGGACTCCTTCATTTTTCTTATTTGCTCGAATGTTTTGCAGCGTTTTCCTTCTTATTTTTCGCAGCGTGCGAGCTTTTCACAGACACACGGAATTTCTTGCATATTTTCACGTTCTGCTCTGCACGCGCTTTTCCTACTTTTCCTCCCGCTTTTCGCTTTTCCATCTTCCTGCCAGCCAGCCAGCCATCCAGCCAGTTCCTTCCGCCTTCGTTTTGTCCATGGTGCTTTATTTTATTTATGCTATCACTGCAACCTGAAATGCTTTGGCCACACACAGATACACACACTCGCAGTGATGGCAGGACTGAATTTCTTTCCTGCTGCATCTGCATCTGCATCTGCTCTATCTTTTTCTTTTTCTTTTTTTCCAGATTTTCCTTATCCCCAGCCCAGGCATATGCATGAAAACTTTAGTGAAATTAAGAAAAATATAAGAAGACAGCAGCCGAAAGAAACGCTTTAGGAAAATGGAAAAATAATTCTGCGTAATGCAAAGATAACATCCAGAAATGAGTAAAAGTCCTGTCACCCGTCACCCGCCACCCGCCACCCGCCTGATGGAGATCTCGGACATTGGGCCATGTGAAAATATTATGTCAGCACATGCACATGTCGAATGGATTGTGTGGGAAAAAGCCTTAGCCAAATATCCAGGGAGTTGACCCGGGGGGGCGGAGGCGGGTGGCGGGAAAAGTCAACTCAGTTGATTCCCAATTAAAAAGCCGTTAATGATGCGTGGCCCGAAAATCGTGTCGCTCGGAACGCCTCAATGGCAGCCTGATTGAAAACTCAAATGTGCTCGATCCACCCTCGATTTTCAGGGTTTATTGTTTGTCTTTGACACTGACGTTCACTTTTTAATTTCGATGGGTTGTCTGCGGACAAACGAGGCATTTCCGGCCCTGATTAACGCCACTGGGAGATGGGAGATGGGAGCTGTGAGCTGGGATCTGGGAACTCCGGGAGCTCTGGGCCGGAATTATAGGCTGCCAGAGAAATGCGTGGGAATCAGGAGATTCGGCACTTGGAGTTTCCCAAAGGGAATCCCTGCTCTTGCACCTGTGGGTAACGCTTTGCATTCGAACCACGACTCCATGTTGGGTAATCGAGCAGTCATGTCAACATCGGGGGCTGTAAATCCGCGAAATGAATTTAATGAAGAGTTGTAAGTCCACATGAGCAGCTGATGATGATGATGGTGATGATGCTGCTGCAGGATGCTTACAAAATTCCATTTGCATTTCCATTTTAATTGGCCTTGGCAACGTGAAATGACGCGACTGTTGACTGTTGCCTGTCCAAAACTAATTAAAAAGCCGTTCCTGGTCCGGGTCCGGGTCCTAGTCCTGGCAATGGCAATGGCCATGGCTAATATGAACGTAACTAATTTTGATGGCCTATTGATTTGGTATGCAAAACACAAACTACCGTCCGTTGCTGGTCCGCCGTTAAATTTCCAATTGCCCGATGGCCCTGGCCCTGGCAAGGGGATCCGATTCCGACGGCTCCGATGGTTCCCTCGGGTGCATAAATCACATGTTTAACTAATTAAACGAAACAGTAAATAACGATCTACTAGCCATCGTTGGGCGATTTAATGAGTAGACAAAATGCCACCGTAAATGCGGCCTTAGCACGCCCACAACAGAGAGAGAGATAGAGTCGCCATCATAAAAACGCCCCACTTCGCCCTGGTTGATCCTGCCTCCGATTCGGATTCGGATTTTGTTGCAGTTGCAGAGGCAGATGCAGATGCGGTCCCCTGGCGCAATAATCGTAAAAATTGCATATTAAAATTCATTCGGGGGGCGTGAGCCGGTTCAGTTTTCCTTCTTTCTTGCGTTTTCCTTTTTTATTGTGCGATGCCTTTAAAATGTTTATAAATACAGTCAATTTGCCGTCAACTCTTGAACTTGCCACATGTGTTCGGCTTCGGCAACGGCTTCGGCCTCGGCTTGCGAGCTGTAAAATGTCAAGGGGTCAACGGCAACAGCTCATTATAATGCACACTAGTGACTAGGCCGAAGTGAGTGACACTTTTCCAAAGACCCACAGAGCACACAGATTTGTTTGAATTGGAAATTATGCTAAAACCTAACCGGGAACCGGGAATCGAGAACCGAGAGGAACGCCTCGATACCGATAGCAACTATTCCGACATGCACGTCAACGCAATCATTTGACATTTTGACAGCAATCCGAGGGATTGGTTGGGGCAGAGGATGGGGGAATAGGGATTGGGTTGGGGTTGGGGTTTGCTAGCGGTGTGGTGTGGTGTGGTGGAGAGGGGTGCCAGGGATTAGGATGCGGGGTGAGTGCCGGAGGCTAGTTCAAGTCGAATGTCGCGCCTGCGTGGCTCATGTTACAAATTAAACAGCGACAATGTCAGAGTTTTCCATTTCTCTTGGCTAAACAAAATCAAATTACGCTCTGACAAATGTGCTTGTTGAATGCAATGAACTCGGGATAATTTGAAGATATTCTGCCCCAAACACCTCGACAAGTGCAAATATCTTTTGACAAGTTGCCAAGTTGGTGTCAGTTGGCTAAAATTTTCCTTGCAAATTAAAATATTTTCTTTGGCCGAAGTCTTGTTCTCGAAGCTCGAAGAGGGGAAACAATCAAGAAATGAGGAAATTATAAATGATACGTTGATTACTAATTGTATTAAAACTCCCTCAACCATTCCCTATTACCATATTCCTAGTCCCATTTTGACAGACAAACACTAGTTCACCCCTCATGATGTTTCTTTATTTATTTATTTAAAGGCGGTCTCAAATCACATGTGATTGGAAATAAACAAAAGCCATAATCATGTCGTTCGTGCTCGTCTCCTACCCAAGGAATTATCCCAGATATAACCCTAATTTCGATTTTAACTCACTCGATGGAAAATGTGGAGTAAATAAACGCGACCATTTGCAGCATTGTCAAGTGGAAAATCATTGACAAATTTATGAACTCGCCACGAAAAAAACACATTTATATGTTTACGTTTGTATTTTCCGAGGCCAGAGAGCGAAAAACATAAAGTTGAAATTTTCATTAACAAATCGACACCGCACCGTCTCATTACTTGCCAACAAATAAATTTTATTAAGTACGCTTTTTTTCCGTTTGGCTTTTCTCCCGATTTATTTACGATTTTTCATTAAAGTCATTTGGCCGGCCACATAATCCCACCCAACTCAACCCAATCCAATCCCACCAACACCCATTAAGTCCATAAACTTGACCAAACATTCGGCTCGTAAGTATATCCATTAATGTTGTGGCATATTTGATGCAATGTGCTGCAGAACGGAAAACAAAAAAATATGAAAATTTCATTGAAAATTTTAAATGTTTGCTGTGGCAGCCAGGGCAAGGGTCATTCAATTGCTGGACTTGCAACCTTCTGCTGCTAATTAATTGGATGGCTTTTAAATCAACACAATCAAACAGACGAACATTTCGCGTAAATTCCATTTGATATCGCGGACCGAAGTGAATCACGACGAGATTTAATTGAAATCGAAACTTTCCGGCGGACAAATCATAAATTGGACAGCAGCAGCAACAGCGGAGCATCCCACGCAGAAGACAAATTACCTTAAATCTCGGGAAAATTAATAATCACCGGGGGAGGAAAGCGTTCGCCTCGTTCGACAGCGGAAATGGCTGAGTGTTTTCCCAAGAAACGTCGTCGCACGTCATCGGGACTCACATAAACATCAAGTAGCATTGGCATCAGGCTCCGTCCAGGTCTATAGGTCTTGGTCAGGGAACGCGACCGGGTATCACTGAAAGAAATTCCAACGAAGTACAGAAAATTATGCAGAAGTCTTTAAGAAATATTTAAGATTAATGTATTGATCAAATTCATTCAAAGCAATTGGAAAGCTGTTTATTTAATACAAGAAACAACTTTAAAATTCGATTTATAAAAATTAATATAATTAAAATTTGTGTAACATTAAAAACATTACCGGTCATTCCTGAAAGAAAATACAGAAAATAATGCAGAAGTCTAAAAGAAATATTTAAGATCAAAGAACAATATGTTATAATTTTTATCATAAAAGAAAAGCTGTACATATGACAAAAAAATCAACACTAAAATAAAAACTAAAAATTAAAATAGTTAAAAATTGTTATAAATTAAAACAAAAACATTACTTTTATTTTAGGGTTTCTCCAAATGTTAATCAAAATATGTATTTAATTCAAAGGTGATAGTTATAACTAAATTTAATGCATGTCCAACGCCAACATGATTATTGGGTCCATTTTCCTTTAGTGCACTGAAGCCAAAAAATATGTCTAGAAATCTACTAATTTTAACAATGATGTAAGTTGTCGCAATCGGCCGACAACAAAGTCGTCGGCCACACAGTTTTGGCCACGAGCCCAATCTCTTGGCCAGCCAGCGAGCCCTCCGCCCGATTCGCAAATGACAGACGCGCAAGTGGTAGAAATTGTGTGTTAAACGTTTCTGAATTGACTTGACGCGACCGGGCCAGAAGCAGAACCTGCGAGCAGGCCAAGAACCAGGGGCAGCAGCTGCCATCCCATCGTGGCCCCATGCACAACCCATCCTCTTTTATTCCGGCGAACGTGCGCCAAAGTGCGATGCTTGCCAAAAATCATAAAAAATCATAAAAAATATATGGCGATTATAGGGGAGATGGCATCATTTAATGATGAAGTGCCAGAGCTGGGCTGGAAAATGGAAAATGGAAAAGCATACAAAAAATATAGGAGAGGGGGAGCTAGAGGAAGGGAAGTGACTCACGCTCCGGAAATGTCACTATCGTAATTACGGCCACAATGGAAATGGCTTCGAGCGATAGAGATGACTGCAAATAGTTTCGCAATTGTATTTTTGCAACAGCGCAAATTAAAAACATATTGTCAGGCATTAGCTCTCAGGACAAATGACTAAAAATAAATGGAACCGAGAGAGTTCCACTGGAGCGAGTGTTGCCTTCATAAATTTAGCCCATGCTCTCCGAATCGCGTATATAGTACAGTACTTACGCCCGCCTGGTGAGGCAAAAAAAGGGTATAAATACAGCAACAAAAAAACAAAAAAACAAAAACGGGAGGAAAAGCCAGAAAGAGGAAAATTATGTGGCAATAAAAAATAGTGCTAAAACATTCGACAGCCTAGCTGCAGCAGGAACAACAACAAACACACCCGAGCACCACACTTGCACGCCATGTGTGCATCGCCCAAGATCGCACACTGCAGAGGAGCATCAGTGCCCGGAGATGTG
The DNA here is from genome assembly GCA_021224005.1 of Drosophila setifemur. Taxonomy (NCBI): domain Eukaryota; kingdom Metazoa; phylum Arthropoda; class Insecta; order Diptera; family Drosophilidae; genus Drosophila; species Drosophila setifemur. The sequence goes on along the minus strand of JAJJHY010008598.1, from coordinate 1,280,310 downwards.
GAGATGTGGAAATGGGCGGGGAAATGGGCAGGATGGAGGACAGAGGACCGAGCAGAGCGGAGACACTGCCACGGTCAAGTGCACTGTGGGAAATGCGATGATAAAAATTCGAAAGGGAAATGGAGCAATTACAATTTTAGCGATTGTATTTCGTTTAATGATGAAATTAAATAGATTAAACGTTAAACATTAAAAAAATATAACCATACTTAAATAATGAATTGTAAAATTGTATTTTAATTTTCATAAATAAAGTAAAATTATGTTTTTATAAAAAACTAGTTTATTTATTCTTAAGATACAAGAAATCCCTGCAACATTTTTGATACATATATTTCTTCTTTCCTATTTTGTCATAAAAAAGATCTGCAATTAACATATTATTGTCTGAGTCCCATTTCCCACTGGGTGCTCGGTACAACTCACGCATAATTTCTATACACAAACATAAACCTAAAATAACAGTATTAACAAGAACAACAACAACAACACCAACAACAACAACAACAGCATCAGTACTGAGACTAAAACAAGAAAAAATTAAAACTATATGAACCTGGGCAGAGGGACGATCGGAAAAATTGAGGGGCGGGGGGTGTGGTGTGAGGCAGCGACGCCGACGCAGGCAGCGGCAGAAGCGGCAGCACATGTGCGTGCCAAGGCAGCAGCAGCAGCAACAACAACAACAGCAGGAGCAGCAACAACAACAGCCGGAGGAACAGCTACAACACCAAGCAGCAACAACAACAGCACCAGCAGCAGAAGCAGCAGCAGCAGCAGCATCAGGATCCAACGCTCCACTCTGCTCCCGTAGAATCTGCGACGATCCCGCACCGTTCCGGGCATTTAAAAATCGTGCCGCAGCAGCGCTGCGTCTTATTGTCAGCTAGATCGCCGTGGCGTGAACATCCCGGGTGACACTTCAAGAAATCTCGTCAGCCGTAGAATAATTTCTAGAAATTAGAAAGCAGAAAGAAGAACCATCGGGTGTCTGTGTGTTGCGTGTTTCTTGCTGGGATTTCCCGCGCGTTCAGTGAAATCAGCCGCAGAAATCGAATTGGCAAACGTCCCAGCTTGGACAATACGGTGACAAACTGCCGGAAATGCGAAAGTGAAAGCCCAAGAGGAGAGAGAGAGAGAGAGAGCAGACAACGAACGAACCACCGGAGACCGACCCATAATATAGTAGGCCATGCCATCCACGCTGAAGATGGCCAGCCAGAGTGGCGGCATGTTCGTCAAGACGGCGGCGATGTCTGGGAAGGAGGCATCCTGCTACGGCGGCTTTATGTCGCCCCCGCTTAGCGCTAATGTTTCCGGAGCAGATCGGGACACCTTCCGGGTGCCCAGTGCCAAGGTGGAGCACAGCGACTTCACCACCGGCGAACTGCAGTTTCCGGACTTCTCACACCTCTGTTTCGCTGCGGAGACCCCGAACTCGGTGTTCAGCGACTGCCACACCTATGCCGGGCAGCAGGACTCCGACCCGGATCAGGATGATATAGTGTGCGCGTCGGCAGGGAACTCGGGCATGCCCTACCAACAGGGCCAGTACACGCAGCTCAATCGCGAGGACATCTTTCGCTTCGAGCCGGAGGACATCGCCCGGCTGACGGGGGAGCCGGAGTTTCCCGGATTGCTGCAACAGCCCCAGACCCCGTACACCCCGTACACACCTTACACGCCGTGCAGCGCCCAGAGCAGCCAGCTTCCCGTGCCCGTGCCCCAGAGTGACTGCGCCGAGTCGATTAATCTGGATATTGACTACTTTAATTATGACGAGATTAATTGCCAATCGAAAAACCAATCTCCGTGCTCATCGCCGCACCTGGATGCCTGGCTGAACTTCAATCTCAGCGAGATGTCGGCGGCAGGAACGGCCTCCACGAACGAGGCAGATGCATCGCCCAAGTTGGGCAACGTTTTCGAGGAGCACATCAAAGCGGAACCCCCGTCCGCGACGAAGCTGCCCTCGATGAACTCCACCTTCGGCACCCCCAAATGCATTCCCATGTGCGCCAGCAATTACGAGGACTACTCGAACCTGTACCATGGATCGTCCTTTACCACGGAGAACCACTACCACAACAATTTGGCAGCGCAGGTTGTGGAGAAGCCGAATCGGGAGCACAAGGTGATCTGGACCATTGATGAGTTGGATGAACTGATGCTGGGCGAGCAGGAGCAACCGAAGGAGCTGCAGCAGCAGCTAGAGCAACTGCAAGTGCAACAGCAAGTGCAACAGCAAGTGCAGCTGCAGCACCTGCAACAGCAGCATCAATTGCAACTGCAACATGAGCAACGATTGCTATCCCAAAACCAAGCAGATTTGGTTGATTATCTAGCAGAGGACCTGATGAAAGGTGAGGAGTTTCGCCATCTGGACAGTGAAGATGATGAAAACTATCATGAGGAAGACGATGATTTGGACAACGAGGTGTTTGCCTTGCCGGCGGAGAATGATCCAAAACCGGATTCCAGCGGCTGCGATCCGGAGGCGGAGTCCGAATCCGTGCCTCTCATCTGCCGCTGGACCGCCTGCGATGAGGAGTTCCCCCACCAACAGGCCTTCGTGGAGCACATCGAGAAGTGCCACGTGGATGTGAGGAAGGGCGAGGACTTCTCCTGCTTCTGGCTGGACTGCCCCAGGCGGTACAAGCCCTTCAATGCCCGCTACAAGCTGCTCATCCACATGAGAGTCCACAGTGGCGAAAAGCCCAACAAATGTCCGGTAAGAAAACTGCGAACTTTTAAACAAATTGTGGGTATGATTTAAAAATCGTATTCTTGGAATATTAAGTAATACCTTAACTACCTTAAAGTAAGGAAAGTTTCAAAGAATCCACCAAGTTAAATGATGATTCCATATCCGCCTGGCATCGAATATCATTTTTCAAAATCAAACAATAAAATTCGATTTTATTTTTTTTCCGAGCCCAGCTGCCGTGTTACATTTGTTTATGCGGAGTTAACTCCACTCCAATCCACGCATCCAGACAAGACCTTCCCGGTGGAGGAACCCATTCTGGGATATAGAGTTTCCTTTCCTTAACGTTTTTGTTTGTATCAAGCACGTGTTGACATTTGGAGCCGACATCGCCATCTCTCGGATGATGAATTGTGCGGCGCAGGGCAATCACAGAAATTGACAGAGTGAAAAGGCGGAGGCGAAAGTCCACTTGAAATAGAGTTGCTGGTAATGTTATTAGGGCCACACTCTATCTTCTATCTTCTATCTGCTATCCCCCATCACTCGCACTGGCATGCTCTTTCATTTTGATTTTTGAGTAATTGATGGATTCCAGCCTGTTTTCTGCTGTTTTTTGTTTCGTTTCGTGTCCTTTCCTTTTTTTCTGCCCCGATGAGAAGGACTTTGCCATTACACTTGTTTCTGTTGCAAGAGCGTAATTTGCTGGGGCAGGTGGCTGCCCCTGGGGGTATGGGTGGGAAGTGGTTGTCCGTGACACCTGCGGGCAGAAAAACGTCGCAGCAGCTGCGAGGTCACAACTTTATGCCCGACCCTCCGACCCTCCAACAAACAGTTTCAGCGCGACCCCTTCGCAATTTCTTGCTGCCCCCCCTGTAATTGCAATTTTCGATGACACCTTTCGCTTTACGTTCTTTTTTGTTGTATTTTTTCCATTACAGTTTCCCGGCTGCAATAAAGCATTCTCGCGTTTGGAAAATTTGAAAATTCATCAGCGCTCGCACACGGGAGAGCGGCCTTATGGATGTCAGTATAAAGGTTGCCTCAAAGCGTTCAGCAATAGTTCGGATCGAGCGAAACATCAAAGGACCCACTACGACACGGTGAGTACCCGGGAACCCTTATTACCATATACACAGCAGCGGTCACAATAATAGCACAAAGAAGCCTTTAATTTGAGAAATATTATAGAGAATTGTCTCCTTAAACACGAATTTTATCAATTCCAAATTTGATCAATACTCATAAAAATCTTTAAAATTTGTATTAAAATATAGTATATATACATTCACCGATTCTTAGTGCTATTATGTCAACTGCAACTGTATGTGTGTACGGCCCTAAAAAGTGTGTGCGTGTGGGTGAGTGGCGAGCAATTTGCAATGCGTGTCAAAAGGAAATCGAGGAGCTCGCGGCTGGAGCTGCTGCAAAAGATGCAGCTGAGACCGGGAGGGGCTTTAAGATTTAATGGCTGGCAAGGCGCTTAGCGGCCCAGCTAGGAGTTATTCCGAAAAAAACAAAAGCAAAAACAAAACAAAAATGGAACGGAAAAGAATCTAGCGATAGTGCATGGAGCAGGAGCCACTGTTGCTGCTGCCAGCATGACATGTGCACATTTCGCATTTCGCTGCCTGAGTGATTTATAGTTTTGCGTGTGTACGGCTGTGGGCCGTATCTGTATCTGTGCGAGAGTGAGCCCCGATGGCGAAAGTAACAGCAGCGGCTAGAACAGCAGCAGCAGTAGCAACAATAGCAACAACAACAACAACAGCAACGTGAGCCGCGTCAGCGCGTACGACAACCGGAAAAAAGGTCAAAACCAGCAGAAAAGGCCAGCAGCGAAAAGCAAAAGCAACGACAGCAGGCAAATCGAATAAACTAAACGAGTTACTTTCGTTGCCCCGCTGAAGGGAACCTACATAGGTTGGGGGGTTGGGTGGTTGGTGGGGCGCAGGCGGGCTGAAGGGGGCGGGGCAGCCAATCAGGATCACAAAAGGATACAATGTGTGGTGGCTGCGAAATGTTGCCAATACCATTGAAGCACTCAAAGAAATCGAGTCTATCAAATTTCCATCGATTTTATTGGGGGAATCCTTTAAAAAATAGAGAAATATATGAGATTTTCCCAGATTTTAAGGTTCAGCTCTGTTCTTATGCTTTGGATTTAATTTTGTAACATTGAGGATATAGTTTTTCTGAGTGCATTGCTGTTGCTATTGTCGCTGGCTGCCCGCGGCTGTTGCCTGGCCAGAATAAACAAAATGCAGAATGACATTTCAAAACGATTTGACTTGGCAAATACGCTGCTGGTCCTGCGTTCCATCTGTTGGTGTGTGGGTGTGTGTGTCAGTGTGTGTGTGTGTGGGGGTGCAGGTGCGGGTGTGTAAGTGAGCTAGGACCGCCCGAGGGGGAAGGGACAAATCAATTGCATAGTTTTAGGCACTCAGCCGGTGCGGTTTCAATTGGAGGCAAAGCCAAAGCCAAAGCCAAATACTAACGCCATGCTCCTCTCCTCTCCAATTCTCGCTCTATCGGAACAGAAGCCATATGCCTGCCAGCTACCAGGGTGCACGAAGCGCTACACGGATCCCTCCAGCCTGCGCAAACATGTCAAGAACCACGCGCTGCGCAACGCCAACGGACAGCTGGTGCGCCGCAAATCTGCCGGAGGCACAGGATCCGGATCCGGCACCGGCACCGGCTCCAACTGCAACTCTGGATGCACTCCAGCCGGCGGCGGAGGTAGAAGGAAGGCGGGCAAAACACGCCGCCATTCGGAGTCAGCGATGGGAGTTGCAGGTGCGGATGCAGGTGCCACCGGTGCCACAGGTGAGCAGCAGAGGCAGCAACGCAGCAATAGCTGCAGCGAGGCGTTGCTGCAACACGACCGCAACGATTGCGGCATTCGGACGAGTGCGGGTGCTGCAGCTAATAACAATTCAATGAACTTTAATGAGTTGTCAAATTGCATTGTCATCATCGAGCACAATCGGAATGGAGCTGCAGCAACCGCAGCAGCACAAGCAACACCAGCAACACCAGCAGCAGCAGCAACACAAGCAACAACTGCAATTGCCACATATGCCGCAGCAACGGAAACGGATGCGCTGAGCGTTTGCAGCAGCAACAGCAACAACAGCCAAAGCCACTACAATGGCCATGGAAATATTAATCAATTAAGCGAACTCGAACAGTTGCTGAAGCCGGCAGTTTCGGAGGAACCTGCTAATGGGATTAGCCTGGCAACAGCCAGCAATTGCAGCAGCAACAACATCAACAACAGCAACAACATCAACAACACCAACAACAGCAACAACATCAACGATGGCAAATGCCAGTTGAGTGAGTTCGTGTCGTTCGAGTACGTGACAAAGTATCTCGCGGATGTCTACGAGTCCCCCAAGAGTCCTGCAGCACAGCCTTCAGCGGGCAACTTCCAGTTCGACAGCAACTTCGATATGCTGGACTTTCAGCAATTCATTTGAGTTGGCACTAGATTTAAATAAATAGTTAACTAGACCTCGGAAAGTCAGCGATTCAATGCCCAAAGATCTCGGTGCCTGAGCCCTTATAAGAATGCCCACCATTAGTAAGAGACATCGTTTGTATATACACCTAGCCCTAGACTAAGCCAAGAAACGTTCCTGAACTTCATTTTTGATCCAGTGATTAGCAGCGTCTTCCCTCCTCCAGCTTCCCACCACGAAAAGTGAATCATAAGTCTAACTAGAATTAACATTATCCACTCGGTTAAGCACTAGTTGTAATTGCTTTGTTAAAGTTCGTCAACAAACTCATTGACCATAATAAATAATTTAATTTGCACACTTTTTTCTTGCAACAAATCAATTGAATATGTAATTTTATTAATATATTCATTTTAATACAGGTACTTGTGTATGCAAAGTATATAAAAAAAGAAGTGAAAAGATTGCGGACAAAGTTAATGAATTAAATTAAAAAAAGTATACAATAAACTGATGTAGTAATTAAAGTTGTTTTCATGTTATTTTAGCTTACTGATTGCTTGTCATTTAAAACAAAAAACAAAAAAAAACTATACATTAGCATAACTATTAATGTTTTCTTTAACAAATACTAAATATTTGAATATTTAATCATAATCCATAGCTCTCCCGATTTCCCTTTAAATGCATTAAGCTAGTGCTCAGACATAATGCCCCAATGATTACATAATTCCTGTTAACGCATCCTGATTACGGCTATACCCGTGCTTTATCGTGTATATATCCCACACCTGGTTATTGGACACATCGGACAGGGAGACGTGCACAACATGGCTGGGATTTCCGTTTCATGTTTGCCCGTCTGACTTTACTTAATTGCTGTGCATTCAAAAAATAATTTACATCGGTCGCATGCAGATTTAATTTATTAATCGCATTTAACACATTCTCAGTTTTTCATTTATTTGTTGTTTACACATATCGAATTAATTTGCGATGCATATGAGATTCATAAAAATCGGCTTAAGTCTTAAATTAATTTCGATTCGGGTCGCACCCTGATTGCCGTGGTCCGTCCCTATTTGTGGTATTATAATATTACTTTACTTAACGATGTTCGCCTAATTTGATTTAATAGTCCGAAATATTGGATATAACCGAAGAGGGGCATTATGCACTCTGCATAATTGCTCACGATCTCATTAAAAGGGTTGGCTTAACCCGAAAAGCGAAAACCTTGACTTGCAGCCACAATGTTGCCCTGGCGATGCAATTTTAGCGACTTAATAAGGCTCAAATGGCCTCTTTCGTTAACTGGTTGGAAATGGCTATGGTCATGGCACACAGCGGGCTGTTAATGTGTAAACAACTGCCAACATATCAATGATGGAGGGGCGCTGGGGGA
>JAJJHY010008598.1:1259889-1269924 GCA_021224005.1 Drosophila setifemur | reverse complement strand
TAAGGTTGCGGCCGCACACGAAACAGCTGCGCCGCCAAAAGGAAAGGATTCTCCAAATTGTTGCTCGCTTTCCTTCGCTTTGGGGTGGTCACATTGTTGCTAAGCTGCAAAAACCTACACTGGAAAAAAATACATGAAGGTTTCCCCTTGAAGTAACTAAATTTAACTAAGAAGTCAGAGCTCAACTAGCCAATAGTTGGACAAGATATTGCTTAAGTTGTATTTCAGAACAATATAAAATATACCATTTGAAAGTTCAAGTTTAATTGAATATACATTGATTTAATCAGAGATATCCTAACAAAAAAAAGAAATCATTTTAATTTGATGCATGTTCCATTCGAATTAGTACTCTACTGTTAGTTGTTAATTATTTTCCAATTTTAAACTGTAATTACTGTAAATTAAGTTTTTTGCAGTGCAGCCACAGACTGCTGCTGCTGGCTGATAAGCTACGCAGACTCAAACTCAAACGCATACTCATACGCCGTGTGGTGCACTGACGTGACCTCCGTTGGAGCGGCAAGTGCTCGAGGGGGCGTGGCAGCGAAATTTCCAGCTCCAAAGTGAATTTATTGTTTTGGCCATTACCACTTAGTGGGCCCTCGTTGTTCTCGTTTTTCTTGTATGGCCCGAAAGTTGGCCCAAAGTGCCGTTTATTTTGACGCAAGCCGAGAACTTAAACTTGCCCCTTCCTTCCCCTCCCTGGCCCCTCCCTTGCCCCTCCCTTTCCCCTCTGCTGCGGTAGTGCAGCCCAAGGATGCAAATTGAAAGCTCACACCGGAGGAACGGCGGTACGGCTGAAGCCCCTGTTTATCCAAGGTAAACAGCACTCGATAATGAGTGCTTCACATTAATTGAATAACCAATGGATCGGTGGTGCCATCGGTTTCACGTTGCAAATTATGCAGGGGGGGCTGAGTGTGGCTCTTGTCGCGCTCCGATTTCTTATCCTGCGACAGCTAAATTAATTGCAACGCACCGGCGCGCTGCACGTGGAGCGGCACTTGTTATGGTTGCCATTAGCGGTGCCATCATCGACCCTCGAAATTGCTGTAATTTCCAATAGATAATGAAATGCAATTAGAAAGTGTGTGGCTCACCCAGCCACCCACACGAACATCTATACCACTGCACCACTGTAATCCAACCCCACCCCTCCACTCCCCCGGGCGCTGGAGCAAGAATTGTGGAAAATGCAACAATAACAGCAATTTAAACAGATTTCCTCACCATCCCAACGAAAGACACTCAGAGAAAACAGCTCGTTTAATTGTTTTAAAAGCACTAAAACTCGCTCATTTATTTCATTCTGCTGTTTTTCTCTTTAATTAAGATCCCCAATGATTGAATTATCATATTATTTTTCGGTTATTTAATATTTTTAATTATGGTAATTAATGAGACCCAATTTGGTAATTAATGGTAACAGGTAGGCCAAAACCCTTGATATGCAACGGAATATTATATGTTACAAACATTTTTGTATTTAAAACTAGCATGTTGCATATTTCTCCTTCAAGAATTTCCATCACTATTTTAGTTTGTGTTATATAATTAAATATTTAATAAAATACATTTACTGACTTAGAGTTGGTGTCGTAATTTGAATTTGCCCTTTTGCTAACCACTTTTTGCTGTGCAGCAACCGAGTGCATAATGGCGCATAGAAGTTTGTAATTAAAGTTTGCCGGCTGCCAGGTGACGACTACGGCACCACGGGATACGGCCTCCCATCCTCACAATGCAGCAGGAGCTGGAGCAGGCACGGAGCATGAGCAGGAGCAGGGCAGAGCAGGAGCAAATCAATTTCCGCATCACAACCGGCAAACGGACTACGGACTCCGGCTATGCTTGGACTTGGACTTCGCCTAGTGGCTACTGGCCAGGCTCTGGGCTTTGTCGGAGCGATCAACAATGCAGAAAATAAAATTCAATTAACGCGCTTAAATTAAACTGCCACTTCCTGTTTTGATGACATTTTCATAGCAGCCATCTCGGAGCAGCGGGAGGCCGTTCTGGTGGGAAATAAATGCGGTTGCCGGACGGAGGAGAAGACGCCTGTTGCTGGCGTTGTTTACTCCCAGCTGACATCCTTCTTTCAACGCCTTGCATCAATATTAAATGGTAAATGCCCGACATAATGGCTGTCCGGCTGCAGTCATTATGGTTGCTCCAGGGACAGGATCTGGATGCGGATCCGGATCCGGATCGGGGCTGGGTCTGTAGATAAATAAAGCTCATTACGCGCCTGCCTGTCCGGCATCCTTTACTCGTGATTGACCAAGATTGCAGCCATAAACTGCAGTGCACTGAAATAATCTGATAAATACAAAGTAATCTTTGTCCAGATTCGTTTTCCCCTCGAAGAATGTTAAAGACTATTTTTGCAGTGCCTGAAAGTATGCAATGCCTTTTTTTCAATAGAAAAATGCTCTAGAAAAATGAAAATCAACTAAATAAATACCAAAATTTGTAATCATTAAAAAATAAAAAATACAGTTTTTTTCAGTGTGAATCTAATGCACTCGACGCATCCATCAAACGAACTACCATTGTGAGCCCGGGTTCATTATCGAGCAGCGCAACCCCGAGGCCAAATGACACAAAGTCGTTGAAGCGTTCAGGAGTGATTAAATTAAAAGTCCACTTGGCCGGGCTGCCGAGTTTGCAGGCTCCTCCGGAGAATAGTTCACTTCGGACCAACTTGTTTGCATCTTCAGACTTTGTCCCATTCAATTCCTTTGCCCAGTTCATTTTCTACACGCGATAAGGAACTTTGGCAAAGCAACTGGCATTTAATTTAATTAGTAAGCGGGAGTGGACTTGGGCATGGGTTTGGGTTTGGGTTTGGGTTTGGGATTGGGTTGGGATTGGGTTTGGGCACCAGATAAGAGGATGCCGTTGATTGAGATGTCGGTGGCGGGTGCTCAAAGCAAACGGAAAGCGGATTTGTAGCAGCAGTTCTGGTGCCGGTCCAGCTGCTGCTGTTCCTGCTCCTGCTGCTTCTGCTGCTGCTGCTGCTGATGCTCTCTTTGATCATCCAGATGATGCAATTCCAGTTCCAGCTCGCAGGGACAGCGGTAGAGCAGGGCAGCAGAGGCCGGCTTAGTTTGGACAACCTGCTGTTGCTCCAACTGCCCCAAGTCCCCCCCGCCCGGGGTGGTAGGAGGTATGGGCGAGGGCTCCCGGGAAGATTCATTGACGGGTCGCCGTCTGCCCACGAAGAGCAGGCTGTCGGACAAAGGGCGTTGGTAGATGAAGGAGGCAGTGGAGGAGGCGTTGGAGGAGGCAGTGGAGCAAGCGGCAGAGTTGTGGCTTCTCTCCGATTCCGATTCCTCGTCACCCACGCCCTCGGCACTCTCACTCGCAGCCGGCTTAACTGCTTCTGCCTGCTGTAAATCATTTGCCGAGAGTGAAAGATGCTCCGCAATCCCGTCATGTGCGGGATGCATTGCTGTTGTTGCCCGTCCCTCGTCCGTCCTCTCGGGGGGCGTTTCTGTCAGAGGCGATATGCTGGAAACTGATGGCATCGTCTCGTTCGATTCCTTCCCAAGGATGTCCGTCGAGCTGCTGCACAGCAGCAGGGTGGCAGCCTTCGAGGACGAGAGGTTGTCCAGCGAGTAGGCACGGCCCTCCAGCAGTTTGGTGAGGAACTTGTTGGTGGGCAGCACCGGCTTCCGCTTCCGCCACGTGTCCTGCCCGGCCAGTCGGCTGTTCATTTGACCGGGGGCTGGCCGGGTAATCCCGGCGAAGAGCTTCTGCCTCAGCTTATCCTCCGACCGGCACATCTCGAAGGCGTGGGCAATGGTCAGGTGAATCTGCTCCGCAAGGAGCGCCCGCCTAGGCGTGTAGAAATCCCGACAGACAGGACAGCGCTCCGAGCGGATGCGACAGTCCACGCAGAGTAGATGTCCGTTTTGGCATTGCATTGCGGGGGGAGCTATGGTTATGTTGCACACAGGACACTCCACCAGGCGCAGGATGCCCTCCAGGGCAAGGGAGAGGCGTCGCAGACTCGTGGGCATGGGGGCACAGCAGATGCTCTGGGAAGTATATATATAGTAGCTTAATGTAATATTGGAATCTTCAGAGATGAAAATTTATTGGGAAAAGTCTTAGTCTTAAAAATGGGTTAAAATTTGAATAAATCATCAAATCAATATAGTTTTACATAATTTGTACATTTAAATTTGATATTAAGGGCTTTTGTAATATTTTAAATTAATTTATTAAGGAAGTATAAAGATTAATTCTTACGTTTTTATCACAATCCTTTTCACAGGCACTGTTCCAGCAGAGAATAGTGACGGCATCCTCTTGGCTTTTCACAATTTTGGCAATATCAGCTACTCGCAACCCCAAGACGTCGTTGCCATTGACCTGGAATCGTAGGGATTTGATTATGTAAGTCTATAATTTGTATTTAATTAACTAAGTATACTATTAAATGAGTAAACTAAATTCAAAACTAAAGCAATCAAAAACATTAAAAAATCCAAATTAACTGCTTGATATATCAAACAACTGCTTGCTTCCGTGAAACTACTGCTTGCCACTGTAAACCGCAGTAACAGTAACAGAAGTCGAAACTGTTAAGTTAAATTGTGCTTAGAACAGGCTGCAAGTGGCTTGTTTTTGTTAGCCTTCAATATTTACCTAGCGCTAATTAATCTTTTCCGTACGCAAGGTGTCATTAGGCTCGGCTATAGTAAGTTTGGCATGCACCAGCTGTTTCCAATTGGAGAACATGTGTTATTCCCAAACACCTCCGATGAATACCCCAATGCAATTACGTTTTATTACCTTGCTATTTCGAGTAAGCCTTATCCAAGAACAACAAAAGCTACTGCGACTTCAAAGTCCGGGCCGAGATTTACAGTCGGAGTTACACACTCTCGTTTGCGGCATTTAAATTAAAAAACCTACAGGTGTGGGCCTTGTAACTGAGTAGTAGCCGAGTTCTAATTGATTTTCGGGTAAATGCCAATTACAAATTTGATGAACGGGAGTTACATGACATAAACGAGCCAAGAAATATTAGTTTTCACTCTACGAATTTTAAGTACTTGGAATACAACTCACTTTACCTTAACAAAATAACTATTACCGGAAAAGTAAGATATAGTCTTGTTTTTTTTTTGTGAAATTGGAAACCCAGTTGTGAGGGAGAGAGAACTACGAGAATTATGAGTGCCAGTTGCCGGGAGAAATTAGGGAAGGTCTACTGTATATGGTCTATCCATTTGCCCCTTTGCAGTTGCCACAACTGTGCGACTGTCTGTGGCAGCCAGGTAATCGGATGCGTACTCACCTCCAGAACACAGTCGCCGGGCCTGAGGCCGCAGAGTGCTGCAGGTGTTCCAGCTGCCACCTCGCATACCTGTCAATGGGTGGGTGGGTGTTAGTTTTGGATTAGCAGGAAGCAGGGAGCAGGGTGCAGGGAGCAGGGAGCAGGGTGCGGGAAACTGGAGCTGAACTGTTACCCAGGGATAGGGGTCCCACTTGGTGCGGGTCAGGTGGAATCCGTAGCTGTCGATGCTGGGGGCGGCCCTCGGAATCCTTAGCAGTCGCACAGAGGAAGCTGCAGCTGGCGCCTCGTCCAGATCCTCTGCGTTCTTCGTGGCCTTTCGACGCGTAGCTTGCCTCATACCGTTTATTCTCGATTTTCCTGTGGAAAAACTCGGGGTGCAGAGCACGATTAAAAATCAAAACCGAAATATTCGATTGTATCTAGCGGTAGACGTGTTCAGCGGCCGCTCTCGCTTGGCAAACTGTTTTTCGTGTGTGTTTCTGTTTCTGTTGCTGATCGTTTGATCGAGTGCCAGCTGAAAAGTTGCCGAGCGCTTTGGGCCGACGCAATCGGCAACGACAAACATTTTGGCCTCAGCTTTCGGCGCTCTCGGATCGCCAGCATCACCTCTAGATCAGCATCGCCCCCTCTCCAGCATCTCCAGCATCCCCAGCAGCAGCAGCTTTATTGAGCCAACGGTGGTTATGTTGTAAGTCGTTGGGTCCAAAAAATGTGGCTGAGACCAGGGCCAGATTCGCTGTTGATCCGACATGTGCTCATGGAAATTAATCTTGTGTACCCCACGTTTGGGGCTAAGTAAATATTTGAACTTTCGGGTATTCAAGGGGTTTGGTCATAGGCGGTTCTTGGGAGCGCTACAAAGTTTGAGGCATTCCCAAAAGCACAAAATTAAAATGAGTCATTACACTGCGCTACATAATAAACAATTATTATTTGTCGCTAGTAAAGTAATATAAAAAAATTATAAATATTTAATTTCAATATCTTTGATATATAGCTTTAGAAATATCACTTCAAGGCTTCAAATTGAAAATTTTAAGTGAAGAGAATATTAACCTCTAACCTTTTATTTAAATATGTATGTAAATTCATTTATATTTATTTTCTAAAAATATGTACTAATTTTATTGATTGTAAAAATATTTGTTAAACATTTTTGTTTGTATTCCATCTTCAAATCACATTTCCTAATATTGATAAGATAAATATGATTCTTAAAGAGAAAAAGCTTGTGCTTACCTCAGAGTTTAAACTTGAACCTGATAGTTTCCATGCATCCGAACAATACAAGTTTTTAAAAAGCATTCCTAGCTTTTTAATGCGCATAAATTAAAATCCACAGACAGAGCCAAAGTGACCCACGCCAGTACCAAATTAATTGAATTATTTTTTCAATACAACTTTATGAGTTGAGTAACAGCCTTTTGGAGTGCTTAAATAAAACTGCAACAGTTGCCCTTAAACCGTATTGTTTTTAATCAGAGGCAACCGCCATTCGGCCGTAATGTAAATGGAACTTAATCAGTTTAATTCCGTGGTGTTTATTTTAAAAGTTTTTCGACTTTGTAATTAAATTCGAAAATAAACAGCACTATTTTCCAGCCTAATTGCGTTTGGCCAGCCAATGGCCAAATGGCCATTGTGCATTGGGCATTGTGCATTGTTAAATGACTGGGAGCGACCGGAGAGTGGACCCAATATTGTTATTTGAAATACCGAAGAAATTAAAACAACAAACATGTTGGCGGTGCATAAAGGTGTCAGGTGCCGCGATAAACATAAACAATGGGACCCTAAATAAATAACGGGCCTAAACCAGATCCAGCCCGTCCATTAACCCTAACAATGATAACTGATGGAAATTGGCAGCTGACAAATGGATTTGGCATTGCTGCAAATGCCATCGCTTAACCATCGCGTTGGCCCATTTGACTTTCGCTTTATTGGTGCCTTTTTATTTGGTTTTTGTTATTTGTTATTTGTTTGATTCACCCATTTGATTGCCGTTGAGGAGGTAATTTTTGCTGGCCAGGCTTACTGCCCGAATAACATTGAAAATTGTAATTTCATTAAATTTTGCGTCGGCCAAAGTGACCCTGGTCGCCATGGTTGGTTGTGTGTGATTTCGTTTCGGCTTTTCAATTTGCGAGTTCAATTAGATTTGGCTCCGAAATTTATTTGTGCAATCGGCTGTTAGTGCGGCCAGCGGTTGGCATCGAGTGGCAAGTGGCAAATGGCAAGTGGCCTACAGAAGCGAGAGCCGTCAGCATTGTCAAAATTAACAACTACTTACGGAGCCAATAACATCAAATTTCATGTTATTCGAGCGCCCACCCCATGAACCTGCCGTTCAGAGGCAATTGACTTTTATTAATCGGTCGGCAATTAGGCCTGGCCCAAAGGCAAATGGCCAGATTCAAGTGTAGTCACGCAACCCCTCATCCGGAATTTCAGCTCACCTTACCTAGGCATTGTGAATTGTGAATTGTGAATTAAATCACCAGAGTTTTATAATTTGTTTTTAATTTTATCTACTTTTAGTCAATATGACAAATTGTTTAATTTTATATACCAACTGGGTTGCAATTTCGCTCATTAATTCGCAGAGATAATTGCCCTTAAAAAACGAACTATTTAATTTTAAAAATAAACGATTTGTGAAAACAGGTTTAGATGATCTTGAAATCAGTTTATTTTGAAGACTCCAATACAGAAGAAAAAAACCATTACAATTGACAAGGCTGAAATAAAATTATTGTATGAATTTGTTATGGACAATAATGTGTATATGAGAGTATTAAAATAATTAATAAAACAATATTTGGTTGTGATAAATTGGATGCAGTTTGAATCTGAATAAATTAAAATTGCTGTACGTATTTATTAGAAAATAATGTCTAGATATATGAGAGTATTAAAAGAATTAATAGAACAAATATTTGGTTTAAATGAATGAATTAAGCTTAAATTTAATTAAAATTTTTTCTTCAGCAATAGAATATCGAGTACAATAATAATTACCATACCCAACAAATTCCATTATATCTGACAGGCTTTATTAAATTTAAACTATCCGCACTCAACTCCAACTCGAATCAAAACTAGTTTCATTCAAAAAACCGTTCCAAAGCTCGGCTGCGCGCAGTTCAAAGCTCTGCCCACAGGTGGCGCTCCAATCGGGCTCAAACCTAGCTTTGATGGCCAGCTGTGCAGAGCCGGAGTGGCAGTTTCTTCGCAGATCGCGTTCAGTGCGCAAGCGCCGCAAGTTCCGCAGAGAAACGCGAAGTGCGAAGCGCCGGCGCCGGGATCAGAAATTAAATTAAGCCATTTACTCATCACAAGCGCGAAGAGCCGCCAAGCGGAGCGAAGAGTTGTGAAAATTGATTTCCCAGAGTGACCGAAAACGGTGTGTAGTTATTAACAAAGCGTTCGACTTGAACGAAACCTTCGTGTAAACAATATATGTGGTTTCTAATGGGCCAAATGACCTTACGATTACCTTACCACAAAGCCCTCGGTGATTGTCCAAGCTTCAGTTTCTCAATATTGTCTTAGGTCAAGGCGGCTGCTACTTCAAATTAACCCGACTTAAAGTACAAAAATATGATATCATATAGATGCGGAAGTGTAACGCACAATTATAAACGCATTTTGGCATAATTAAATCCGCAAAACTAGTTTGCTTCTATTTGAATTTTCATTTCCTATTGCCGAGCGAACAAACGGGTCTAAATTCAATTAGAAACGCCGCATAAATCATACGCAAGCGCAATGCTTGCGCAAATTTCTGTGTGAAATTTTGTGTGTGCGAAATCAAAGTAAACAACAAAATTGAATAACGAGAAAGCAACATAATCGAGTCGAAGTTTAAATACCCTCATAATTAATTAATATGATCATTCCATTGGCGGTTAGAAAAAAGAGCATTTTAAGGAGATTTGAAATTAATTTTGTAATTTTTGAGGCTATAGCGCTCCAACTTGTGTAAAGTTCTGCCAATCTTGATAAAAACTAATTATTAAAGCACAAATGAAGTTTCTAAATTTATTAAAAATAAATCAAATTTGATTACTTAAACTGAACTGAATAAGAAGTTTACATATAATATTGTGATTTACCTTTAAGCCTTAAAAATTGAGATCGGGGGAGAAGAGGACTAAATAAGACCGATTAAAAATGTATACTAATTAACTGGTTGTATTAATAAAATAAATAAGGGTATAAAAACAGCAACCGCAGGCTTGTAACAGCGATCACGTTCAATTTGGAATTTACACGGCAACGTCTCAGCTCACAGGCTGTTAATTGCCGAGTGAGAAAGAGAGGGGAAGAGGGGGCGAAAGAGAGAGGGGGAGGGGGAGTCGCATAGACAGAGATGCAGCAACGTCAATGGCGCATGCGCAACAGTTTTGCCCGCTTTGGGGTTTCTGGGTCTCTGTCTCTGCCTCTGTATTTGTATTTGTATCTGTATTTGTATCTGTATCTGCGCTTTTTCGCTTGCGGTTTCTTTCGTTCGTTCGGCTGTAATTGTGACGCAATTTTCGTGTGAGTTTGTTTTAGTCTCGCTCCGCCACCGCTCCACTGACTCAATCTACACTGAAACCGAAAACGAAAGCGGCGCGAAGAGTCCGCAATGCAACGCAGCGTAACTTGCAGTTAGTTGCAATTCACACGCGCCCAAGCTCAGTCCGCTTCCGATACAAAAAAAAAAAAAAAAAAAA
>JAJJHY010008598.1:1169066-1259884 GCA_021224005.1 Drosophila setifemur | reverse complement strand
CTACAAAACAAAAAAAAAAAAAAAAAAAAACGAGATACGGATTCGCATTCGCATTGAGGAAACTTTACGGTACAACTGCGGCAATTAATTAATAGAGCCAGGCTCTGAATTGGAGCGTTACCACGGGGCAGAGCTTCTCCGTTTTGATTTCGTAATTGTTTGCCAAGGGCCGCGGTTCATTGAGTTTGCGGTTGGTGGTTTCGCCCGGTGGTTTTTCATATATATATATATATTTTTTCATTTGTGGGTGCAGCTTAAACTTATTTGTGCAAAGTAATTACAGCGTTCTTTGATTGCCCCTACAAGAACGGCGTAATGGAAGTTAATCGAATGATGGCCAGACACGTATCACTGGCTCTTAATTGCTCTGTCCGAAGTTATTGTTTAATAATTTGTTTACTTTCCGCTGTGCCCACTTCACTTTGCCAACGTCATAGCCGCTTCAGGGCCAATGTCAGTAAGAAGTGAAGTGAAGTGAGCTCAACAAGTTTGCCGCACTCGTATCTGTATCTCGCGGTATCGGCTAGATGTATCCGCGTGCGTAGACAGCGTACACAGAGAGGAAACGATAAATTCTCAATCTGTAGAAGTTCTCGAGTGTAAGAAACATAATCAATTCCGCGATGAGAATCTTCTAAACTGACAGTCCGACGACTCTGACTCTGACGCAATTTATTTGTTTCGGATTCAACGTCGATTTGGATTGGGAATGACAGCGCCAGTGAGTAAGCGAAAGAACAGCTGCGACTGTTTCCGAGGCTTTACATACTATACCATATATATATATAGTATAGCTATGTATAGCACACGATCCCCTCTGATTGCAAGTTCCGGCTCGGGGGCTTAATTGATTTTGGCTAGAGCTCGAACTTTTCAAGAAACCCTTTACTTTTTTGTTGTTGTTTTTGCTGGTTTTTTGAGCAAACAAACTTTTGATTTATGTGCGCAAATTTTACGCCTGGCGAACGTGGCGTATGCGTAATTACGACCACTTGGCACAAAAGTTTGTGGAACCAAACGCCGGCTAATTAATTGGGCTTCGACACAGCTGCCGAAAGGTGAAAGAATGGCCCACAGAAAGGTGCAAATGAGTGAAGTGGCGAAATCTGAGGACGCACCCTTACCCCCCTTACCCAAAACCCAATCCCAAGCCCAATCCCCAACCCCAACCCTCGCATAATATATGCGAGTGGCTATACGTGATGGGCATGTCAAGCGAAGTCAAGGAGGCTTTGCCCCCAAATGCCACGCCCACTCGGCAAACGAAATAAAACAGTTTGGCACCATTTTTCAAAGCCAAAACTACGCACGAGATGTGGCACTCTCTCTCTGTGTGTGTTGCGAGTATCTGTGTGTGCTTTGGCCAGGTAATTAGATGTGCGGCTGAGTTACAGGGTGTGAGTTGTCTGCCAGACGCCCCAAGTGTTGAAAATTGGCCAAATTTGTGTTGGCCACCATGTGTTTGTGTGTGTGTGTGATTGCGTATCTGCCAGGCCCAGCCATAAATTGCATGAAATGCTGCCAACGTGCGACCTTGAGGCTTGGAGGAAGTCTGAGTCTGAGAATGTGGCTGATTTAATTCAACTCGACACAGGAATCCAGGCAATATATATTCGCTTGGGATTTAATGGGAACAAGACACCTGTGCAGGACCAACACTAATTATTTGATTTGCTATAATCATTAACTAATCTTTATCTTTATGTTAGCACAATGTTGCGAATATAAGGGTCGCATAATTGAATGAGACTTCCGATAAATACCATGAAAAATCCATTTATTTCTAATACTTTAAATTACAATAATAGAGATTTTAATTATTTGGAGTTTCATTTAAATACCCAAACATATATTTAGTTATATGTATAATTAAATACTCAAAAAATGATTTTAATATAAATACAATAATTCTAGCTTTATCGCTTGTATTTTTCATCAGCAAGCCCAATGCTGATTATAAATATAAATAAATAAAAAAAGATTAGAACTAATTTGTAATTGTTAATTCCTATATAATTGCAGTTAAGATGCTTCAGCTGTGCACGATTTACGCCTGCGCCAACGGCACCCTCGGCCTGAATCTGAGCCGTGCCCCCTGGGACCCGTATCCATGGGTCAGCGGGGTGCAGGAGAAGTCCAGTGCGGAGCAGGGAGGCGTTCGTCTGGGTGACACGCTGATGGAGCTGAATGGAGCCGATGTCCTGGGCCTGAGGATCAGCGAGCTGGCCAACCGGCTGCAGGAGCACTGGCAGAGCGGGGCCGAGCTCGTGACCATGATGATGTGGCGTCAGCAGGCGACACTTTCGCCGAACGAGGATCCTGCGGAGGCAGCCCACGCTGTGGTGAGTCCTTCCCCTCTTGCAAGTGCCTTGTTCGGGTGCCTTGATGAAGAGATGCTCCACCGGATGCCTAATTGGCGGCAAGCTTCGAGTGCTGCCCCTGATTTGGCGCTGCCTAAATGGGCCATTGTCATATGTACATGGCTGTTGTGCTGTGGCTTCTGTTCGATGCCACTGAGCGTTACGTAATGCTGATTAGCCTAATGACTGCCGATTTGGCCCAGTAATTAGCCGGGGCTGCAGCTTGGTCCACTTGCTTTGTGGGCTCCTCAGCCGGCAATTGCAGTTTCTCATCCCGCGACTTGAGCACTCTTGGTGCTGCCATTGCATCGCAAACTGCCAATTAT
Source organism: Drosophila setifemur (assembly GCA_021224005.1). Classification (NCBI taxonomy): domain Eukaryota; kingdom Metazoa; phylum Arthropoda; class Insecta; order Diptera; family Drosophilidae; genus Drosophila; species Drosophila setifemur. The sequence continues at coordinate 1,257,198 of JAJJHY010008598.1, read as the reverse complement.
GGTAGTTTTTAAGTACTAGGAATTCTATTGCATCGTATGCCAACCACTGACCAGCCATCAAATGGTATTTCGGGGGGGAAAACATATTTAATTAGATGAGAATTCCAGAAATGTTGCTTCCAAAAATTGCCGAACAAAATTTAATTTGAAATAATGAAAACCGTATGACCAATTCCAATGACGCAAACAAATAAGAAACAATTTTTGCCTTTTAATTAATACTAATTAAACAAAAATTTCATATGCATCATTTTATGGGAATCTTGAGGATTATTTGCTTTGAGCATATTTTCACCCGACTTTTACAAACAAGAAAACCCGAACCGAAACCAGGAAAATCCCCGAGGTGTTCTGGCATGTAATGAAAATCACCTGCTCGGGGGTGAGTTGTTTATTTGCCGACGGAAAAGCTGTTTATTTTATTAAATGCAATTGAATCGGAATAACGCAATTTCGTGTATGACACATTACGTGTACTTTATTACAATTCAATTGACCCAAATGTCCTCTCGCAGGACACCGACGAGAATTTAAGCCGAAACCAACTCTCGGACACCTTGCTAGGATGGCTAGGATGGCCAGGAATGTCCATTTCAATCAGAGCTGAAGGCTTTGCATGAGGCCGAACGAGTGGGCCAGTGTGTGTGCTAGTGTGTGTGTGAGTGTGTGTATCTGTGAGTTCGAGTTTGACCCGTTAAACAGATTAAACTTGCAACCGCACTCGGGCATAGAACGTTCGCAATTTGCCGTCCGAATGCTGGCGCCCTTTCGAGGCACGAAGGACGAGGGACGAAGGACGAGGAGGCTTGGAGCACGTTATTGCACTGCTCGTTTTGATAATCGAATGCAAATTGAATGGAAATCGGCTTAAACGGGAGCTTTTCATATGCACCAATGCGTGAATTATTCACGACATGGCACTCCTCGATGGAAAGTGTGCCATGTCAAAAATTTAAACACAATTAAATGGCAGGCGTCAGATTCGATATTGATTGATTTAATTTCCCCAAAAGTGAAGCACATTTCCCCGTAACCTTGAAGTGGAATGCTTAATTTAACCATCGCTTTCCCCCCTCTCTCTTTGTACTTGCAGCTGCATGGAATTAATCAACAATCGCTGCAAAAGTTTGCAACATGCCTGCAACATATTTCCCAATTACTGGAGTGTCCTGTGTGCCTTGAGGTGAGTTGGGTGATGCGGGATGTGGGATGTGGGTCACGAGGGGAGTGGACGGGGGCTCGGGAGGCCGGACCATGACGGCATCCTGCCGCCTGCCGCCTGCATGTGCATTGCATATCGATGAGGCTGCCTACTGGCTACTGGCTACTGGCTGGCTTTAGTTTTAGTTCGTCATTATCTTGCAACTCAGCTGGGCTCGAACTATAGTCTGAACTCGCCCCAAACTTAGTTCACCAGTTGCCGCTTGTTTGCCTTTGTAAGCCGCTGCTGCCAGCTCTGGTTCCACACGGCGAAATTCGAGTATATGGTCAAATCCAGGAATTCCGATGGTAAAAATGGCATAAGAGGATTATTTTTTAGACGACGTTTTTTAAATCCCTCCAATCAAAATTTGAGTTTTAATCAAGGCAAAAAAAAATTTTGTATAAGGCTTATATTATTTATAATATATATATTTATAATTAAACCTTCTTTAATCACATTTTACAATATTTCAATAACATTATCAAAAGCCTTTTGAAAATTACTCTTATGAAATATTATGAAGAACATCACTTTATGACTCTAAATTAATGAAGTGTTAAAATGTCGAAATCTGACTTTCAGCTTATTGATCTTTGATCCCAAGTGTAAACATTTTTTTTCGGTGTGGCAGCCACTCAACTAGGAATCCCAGTCGCAGTGCCATCCCGTTCTTCCGGGGCTGCGTCGTTGATTTTGCTGCGCAAGTTTGTTGCTAATCACTTGACTGTGTATAAAGTTTGCAACGTCGGGGGCGGCCAGTGATTGCGTGCCCCCGTGCCCCCAACTTTTGATTTTCTATTTTATTTTTTCCCCATGCCAGGTATGGCGGCATTGTTGACTCAATTACTCAAACGACGCACATGCCATCCGATGTGCCTCTCGAAGCCATGTTGCCAGTTAATAGCCGTCGGTTATGTTGCCTGGCCAAGTTTTTTTTTTCTTTTTTTTTGATTTTTCTATTTTATTATTTTTTTATTTCTCATCGATGGTTGTTTGCCGGCTTTATTTTGCTCCGCATATATTCGAGTAGGTTTTTGATAAATGTTTGCCCTAGCATGTGATTTGATTAGTTTGGCAAAATATATATATCATATATATATAGTATGGCAGGGCAATGTGATTGATTATGTCGTTTAAAAATCAAATATTGGCGATTAGAGTGTGCATGTGTCGGCGGAAGTCAGTGTGAATAATCGTGTCAATCGCCTGCGGGCCAGCTTCTGTTTTTGCCGCATCTCTCATGTCGTTGTGCATTTAAATTAAAGCTGCTGGCCAGGGCTGGGCTTTAAAATTTATTTATGCCCAGCTTGTCAGCAAAAACATAAATTTAATTAATTAGACAAGATAAAGAGCGGGCAGAGGCAGCGGCAGAGTCAGGGCAGGGACGGTGAGTGGTTGGCCAACTCGCTCGTCTGTTGGCCATTTAAAATGTAAAGTTATTTTCAAATGAAATTCTCGCCTGCAGTGCTGGAGTGTCAGTGTGTAACCATAAATTAAGCATGTGCATGGGGCGACCCGGAGAAGCAGCAATGGCAGCAGCAGCAGGAGCAGCAAGGACATCCCACCGCTCCCAGATATCCTGGATATCCTGGCCACGCTGCAACGCCTTCCACAGAGCAGTTTGAACTCCACTTGCAGCTGCACTGAATAATTTGTTTATTAACCCGAAATCAGTTTATGCCAGATACTCTCGCCCTCCCTTTCGCACTCCGCCTGTGTGGATCCTCCGTCTCTTTCATACCCCACGGCTTAGTTTGCCGGAGAGAGAGTCCTTCGGATTTGGCCATTATTACTGAGGCACGAAGCTGGCATTATATTGTATTATGAGCATATCCTGGATGCTTTTCCATCTTCTTCGTTATGCATGCATGAGTGTGTGTGTGTGAGTGTGGGTGTGTGAGTGTATCTATGTGTGTGTATTTGCGGGTATTTACGTATGCAAACACGCACACAAGTCCATTAAGTTATTAAGGGATTTTGTTTTGTTAGATTTCCAATAGTTGTGCATCCTCGATTCCCTTCAATGCTAATCGCCTGCATTAGCCAATCTGTACAACGGATAAGGATTTGCCACTGCCACTGCCACTGCCCCTGATTGTTGCACATTAAATCGGGCATGAAATTGTTTTTGTTTCATTTAAATATGCATATTTTGCAGGCCATTTAATTTTCATAATTTCTCGACAAACAAACGGCCTCGGATAGCCGGGATAGCTGGGATTGCTCCGATGGCTTTGATGGCCATATGATTTATTTATTTTGCTTGATTTCGACCAGCCCGGAGGCCGTTCCACTAATGGAAACTGACAAACAATTTCTTAAATTCGAATCGATTTCAGCATTTCGATTGCTGTCGATTGGAAATATATTTTCCATTATGCCTAAAAGCATGCTACGCCAATTTAGCCTCTTCAGCGACAGTTGCATTTTGCAAATGGAGGAAGGGGTTGGGTCATTTCCGTTTCCCCTTTCCCTCCCCTCTGCTCGCCCTCCCCTTTCCGACCCCCTTTTGTATTCGCTCAGCTGCATTTAATTGATTTCTATCACTAATTGGAGTCTTTGTTTATGCATGCAAGGGTATTAAAATTAAAAGCATTTGCTCGTGCCATTTAAGCCAATTAAAAACAATAAAAGACGAATAACATTAAATATATTTGCGAGATGTGCGCACATTTCTTAAATCCCCATTTTCCCAGATGTATTCGAGTATTCGAGTTTTTACGTGTTTGGCCTCCGCCAGTTGATTGAACGCCCCGATGGCCAGACGGCTGAAGAACGAGTGTTCTATTTTTCCTCGCTCAGATTACAACCGAATCGGGTTACATTTGTAATACTTCAATTGCAGTTTTACCAAATCGGAGCAAAAACTACGGGAGCTGCAGACCAGAAATTGTTTCTTTATTTGCCTCGTAGCAAATTTATGTTTGCCTGCATATTTACAACAGTTTTTCAAACACACTCACGCACTCCGATTGAAGGAGGGCCAGGACAAAAAGCATCATCCAAATTTCGATGCGATGCATATTCTTTGGTCTGTGTCAGTCTATCCGATTGCCAGTGTTTCTGTTTCTGTTTCTGTGTCTGTGTCTGTTTCCGTTTCCGTTTTGTTTTCCGCATTTATTCCCGTATTTTTTTGGGGAGGTGGGTTTTCCGGGCGGACAGGGACAGCTCAAAATGCGCAAAAGTATTTTGGTGCGCATCAAATACAGTTGTATTATTTTAAATCCGCTTGCAATATTTTCAATTTGATTTTCAATTTAAATGGAAAGCTTGCTGCGCACAATGCTACCAATATAATACATTTTTCATGTCAATTCGAGAACAGCAATAGAACAGCTCCAAAGCAGCGGTGGCAAGATGCACAGCTCCGGTTCTGGGTCCGGGTCCGGGGATTGCCATTGATTCCCCGACAAAGGAGAGCCAAATGTGAGGAATAATCAAATTTAGTTTGTGCCGTTTGTGCATTACGAATCGATGAATTGCTTTTTAGTTTAAGTAGAATATGAAAAATAATAATAATAAGGCCATCAGAGAATTCAGCTGCATTCGTTGGGGTTCGATGGCCTTGCTATTTATAATTAATGGAAATAATACCCACTCTGAATAATTACACAGTTTAATAATACTTTTCTCCCCTCTCTCTATCTCTCTCTCTCTGCGATTCACTTTTAATTTCTTTGTTGTGGCTCTGCCTTTGTGCTGGTGCTGTCTCACCTCGTCACCTGCCCGCCTGCTCACCTGGCGGACGAAAATCAGGTCATCAAACCACCTGGCTGGCAGTGCTGCAACGGTCACGTGCTCTGCAATAATTGCCGCAGCCGATCCGTAAAGTGTCCTGTGTGTCGAGTTCCTCTGGGACCGCGGGGTCGCTGCCTCCTGTCGGACAAATTATTCACGCTGCTGGCCGAGAGCTTTCCCTGCGATGGTGGTGAGTATATATACCAGCGACTTTTATCTATATAATCGGGCAAAAATGATACCCAAATTTGCGATGTCATTAGGCAGCATCTGTGGGTTTAAGTTTCGGTCTAAAGAAGTTTTGGGGGGGCAGTAGGGGGAGGAATTGGGGTTTAATGGGATTACCATTACCAAATTATACTAGAACTCACTAAAAAGGAGAACTGTTTAAATATTTAGATTTCTAATCAATAAATAATTTAAGTTAAAGTCTTTCTTCAACCTTTAATTCCATTGGCATGCGCAAAAGTATGCAACACATTTCTGTGCTAAATGTAGGCCCCGAAAGTATCTCATATCTCTCTGCTAAAATGTATCTCGGGCTATGGGCAACGTCCTGGGCCTCGACGTCATTTACTTTGAGCCAAAAGTTTTGAACAGCGCCAAGTGTCAATGTTTCACTTAAATCTCAACCGAGAGGCGGCGGCGCAAATGAAAGCAGAAACAGCGCCGAGGAGGAAAATGGAGCCGAGTCAAGAGTGCTTGAAATTGAGCGCAATGGCTCATCTTCTCTTGTTCTGCTTTTTATAGCATAATTATGTAACATAAATTGCGAAAGTTTTTCGCGCTTTATGCTGTTGCCATCTTGCTGGCATTGCGTTACAACATATTGTTGCTGTTGCTGCTGTTGTTGTTGCTGTTGCTGTAAATGTAGCTAGCTGCTTCGTTTAAAGTTTAGCCGCCCTTGTTGCCATTTTCAATCTGTGTCCGCCAACTTAACTTCAAGTGAAGTTTACAGCGTAGGTAACAAGCGGCAACAGAATTTTCCGCCGTTGTCTGCAATTGTTGTTACTGGCTGGTTGCCCCTCTTCTGCTCTCTGCTCTTCGCTCTCCTCTGGTTTTCCATCTTGCCGGCGATTTTCTTTGTTTTTCTTAGCTTATTCTGTGCTTAGTACGTTTTTATTGCTTCTACATTAAGTGTGCATTCTTTATGTTTTGCCGAGATTTTCCCAGGCCACTGCCCGCTCATATTTATATATATATATGTACGTTCTATATGTATCAGTAGTTACGTGGAAATTTAGTTACTTTTTCTATTTTCATTTGCCACTTAAACTTCTTGCCAGTTTCTTACCGAAAGGTTAGCGGTGGGGGAAGGGGAAAGTCCGTGGAAACCCTCTAACGAGCGAAAATGGATAATTCCAAAAGGAGGGAAACTTGTGTTGCGAAATTCCCGACATCAACAATTGTGCGTAGTGATGGGAAAGTATTCAGATAGTTCTGCCATAAACTACTTCTTACTTTCTACAGGCGTTGAATAGTTTTATAAATGGACAGTTGCACTAGGAAATGGGTTTTTATCTACTGTATTTATATTTTTATATTCTATTAGATACTTTTTGTATTATTTCGAATCCATTATGGATAGGAAAAAAACTTTGAATTTTATTTTTAAGACACTCCCCAGCCCCTCGTTAAATGTGTTCCCACCACTAATGTTGGGTTAGAAACTCACTGAATTTATTATATTTACATTTAGAAATGCATTCCCTGGGGATTCTCATCATTTTTCCGCTTCTCCTTCACTCTTTTCAGGGAAAACCAACCAGGTGAGTGCCAGGGCCCAGGGCCACGACAAACTGAGCAGCGTCAACAAGTGCACAAATGAATATCATAATCAACCGAAAATGGCGCTGGCCAAGTCGAGTTCCGCCAAGAAGTGCGGCAAGCAAGTCTCCAGGCAGCTCCAGATGGAGCTGCAACTGCAACTGGACCAGGGAGGCGGCCCACCAGCACGAAGGCCGAGTAATGTCACCGAAAATAACAACCAGATCCAGAGGACGGGTCAGGAGGCTGCACTGTTGATAAAAGTGCAACAGCAGCAGCAGCAGGAGCAGGAGCAGGAGCACCACCACCACCACCAGGAGACCTCCGGGGAGGAGGTGCCGGCGGAGAGCAACAATATGCTCGTTAAACCAAAGTTAAAGTTGAGCAAGAAAAGTTGGCGGATTACAGGGCAAGATCAAGACGGATTGCGCTGCGATGAAGTTGCCACCATAAATAATGGACACCAGACGATGGAGACGACGGAGACGACGACGACGACGACCATGGTGACGGTGGGTGGGCAGGTGAACCAGCTCGGGTCTCGGAATTATCATTGCCCCACTGGGAAATCATGCAGCTACCAGCAGCACCAGCAGCAGCAGAAACTGGCCAACAAATTGTCAACCGTGGATGTAGCTGCTCGGGGTGCCCGGGAAAGTGCAGTTGGCGCCTTATCAGCTGGGAGTCATAAACAGGCGCCGGCATCCGGCGTAAATCAGGATGCCGGGGATCCTGCGCGGTCGGGCGTGTCATCAATAAAGTGCCAGCTGGGGGAGTGGCAGCTCCTGAGCCACCTCAGCGGCGACCACCGCCTGGCCGTGGTCCAATTCTGTGGCACGTTCAACGAGCGGCTGCACGTGCCGCCCCAACTGCCCCAGATGGGCGTGACCTGCCTGCGGCTGAGCGAGGACTGCGCTGCCGAGGACCTCGTCCAGGTGCACACATTTTTCTTGGCTGTCATAGAGATCGCCGGCGCCGATGATGAGCACGCGGTTTTCCTGTGGCACCTCGACCAGGTGCCAGCTGCAAGCCAGAAGCCCTCACCTTTCGAGACCGTCATCGAGACACAATGCGGTGGCCTCAAGTGGTTCGGGCCGGTCCAATCACTCCGGCGCAGTTGGCCGGAGATTAGGGAGTCCGGCGAGTTCCTCAGGTGCCGCAATTTCGGGCCAAGCTCCAGCACCGCCCTAAATGTGACAGTGAAACGCAGAGTCTCGCACTGAGAGAAAAACGAATTAGAAGTCGTTAAAGTTTGGGTAGTCTAAACTTCAATTGCAAAATGTGAAAATAATATTTTGGGCATCTCAAAATTAGTTTATATTTTAAAGATTTGATTTTCATAAAAAATTCAATTTAAATTTAAATTTAAATTTTAGGAAGCTGATATTTGTATGTTAATGTAACTCTCGCCAAAAGACTGGCCCCAAAGTATTGTATTAAATGTAACTTAGAACTCTAACCGAGGTGTAAGCGTTAGTTTTCACTTTTAATCTAGCTGATGGCCTGGCCTGGCTAGAGCACTATACTATATATATAGAGCAAACCAAAATCCAGATCGGAAATAAAAGCAAATCGAAACCCACTGACAGGAGCTGCGTGCTTTGTAAATTATATTTCCACTTTTTCAGCACCCCGGAATCTTTCAGCGGGTATTTGTTCGCAGAATGCAGAATGCAATTTGTAAATGTGTTTAATTTGCAATATTTTTTAATTAATAAAAACATTTAGAAATGTGCTGGCGTGGCACTTTTCGATGAAATGTGCGATACTGTTAAGTTATCCCGATACCCTGTGTGGGGCTACCGAAATGCCGAAATAATTAGTAAAATTTATATGTTGATCGGAAAGAGGGAGCTCTGTTTTTGTTTAATTATTCATTGCGGCGGCCTTGTGTTCCTAGCCAGAGTATTTCCATTTCGAGGACAAAAAGGTGGCCTTCCTTCGGTTCGTTCCGCAAAAACCATCCCGATATTTGCATTGCCAGCCATCAGAGCCACATCAGCCACATCACGGGTAACTCTCGCCTGTCTGCTGGCTGCCTCCTGATAATTGACTTGCATGCAAATTAATGTTTTTTACCAGCCAACTGCCACGGGTGGGCGTAAATTGCTGGCCTGTCCAACAAACAGCAAACAAGGGCAGTCATTTTCATTTTCGTTTTCATTTTCATCAGCCATGGCCTGGCCGCCGCACATAAATCTCTGCGCCATCGATGTTTACTATATTTAAGGAAAAAACCAATTTGGAACAACAAAAATCACGGCACTGCAACACCAACAAATGAGCCCGTGTTCCATACATGTGTGGGCGGGGCAAATAAAGCAGCATTTATGTCAGCTCTCCCGGTGTATTAACCTTTTTTTTCAGTGTTCAGTGTTCAGTGTTCAGTGTTTGTTTTGGGGCCTTCCACACTATCTGCTGTTTTTGTTTTTGATGAGCCGTCGTCATCATCAGAGCCATCGGAATCACCAGCGCCATCTTATGCACTGCAGTCACCTGCACAATGCGAAAAAGTGTGCATAGTTAAAATAAATTAAATATTTTTGCATGCCACACTTTTTTCGGTCACCCAGGCACATAATGCCCGCTGTTGCGACGATGTTGATGAGGAGATGATCTGGCCGAAAAGCGGGAATAATGGCCATTGGTTGTGTCCCCGGCGGTCCATCAGGTAAATTAAAAAGGTTGCCGCCAAGCAATTAAATTACGGCCATGGTCAAAAGGGGGGGAAAACAAACCCGAAAGTGATGAGCCAGTCAAAATGCAAATTTCCGGGAAAACAATTTCAAAGGAACAAGAAGCTCCTGTGTTTTCCAGCCCGGTAATAAATACGTACATATAGTAAAATCAACTGATTGATAGTGGGAAAATTAATTACAATTTTGTTAATAAAATCAAGAACATTTACAAAATGTAATGTGTAGATTGCAAATGTTTATAATATAATAAGAATAAGATTGCAAATATACTTTAAATGTAGAGAAAACCAAAAAAAAAAAAAAACACAATATGATAGATTATATATAAAACATTTATACATATTTATTACCATTTCAGAAGCAAAAACCATTGAGCACTTAACGTTTCCATGCATAACAAATAGCAAATAATAAACTTTGATTAATTGGCTAATAATAGACTTTCGGAATGCTTATCAATTTTAGATAAATTGTGTGTGTAAATAATTTATTTATCGGCTAATTGGTTTGCCTTAGAAAAAGAAGCACGTGACAAGTAGAAGACTTTGTGTTGCCATCTCTTTCCAACTCAAATGCTCCAAGCGACCTTCCCTCTCTTTCGCTCTCTTTCATAATCTCATGTTGTTTTGTCAGTTTTGTGTTTTCTTTAAGCGAGAACCACGTTCGGTTTGTTTTTCCCCGCTTATTTGTTTGCCAATTAGTTTTAATCGAAGAGCGGAGAACGCTCGACGGGATTCTCCTCCGCTCGCTCGCTCCAGTCGCTGTTCAAATTGCTTTTCTAATTAATGCGTTGCGCAAATATTGGCCAGTGCATGTGTTGTAATAAAAAGAAGCTCCCAGTGCCCGCTGCGGACTTTCCTTCCACCTCTCGGGGCACTTTGATTCGCACTCTGCCACGCACGAGTATAGTACTATATAATCTCTGGGCCGGTCAAGTGTTCGGTCGGTTGCGTGGTCATCCGTCTCTTTGCCTCAGCGTTTCTCTCTTCGCCCGTCAATTCCAATCAAGAATCGCTCTTAGTCTTCCAGTCTGCGAGTCTTCGGGTCTTCGAGTCTTCGAGTCTTCTAATCGGTTTTGTTTTGCTTTGGCTCTTCATTATTTCTCGCCCCGTCGAGCATGAGCTGCGATTTGGGTGAGCGTCATCTGGTGGTTCCACTTTTTAGCACTGGCGGTTTTTTGCTAATTTACGAGTTTATGGTTAATCAATTAAATGACACGTTTCGCTGAAGTGCCAATAAATAAGTCGTGTGCAAATACTGTGAATTTGCGCAAATCGATGTTTTATTTGCCTAATGAATTTGAAATGTTTGAAGTGATATTTTTGTGTGTATTTTGTACTTTTTTGATTGATTGATATGCAAAACCAATTTTACACAGATAAAAGTTATATTTGTGATAATCGAAAGAAATTATCTTTTAAAAATATGTTCGATTTTCTAATTTATGTTTTTGGTGGAAAGTTGACAAATTATGAATTTATTTAAATAAATTTATTATTTATATGATGAAAAGTGACTGTGTTATAATTGTGAAAAAAAAAACAGAAATAGAATAAACAATTTCATTTAATTTAACTTGGCATAATAATACTTCACCACAGATATCCTCAACGAGGTGGCCGGGAACGAGGAGCCGCCCCTGCAGGCCTTCCGCAACAGCAATCCCTTCGACGACTCCTACCAAGCTCCGGTCGCCGTTCAGCCGATTTTCGAGCGGGATATGGATGGCAATCAGACGCCGCTCCAGTTGCTGCGCCGGGCCAGCGAGACGGTCACCGCCAGCATCCTGGCCGACTTGGAGCCAGAGAAGGAGCATCTCCTGGGCGAGCGTCCACGGCCCCCGCCCCGCGTCCATGGGCTCCCGATGGCGGGAGTGAAAGAAGGTGAGTGGTTCGTCAAATGGAGGGGAAATCGGGCAGATTCAGAGGCAAAGCAAAAGCTGGAATATTTGCTCCGGAAATTCCATCTATTTTCCTCTATTCTCTGCCAGAGACAGAGCAGGATTTCTGAGCCGGAAGGGGGGAGGCGTCCGAAGGACATCGCCGCTTTGTTGGCCAGCCAGGCGGAGTGCCTCTGAAGTGGGCTCCTCCTCCTCCGACTGAGAAGTGCACAATGCGCACATGCATTTCAGCGTATATTCATAGTTTGTTTATTCAAAGTTTTTGTTTCGACGGGGAAAACTGAATCACTGAATCACAGCTTCAGCAAGGAGCTGATTGAGGCATTTCGATTTTAAGTGAGCCACGCAGAGTGAAAAATGAAATTCGCACCAAAACGGTTTTGTGGTTTTTGAAATTGTTTATAAAACTTTATCCATTCTAGCTCTTGAGTTAAAGTTGAAGAATCTAGCGGTAGAGAAATAATGCTTAATGGTTTTAACAAACCAAATTCATTTTTTTTTACTTAATTAAATTAGTTCAGTCAGACAAAACTTGAATTTAGATGAAAATTATTTAGATTTTTATATTTATTTGCAAAATAGGTATTCAATATTATTATATTAGCAATATACCAATATTTTTTAGCTGTGCACATGAACATCTCACATCTCAGATCTTATTCAGCTGGGTAGGGACATATCCGTTGTGAAGAAAACCAATGCCATGGCTTGGCAGTCGTATACGTAATATTTCCGCATATCGACGCCAGAGAGTCTGGGACTGGCATTGTTGCTGTCCAGGCTGAATCGCCTGCATTTCCTTGGGCCGACAGCTTCTGGAATTCTGCATCCAGCAGCCAGCTTCCAGTCTGGTGGGGATTTCAAGCCAGATCCCACTCGAGAACGATGTGTGTGGATGGGTTTTTGTTTATGTTTTGGCAGGTGGTCGCCGCTGTTTTTGCTTCGAATGCGAGCGAATCGTAATTATTGTTGAAATTTTCGGAGCAGTTGTAGCTGCTGGTTTTGCAACTGTCTAAATATGGGTTTTTGCCAGGACTTTGCCGCTCAGCTCCGCTCCGCTCTCCGACAAACTTTCGGCCAGCGAGCTGGATTTTCCTCGGGGCCCCATGGCCAGTGCGGAATTTTCACACGAATAATGAGCCGTTTTAGTTGCGCCCAAATGGCCACAATCAGACAACTAACACGAATGCCAAATGCCACAGGGCTCTCGGCAAAGTATGTTTCCATGAATATGCATTAGCCGGGGCTCATTTCCTGTGCATTCATTCCGCATTTGCATTTGCTCCGGAGTTCTGCCCCCAAAGCCAGCTTCGCACTGAATCCGACTCTGGTTCTGGTTCTGATTTGGATACGGATTCAGATTCAGGTTCAGAACAGCTATGCTCTGTAAAAGCCGTATTTGAATAAAGTTTGCCGCTGCAGGCTGCATGTGCAGGCTCGTTTATATTAAATAAAATCCATTTAAATACAGCGTCTCGGGCAATTTCTCCAGCTCAACCTTGGATGGATGTTCACCTGTCCCAGTTCCCCTCCTTCCCCTCCTTGCCACCCTTCCAAACCTCACATATCTCGTGTGTCGCTTTGGCCATGAGTGAAACGGCGACATTTCTGTTAACTAAAGCCAACATGATATACGCTCCGCACACAAACATTCTCGACTATTGATAAATGCAGGGCGCGTGTGTGCCGAGAGTGTGCGAGGAATGTGCATCTGTACACTGTTCTCTGCTCCGAGCCCCAACTCGGTTCATTACGTATACGCAGTGGGTGACATTTGTAAATGCCAGCCCCGCTGCTCTGACTCGGCATAATGATTGCCAAATGAATGGGAAAATGTTTAACTTACTTCTGCTTGCCTTGAAAGCCTCGACAGCCTCGAATGCCTCGAAAGCCCTTTTCGACGCTCTGCGCAACGGCTGGCCCACTTGACAGGTCCTTTGGGGGGCTCGGATGGCTCTGAAGGCTCTGAAGGATGCACTCGCTCTTGCACTTGCACCTGCCCCAGCACCTGCTCCTGCTCTCGCTCAGCTAATTACTAAACAGCGCTTAATCGGGGCTCTCAGACTAACGCCGTAGGATTTGTTTAACTTTGGCGTTTTCAATTTGTCGTGCTATTTGCCCAGCGCTGAAAGCCGCTTTATGACCTGGTTATTTCTTTTAGCTTTCTATTTCTGCTGGTTTTTCTATTTGCCCGCCCGGAGCCAAGAAAGTGCCAGATTCCGCTGATTTGCTGCAATGTGCGAGCTCTAAATTAGACGCGAACCGCCCGGGCGTGAGTTCATCGCAAGGATCTCGGCAGGAAGTGCGTGACAACGGAATGCAATCTACCAATCTCCCCGCTGCCAAGGCCCACACATTTGCCGGGGGAAAGAAATTATTTTCTGAATGCGAAGCCATGCACTGGTTAGCAGGCAAGAGCAAAAGTTGCAACAGGACTCCGCTCCCTCTGTGCGGCAGGCGAAAAGGATGCGGGATCCTGCAATAGTTAAAAGGTGGCACGCTTAAGTAAACATAAATAAAATAAATGTACGAGTATGTGTGCCAGGTACGGGAACGGGTACGGGTATGGGAGAAGTGAATTGATATATGTCGGAGCAGAACAAACAGAAACTCAGACTCAGACGAACTCAAGGAACTTGAAACTCTTTGGCACAAAAAGGAGAAAAAATGCGCGACTCCTGGTCCTGGCGAAAAGTGTAGAAGCTGGAGCAGAAGTCATCAGTAAAATCATCGTCGTGTGCAATTTAGCGTTTAAACATATTGAAAAAGCAACTGACAGTCGCATGTAAATAATGAATAGTTGCATAACTGACATAAATCACTGGGAATAGTGCCTCCCTTTGCCAAAGCGCATATAAAACAAATTTATGGCCCTCTTTGCCGCTGCAGTTGCTCGCTGTAATAACAATCTAAATGTTAAGTGACAGCTCAAAAAAACTTTTCCAACTCTTGAGAAGTGCAATAAATTTTCCATTAGACCTTAAAGAAGTCACCACTGAACTTGTTTAGTTTTTATACACTTCCAGAGGGTATTTAGCCAATGGGTTTGTCACTTGCAGTCTCTCAGTTTTTGCGGTAACTATTCTATCTGTTGTAGGTATGGTTATTTGTTAGATAAATAATTGATTCTAAAACCGATCCTAAAAGTCACTAACAAATTACTCCACTATATCCTTTAGTTACAATACAAACGATTGAGAGGTTGTAGAGTTTGGAAGGGTATTCCAATCTTCGGATACCGAATCTCTTCCAGCTTCCAATTAACACCTCAGACTCGCACTCGCACTCGCTTACGCAACTCATTGTCCTGCTCCCATGCATGACAAAAACTTTGCAGCCACCCATCCTGGCCATTTATTTTTTGTCCATCATCACATCCTCGGGAGTGTCCCGAGATGGGAGTCCGCTTTTTGTCTGCCTGCTGCCCGGTCTGCCCGGTGCTCAGCAGCGCAATAATTTGTGTGGAAACTTCTGCAGCAATTGAAAAGCGAATTTCTCGGCATCCAAGAACTGGCTTAAAAAAACTTTTGCATTATTTTCATGTGCCTGGTCACTTGAAAGTTGCAGAAAATATGACAAGATAAAATGCCAGAAAGTGCCACCGGCAAGTTGGCGTCCAGTAGTCCACTAGTGATAGCTCCCCAGTGGGCGTGGCAAGGGGGGGGCAGCTGCTGCCAAAGGTAATAATCAATGGGGCGATGGCAAGAAGCCTTAATGACCTGGCCAACTTGCAGTTCAAGTTGGCTCAGCGTTTTCTTTTTGCCAGTGCCATTTCCGAGTGCAGCGCATGAATATGAAATATGAAATATTTCGGAGCGGTGCGGAGTGGAGTGGAGTCGGGTGGAGAGGAGAGGAGCAGAGTGGAGTGCAACCGAGTGGTGTCCTCCCGAAAGTGGTGCCTTACAATATACCTGAGCGCCTCTCGCTATCTCTGCTGACACCTTTCCGCAATTTATGCACAATTTTTTCAGGGCCTCTGCAAGGGCTGACAAATAAAAAAAGGGGTAGAGAAATAATAAAAGTAAGTGCGGCAAAAACTTTTAAATGAGGCACATAACTCAAAACGGAGGAGATCCCCCACCATTTGGCCAACAGTCTTCGCATCCCCTATTTTTCGAGCCCTGCCGCGAGAACTGTGAACCGAGAGTTCCCAGATATTTTAAATTAATTAGCAAAACTTAAATATTTGCTGTAGTTCAAACGCGAACTTCGCATTGAACTTGTATATACATTCAATGAGCTGGGAGCCATGGCAAATTCAACTGAACCGAACTGAAACGCGGAGCGGAGTAGAGCCCATCGCATTTAACCCCACTGAAATGGCAAATATTTGCCGGGCGTACATAAGTTCCTTGTTGGTTATGGCTAATTAATTGATAAGCAAATGCTCGTAATCATAATTGGGCTCGGAGCAAAACAAGTGTTTGTATTGGAAACGCGCTGCAGGGCCTGCACTTCCCCAACATCCCAACTTCCCAACTGCCAAGTTGTCGTGGGGTTTTTTCCCCACTTAACAATATTCGAATCGCGCTCTAGTTGAAATAGACATTTATTGTTAACATCTTGATCTTGATCGGTTACTGGCAGCTCTTCGGATTAGCACTTCCAGATCAGCGCCAACTCTTTATGGCTAACACAGCTAATTCCCCCGAGTTTGACATTGATTCTTATTGGCACAGTGGCTATTGGTTAAATGAGTCATGATTATATATTATTATTAATTATTTATGTTTCTATAATTAGTAAAATATATTCTTAAAAATCAAAATTAAATCTTATGCCCCTCGAACATACGCATTCAATTGATGAAAGTTAGGAATATTGTTAATAAAATTTGTGATATTTCGTTTCTAAAAGCTGTCTTTCCTAAAACATTGGGATTTAAAAATCGAACCGTAAAATGTGTTGAGTTAATTAACCATACTTACCCGCTTAAAATACCTTCCCCCATAGGCATGATCCACTGTAAACAAATATTTGCCCTCCGTCACATATTAGCTCTCGTTCTCAGCTCTCTTTCGCAATCCGGTCGCTAATTTTAAGTTATTAAACAAATATTTTGTGTTTTTCGCTCGCGTGGCCACGAAAGTTCTCCTCTGGACTCCTGGGTGTATGTTTTGTATTAGCATAAGATAAAAAGTATATACGCCCGATCAGAGTCTGTAGCAGCTTTCCATGGAAAGTGTTCGAGATGCTCGGAGCTCAGTAGTTCGCCGCCATCGAAAGCGATTAGTTAGCGTTTGGCATTAAATTCGCGCGGTTCGGTGCGGTAGGTCGCTGATTCTATGGAATAATTATATAGAATATAGAATAATCTCCACTGAAAGGAATATGTAATGTTAGTTTTCCGAGTGCTGTATAGAATACACAAAAAAATTTATTCACACTCCGCTCAGGTAAGCGCTCAACAGCTGGTTGTGGAACTAAACATCATTGTTTGAATTGTTGAAAAGCAGTGTTTCATTAGTGGTTATTACAAAAGTTGTGCATACGCAAATATTGCTTTATTGGCAGTTATTGTTCCGCAATATTTTAATTTAATATTTCTGGTTTGAATTTGCTTATTATTCTATGTGTTGCAATGCAATAATAATTAAAATTGTTTAGCTTCCCCGCTGTTCTCTGAAGAGAGGGCTTTTTGTTTGGTTTATTTGGTTGCTTGGGCTAACTCTCTCTCAGATGTAGCTATCAGCTGTAGTTTTATAATTTTAATTCTTCTCTCCCAATAACAAGGCAATTTTAATAGATTAATAGAACCAAGAAACAGAAAGTAATCAACAATTTAATTATTAATTTTCGATTGCCAATCAAAATATCTAATTTATTATTCCTTTGAAGAAAATGGTTTTTGATAAGTGTTTTAACAAATAATCATTTCCAATAATACCATTAATAGAGCTTCCCTTTTGCAAGCCAATTGAATTGTGAATTCATTTCATTTGTGGCTGAAGTAATCTATTTTAAATAAGCTTGGATTCGGGCAAAATAAAACAATTTATGAGGGCTAAGAGCTAAATAATCAAATTGCAATTAGCCAAGATTTGACAATCGCTTTGTGAGCTATTTGCCCTATGACATTGATTTAGCATTCGCCAATCAATTTGGGCGTTGTGTGTGCTGGTGTCAAAGAGTCGCATGATGCCCTGAATCACAATCGACACGTGATCGATGGCCAGCTACAGATACAGATACAGATACGCAAACAGGGAATTCTCGGAGTGAGAAGTGGCGCTAAATATTTGCGCACAATTAACACGTAGTCATCAGCGTGGTGACAAATGACAAGCAGATTGTCTTTGAAAATCAAACACAAACACCAGCAGCATTCTAAACTCTAAATAAAAAAGTCACAGCATCTGAATCTGAATCTGAAATCAAATCAAGTGCTGATTGCAGAGCCTACACACACCCATAATAATTGCGAGGAGGAGATTGTAAATTGTCGTTATTAGAACGACGCTTCATATGCAAATAAGAGTCTCCAGTCCAATTAGCCTGGCTGGAGGCGTCAATTGCCCGGAATGGCTCCAACGGCGAACCGACATTAAGTGCGCTAATTATAAATGGAAATATTTATGTATTTTCTAGCACCTGCCATCGCCCCACTCCATTAAGGCCCCAACTGCTAACCATTGCATCTGAAAGTGTGAAGTTGTCGCGGCAACAATGAAGCCAATTATGGAGGCGACTGCCAGAGCACCTGTCGGTTGTCGGCTGTCGGTTCCTGGTTGTAGGTTGTCGGTTGTCGGTTGTCGTCTGGAAGGCCTCGTCCTCGTCCTGGCCCAGGTGAAAACAGCTTCCTGTCGTCCTCCTCGCCGGCAGCCGGTAGCTCTTTGTAGCTCTCGCCGTGCCTCCGCGCAATCAGCGGTTGTCAATCTTTGTTGCAATCTTCGTTTTGCCATCGTCGACAGCGCCTTGAGTTGAGTGGAAGGAGCTCTCAACTTTCTGGCTGTATGTGTATGTGTCTGTGTGTGTATCTGTGTGTGCAACTGCACTTTGCAATTTAAACGTGCCGACGGCTGCCGCTCGGCTTTTAGTTATGCATGAGCAGCAGAAATGAATGCGAAATGGCTTAAATGCAGCCTGTTAGCGCTTATAAGCCCTTCGATTGTCCTGCAGGACTCCCACTTGGCTCATTATGTTTGGTAATCCGGGATTTTGGGGGTATATTGTTCGAATGCGGCGAAGGAATTACCTTCTATCTTTAAGAGTATTAATTTCCTTCCCCTTATTAATAAACCTTTAAATAACATTTGCATAAAATTTTGGATAAGGTAGAAGAGAATAGTAATTTCTTGGCTTAAATATTATAATATAATATTATAATATAATATTAATTTCTATTTTAGTTTGTGGAGAAGCTAGACCAGGAAATATTAAGCAAATAATTGAGGTATCCCATAGTCCTTAGCCCAAAACAAATGCTTTCTGCTTGATTTGTGTTCCTACTCTAGGCTGACTTTGATATACCTATCTATTCAAACATTTAAATCTTCTTGCCACTTACAGCTAAGCGCAGACAGCAGCAGAACCAGATTCCGATGCAGAAACTGGATCCGAGTCTGAATCCGAGTCTGAATCCCAGCCAGCTGCAACAGCAGGGCAACAAAGCTCTGGCTCTGGAACTGTCAGTGGCGCCAGGTGACAACATGACACAAGGAGCTGCGCCCCAGGGTGGATCTCAGAGTGGCATCCTGCCCCATCCCCCTAACCACTCCCCACCGCCGTTGCATACCAAATTAGACATACACAAGGTCCCGGAGGAGGCGGACGAAGGAGGAGCCGGCGACGCCGCACAAAACGCTGCAACAATAATTTTAACGCCGACATCATTAAATTTAACAAACACAACACAACAAAATGTAGCCGACAACAATGCGGGCTCCGGAGGCGGAGCAGGAGCGGGAGCAGGAGGAGGTGGCTTTCCAACTCCGAACGGAGTTCACGGCGACGAGTACAAAGGGCCCAAATGGTAAGTGAAAAGCTCATGTGGCCAGCAATGCCGGGAACCGGGGTTAGAGGTTTGGGTTTCGGGGTTCGTCGCTCCATTGTGCGGATCTGCGCTTAACCCTTTGAATGCACTTCCGGCGGGACAGCGCCATTCACACTTGCATTGCACGCGTTTTTCGCACATCCGCCCTTGCATTTTGTTTTGTATTTGCATTTTTGTATTTTCCCATTGTGCCCGACAATGTCCTCGTGGTTGTTGTCGCTGTTGCACTAGGCAGTAGCGCGTGCTTCCGCTTCAGTTCTAGTCCCGGGTCCCGGATCCCGGGTCCCCAGATCCCAGACCCTACACATACATCCCCAATGTCTAGTCGCAGTCGAGCCTGATTTCTTGCTTCCTTTTCAGTTATTTCTCTCGTATTTTTTTTTTTTGGCTGTGACACTTAGTTTAATAGCTGGCGAAATGCCTTGTTGGCTGGCGGCGTTTATTCTCCATGTACGAGTATATAGAACAACGCGGCGTATGAGTTACAGCAGTGTTACGTATCCGACCCGTGGGATGTTGCATTGTGGCGGAATCCTTGTTCGTGTCTCACTTTACTTGGATACCTTCAGCAGCAGAGCGAAGAAGCTGTAGGCATTGTTGATAGTCTGCCAAAGATGGAAGTTAAAGTGCGGGCCAAAGGAATACTTTAGTTGTTTACGAATTCCAAGGAATTAAATTGAATTGTAATATAGTAGATAGAAAATCTTAAAGTAGTATTTAGAAATTGGGAAAGAGACCTAATTCAATTGGAATTTAAAACAACGTTGCTAGTTTGAAGTTCGGAGTAGTTACCCTCACAAAGATGGGCAAGCCGATCTCGAAAAAGACCCCCGCTCGCACTTTCACCGGCTTTTTCAGGAACTCCATGTAGCAGTTGAGAAGCTTCCTCGTGCCCACAGAGTACTCCAGCCAGTTGGTAGCGAAGACGCTATTGGTCAGGGCACTGGCATGAACGGTTAGTTCATTGCCATAGTAGCAGGGCAGGAATATCTGGACGATCATCACCGCCACGAACTGAATGGTGGTGAGGAAGAGTCCTGGTCGCTGCCGGAAACCCATGTGCACCAGGCGATAGGCACTGAAGCAGATGATGAAGGCGCTGAACACCACCTGGGAGAGCACGTAGGGTGAGACGAGCAGTTCGCATTCCCTGGTCAAGTGGCGAACCTTCGCATGCAGCTGGAAGATCCGGCGGAGCTCCGGCTTGGCCTTCTCCTCGGGAGCGTTTCTCAGGGACTCCAGCCGCAGGCTCATCAGCTGGAAGAGCGAGGCGATCTGGAACATGAAGTAGCAGCCGAGAGTGTCCAGCAAAGTGTTGGACAAACAGCACAGGGTCATGGCCACCACATTGTAGCCCCAGGCATAGAAGTAGCGCTCCCGGGTCCTCCACTCGAAGGGCACATAGTAGCCGAAGGGCAGCTCGTACTCCTCCTGGAAGAACACGCTCGCATATCCCATCAGGGCCACAAAGAGGCTGCCCCCAATGTACCAGTTGAAGATGCGTTTGAAGTTCTTCTGATTCCGATCCCAGAACTCCACTTCCTCCTCATTCCGCAGCTCATAAGCCGGATCGTACTCCAAGTCTTTGATGAACTTATTGGCCTCTTCGCGTCGCAACCAGATGTTGAGGAGCTTGGTGACCAGAGCCAGTTCTGTTATGGACATGTACAAGACTTGTCCGGCTTCCTCGAAGTCCGCAGATGTTAGGGCTTCAAACCACATTAGAGCAATGTAGGTGAAGGTCAGCGGAAGATGCAGCAAGAAGGGATAAAGGCGTTTGAGCCAGAAGAAAATACCGTCAGCTTCCTCGTTTTGCCACTTCAGGAGACCCGTGCCTCGCAGGACCTTAAGTAAAAATTGCATGCCAGCTAAGCGATCCGTAGACTTCATTTTCAGTAGTGCAAAGTACTTCTAAATGGAGAACACCACGGACTTTTGGCGCTTTTATATCCCCTGGTGGCTTATATAGCCTTTGTAGGTCACTCTGAGGGCATTTTGTATTTTTTAACCCTATCTAGGGTAGAAATTACGAATGGTTCCTAGGGGAACCTATTGTTTCCGCTCTAGTTCGCAGCAGCTCATGAGAACTCAGCTTTCAATATTACCTGCATCCGTAGAATAAGATACATTTGTAGGGTCAACGGAACCGGTTCTTTTTGTGACCCGAGTTCTCGTGTTGTTCCGTCCCTGATTTGTTTGGGTAATCAGCCAAAATATTTGTACAATTAATAGGCAGGCAATTACAATAATTAGCCTCCTGACATAACGATCCTGTTAATTGCTAGCCCCCACAAAATGTATAAGACACGCAACGGAATATTCCAGATACTTTTGAGTTAACCCCACCATTTGGGCCTCTTCTCCCATTTTACGATTCTAAATTCAGTGCATCGAGAACTGAGCAGGAGCAAAGACGTCTGAAGTTGGAGCTAGGAGTTCGGAACATCCAAAAGATCCTTAGTTTGATTTTTAAAATTAATTTAATGAAATGTACTCTAAATAAAATCAAAATATAAAACCAATTATCTGACCCGAGATATTGTAAAGTTTGAATTCTTAGAAGACATTGCAATTGGCATATCAATTTTTTCCATTTTAGTATTAATTTATTATTATAAATATAATATTTGAGGAACTCTCAAGAGTTTTAAAAATATGCAGCATTAAATATATGTTCAAACAATACCCTTTTAATATAAAGAATTTCTTATAATGTATGTATAAATATTTGTAAAGTAAATTTTGAGATATTTATTTATTCAAATCTTCAAAGATACATTATTTTTACTAATTAAAAAGCAAACATCTCATTTGGATACATTCAGCAGGAGAGCGAGGAAACTGTAGGCATTGTTAATGGTCTGGAAGAGAGTGAATCAAAATATATAATATTACTATAGTCAAATCGAGGGTAAAAACCTTAACAAAAATTGGCAGACCAACGGCAAAGAAGTTTCCAGCTCGAATGGCCACCGGTTTCTTCAAGTGTTCCATGTAGGCATTCAATAGTTTCCGAATCGGAGTCGGACAATCCAGCCAGATGGTGTGGTAAACCTCGTTGGTCAGTTGATTTGCATGCACGGTTATCTCGTTGCCATAGTAGCAGGGAAGATAGATCTGCAGGATCATCACACTGACGAACTGCAGCATGGAAATGAACTGCCCGGGATTGTCCCGGATTCCCACGTGTTGGAGGCGATACCCGCTGAAGCAAATAATCAGGGCACTCAGAATAATCTGAGAGAGAATATAGGGGGACACGATTTCCTGGCATATATCAGTTATCCTGGAAAAATATATAGATATGTGAAAAGGTAATTTAAGTAGATAGTTTTGATCTCCAAACCTTCTCACACTCTGATGCAATCTGAAGATCCGACGCAGTTCTTGGTGGAAATAAGAGGCATCTTCAATGTTTTGCAAACTCCTCAAACGCATTCCCAGGAGGCGGTAGAGGAGGGAAATGTGGAACAGGAAATAGCATCCCAGGGTGTCCAGGGTGATGTTGGAAATGCAGGTTAAGGTCATGCCAGCCATGTCGTAGCCATAGGCAAACCAGTAACCCCTTTCGTTGTGCCACTCGAAGGGCACAAAGTAGGCGAAGGGCAGCTCGTACTCCGCCAGGAAGAGCACTCCCGTGCACCCGCTGTAGACCACGCCCAGGCTAATCAGGATGTAGATGTAGAAGAACCACTTGAAGTAGCGCTGCTCCCGTCGCCAGAAGTCCAGCTCCTCCTGGCTGCGAAGAGCGTAGTCCGGGGATGTCTGGAGCTCGTGCATCAGTTGCCAAGCTGCCGTGCGGTGGTGCCAAATGCTCAGAATCTTCACCACCAGCGCCATCTCGGTGATGGACATGTACAGCACCTGGCCGGCCTGCTCCAGGTTGCTCGACACAAACGCCTCCAGCCACATGAGTCCGATGAAGGTGAAGGTGACGGGCAGGTGGAGCAGGAAGCGGTAGTTGCGCTTCAGAAAGCCCCAGACCGTCCATTGTTCGCCTTCCCGCAGGGACCAGGGCCAGAGGCCGAAGAACTGCATGACCCGGAGTATCAGACGCATGGATTCGATGCGATCCCTGGGGCTGTCCATTTTGTGTGGCTGCCGGTCTCCTTGGGCTGCTTTTATAGCCCCAAATGGGAGCGGTAATTAGCAGCAATTACGTTTCTATTAATTATGAACCAGCACTTACCTCTACAGCATTTATGCCGGGTTTCCAGGTTTCCGGGCTAACCCTTCTCTTGAACTCCTTTCAGGTGGCTGCACTTGAAGTTCCACTGGTCGCTGATTTCCCAGCATGTGGCTCTGCTGGCCATATTCCTGGGACTCTGGGCCATGGCCTGGGTTCTTCTGCCGGATTATGCCCAGCCGAACACCGTCATCATGCGAATTGCATTCCTTTTCGTCGGGGCCCAGATCTCTGGTATTCTGGTGTCCTTTGCCCACCTGCCCGACATGCTGGGCATGCTCTTCTTCGGCGTGCTCTACTCCAATCTGGGATTGGCCAACTTCGAGGGCTACCAGAGATTCGAGCTGTTCCTGAGGTGAGTTTTGATGGAATATACATAACTTCCGGTCTTGGTAATATATAAAATTATTAATAGGGAAATGGCCCTGATAAACATTATGCTTCTGGCTGGTTTGGGCCTGGATGGAGACGCCTTCAAGCGTTTGTGGTTCATGATCCTTCGCCTGACTTTGCTGCCCACGATTGTGGAGGTGGCAGTCATTGCCGGCCTGGCCTACCTCACCCTCTCCATGCCCTGGTTGTGGGGCATTGCTCTGGGGTGAGTAGGAACATATTAGAATTTTGTATCTATATTAAGAGAGAGATACGAAATCTATCCATCCACTTAAAAAATATCTTCATTTGCTGGTTTAATCTTCCAGTCTGGTAATCACCGCCGTGTCTCCCAATGTGGTCGTCACCGTGATGCTGAAGCTGAAGGAGGATCGCCTCGGCCTGAATAGTGGAATCCACACCCTCATCTACGCCATGACCACATGCAACGATGTGGTAGCCATCTTCATGTTCGGCGTGATAATCAGCGTAATATTCTCGACGAGTGCGTGTTATTCCCCTCCCCCCAATCCTTGAGACTTACAATAACATCCCCCTCCTCCTTCCGCTCTTATTGCTTGCAGCCTCGCTCACCCAGCAGGTCCTGCAAGGACCCATTGGCATTGGGATTGGACTCGTTTTTGGCTATCTGTACGGCATGATGCTCCAGCACTTGCCATCGCGCCACGCGGTAAGCTTCCTCCCCAGCATTCTGAATCCGAATCCGAATCCTCCTCCAGACAAAGGCTCCGCGCCCAGACGAGCGGGTTGCACTTAAAATGCGCATTCAGTGAACACTTAGACACTCAATCAGCGCATTTAATGATGCAAAACGCGCGCAACTCTTGGGAAGAGGGAGCGGGGAGGAGGGAGGAGGGGTTGGGACATGGATCGGCTGCTGTGCCATATGTACATGGGGCTACAAAGGACTGCACTTGACAAAACATTTGAGACTAGCTACAATTATTAGTGGGAGATTAGAAATTTAATAAATTTATGGAAAGAAATATTTATTTAAAAATACATTCAAAATCAAGTACAATTATCAAGGAATTATTCTGATCATATCTGAGATTATTTGCAGGGGGATTCGATATTTTCAAGTAAATTATTTACTATATGAATAAACATATTTAATAATCAAAAATCATGTTAAACTATCAAAGATTAGACTTATAATTTAGACATTACTTCTTAATGAATTTCGAGTAAAAACTATAGAGTTAGTTGCAAATGTTTGTCCAAGTGCAGTTCCCTACTCCAGCCACACCGATCCGCGAGAGTTTGTGTGGGTGCATTTTGCATAAAAAGACACTTACATGCATAGCGCAACGTCGACGGCTACAACCACACAAGTGCACAAATGCAGCAGGAGGACGACAACAGCTACATAGGAAAGGCACAGACGGAGGCAGAGGCAGAGGCAAAGGCAACGACGGAGCTGGCGACATTTGCGACGACAGTTACTGCCGGCATCTATGTGAAGTTATGCCGGGGACATCGAGGCAGTGCAGCCGCAGCCAGAGCCACAAAACTCATTGCCGCAACTTACACCGCTAATGGCGCGCATAATCAAACGCCGTGGGGGGTGGCACTGGATGTGTTGGGGCACCCAAGCACCAAGCACCAACCACCCAACTTGCCACTCCCCCCTCCCATGCCCCGCCCCCTGGCGACCAGCTCACACATACACACATCGAGTTCTCATAACTTTTGTTTTCTGCAAGTCGCGCTCGCCTTTGCCATCGTCAAGTGGCATCCGCATCCTCATCCTCCTCCTCCTCCCCGCCGGGCTGCAGTTTGTACAAAAATTTCACGCTGTGCGCCACTTGCATCCTTGCATATTTTACACCCACACCCACCCAAGGAGCACACCCACCCACCGCCACCCACATTTTGCTGCCAGGATGGGAAAAAATAGAGAAGGCGGACTTGTCATCAGGCCTCGGTTCTGGGTGGCAGCTTCTTTTCGCATGTCATTGCTAGCACCGCCTTTATTTTATTATTATTACGCAGTCTCTTGTAATTTTGCATTAAACGTCACCTTTCGCCGCTTTCCTTTCGCCCAACTTTCCCCCGGGCCAGTTGACAGTATTTTTCAATAAGATATTCGAGGAAAGTTTGCAACTCAACGAGCTGAAGGAGACTCAAGTTATCGCACTGTGAGGTGGAAAATTAAAAGTTCTCAGTATTTTAGCAGCAACTTGGGTTTCTGGCTGGAAAACCAATTTTGCGTAATTTAAGTAAGCGTTTTCCATTTTCATTTTCAAAACTAAATCAAAATCTCTTGGGAAACGAAAGCGGCAAAATTGAATTGCCACAATTTGCGGTGGGGCATCCCAGGGTTAGTAAATAAAACGCCGGGAATATTAAAAGATCTCAATCAAGCTCAGCACTTGGTAGAAAAGCCGACAAGTTGACACTGCGTCTGGGGAGAACTCTGGCAAATACTAGTATACAAAAAATGCGAGAGAAAAAGTTGTTGCATGCTGGTTTTATCATTTCTAAATCGGTGTACAAGTCATATTGGTACAAGTTTTAACTTCGGAAAAAATATTCCGCATGCAAGCGAAAGCACAGGCACAGCACATATTGCGTATACGCAACGTGACCACACAACCGCCCCACAAACAATGGAGGGGAGAAGAAAACTCGGGAAAACAAAACAGTTTCCATCAGAGTTCTGTAAAGTGATTTTACCCGGTTTTTTTTTTGCTCCGTTCAGCCTAACTCACCTGTTTCGCCATTCACTCCTTCATATCTGTCTCTTGCCCATCCGTTGCAGACGTACGCAAATGGGCTGCGCTTCGTCCTGACCATCTTGGGTGGCACCATCGCCGTGATGGGCAGTCGCGTCATTGGCTACACGTCGGCCGGAGCTCTGGGTTGTGTAACGACCGCCTTTATTGCGAGGATTGGCTGGCGGCGGGAGGAGAGCAAGCTGACGCCCCAGCAGATGGAAGCCCACCAGATAGTGAGTACACTGAAAACTATTTTTTGAAATATTAAAATAAGTTAATGTGGATCAGGTATTGGAAATGGGATTTAATTATATATATTTGAAAATCTACGAAAGGATGCATTTATGAAAAGGAACCACCATTTGCCATAATAATTTATTTTACAACCATTTGTTTAAGGCAATATATTAAAAAAATGCATTATATGATATACATTTGTTAAATAGGTATTAATCATTAATGAATTATTAGTGTATAATTGCAAGAATAGAATATAGAATTGTATATTGTAGTTCTTAAAGCATCAACATTTTAATTTAAAGTTTTGCAAGAATTAAGTACACCTCAATCTGGTTTTTAGCTGTGTACGACTATATCATCGGAGCACTGTTCAATCGGTTGAGTCCTTGTGCTCAGGAGTGTTGTTGGACTCTACCTTTGCCTACCTGGCTGAGTGCTTTTTGTGTCGTGTTTTGTTTGGTTTTGGGTCAAGAAAAATGTTCCATGGAAGTATTGCCATTTTTTACGTCTGCGCCCACGGAGCAAGTGCAGCCGTAAAAAGCGCCTGTATGTGCGGGATTTTTGCTAGGTAATTTGTGACATCACGTCCTTGTCCCATGTCAGAGTTGACTGCTAGTCCTCGATTTGTTTCGAGCATGTGTTTTCCTTTTCCCGCTCTATCCATTTACCTTTTGCCATTGCCATTGCCTTTCCCTTAAAGTTTTAACCCAGATGCTTGGCCAGCGTTTTTGTTCCACCGCCTGCTGCTGCACTTGCTCCGTAAGCCGACTGGCTTTTCCGCTTCGCATCTTGGCCTCACTTTCTCGTTAGCTCAGTTAGGTGATTTTAATGGCCCCCTTTAAGCGGTGGAAGTTATGAAGTGATCGCATTATGATTTATGTTCTTTCTGCTCTTTTTAATTTTCCATTTTCTATTTTCTATTTTTTAGGCAAGCGTTCCCAGGCGCCTGGACCTCATGTGGAAGTTCCTCAAGCCCGTCTCCTTCGCCCTCATTGGCAAGGAAATTAATTTCGGGGTGCTGCAGGGCCACGTAATCGGTTATGGGGCATTGCTGGTCCTCTCCGGAAGTCTGGTAATTAAAATGGGCGCCACTGGCTGGAATGAAGTGGAGTGGAGCGGAGTGGAGTGCCGGTGGTGCGATGCAACAAATGTTCGCCGCTCCGCCAGCATCCTGCCACTTATTTAATTTCTTTCTCGGTTCTCGGTTCTGGGGAGATCACTCTGCCATGCGACGGTCCCCAGGGCTTCCACGGTTTCCGATGGAATGGAATGCTGGCAGGGCCAACCGAAATGAAAATGTTCCGGCACCGCAATGCAAATGTTACCTGCACACAACAGCAGAGCCGAGAACCGGGAACCGGACGAGGGGGAAACACCAACTGGAGATGACCACTTTCCTTGCTTTTTTCTTGTTTTCAGTTTCGCTTGGCTTTTGCATATTTATCCACATATGGCGGAAATCTGTCGAGGAAGGAACGTGCCTACATTACAATTTCCGGTTTTCCCAAAGCAACTGTCCAAGTAAGTTTTCCGTTCCGCGTGTCATGTTGCTGCGGTTTCAGCCCACTCTCCCCTCTATCCTTTACTCTCTATCCTTTACCCTCTCCATGATCCGTATCCCTTACCCCATTCACCATTTACCATTTCCCATTTCCCTGGGCCCTGTTCCTTGTGCCCTTTTCCCAGCCTGTGTCTCCTGGCTTTTTATTTCATTGCCGACCAGTTCACTCTCTTGCCACTGGCAGCAGGACACCGTCCTGGCAATGGACCTGCTCCTGCTCCTGCTCCTGCTACTGCTCCTGGCCGAGTTTTCCCCATGCTTAAGTTGTACACGTATTTGCAGGTCATGTTCTCTTGGCCAGAGTCATCGCCATGGCTATTGCCACTGCCACTGCGGCTGCAGTTGGCATGGCAGCCTTTTGTTTGCAGTTTAACCGCAAACGGACATTTTGTTTATGTCGCCTGGCGAGTGTGTGAGTGTGTGAGTGCGTCTGTGGTTGCCAGAAATTTAAATGTTCCGCTGGCTTACTTGTAACCCCCCTCCCCCTCTTCCCATCCACTCAATACCCCCAAAAAAACAGGGGCGTAGGTCACATGTGTCGCTGTCGTTGGCTGCTAAACTTTGCCCTAATATGCGGTTGTGCATATTTCACTGTCCACCTTTTTTGTACTGATTTAATTAAAATTTTACAGGCACACACTCACACACTCGCACACACACACACACTCACACATCGCATTGTGTTTAATCTGCTCGCTGTGCATATCACTCATACGCAGCGGTGGCCGTGCTTCTAATTTGAGCCTTCTAACCAGCTCGCTGTTCCCTCTTGCAGGCTGCTTTGGGTCCGGTTGCGCTGGACCTGGCACGTGCTGCCAGTGTGGCCAACGAAGCGCAGCTGGCACTGGCCAGCAATGTGCTCATCATCTCGGTGCTGGCGATTATCTTCACCGCCCCGCTGGGCGCCATCCTGATGCTCCGCCTGGCCCCGCACTGGCTCAAGCACGGCGATGCAGTGGAGACTGCGGCCGGGACACCAACCACTCCCACGCCCTCGTCCGTCCCCACGCCGACGCCCACAGCCTTCGGAAGGACGTAGACGTAGATGGCTGTAGCTGGAACTGGAGCTGTAGCTGGAGCTGCTGACCCTCCGCTAAAAGTTTTAATCCCCTCCGTACTTACCCAGCAAACCCTCGCTGTACTTATGCTTATGTGTACTTAGAATTGCGCAAGGAGAATAAAAGTAAATGCGAAAAGTTAAAACATAATTTCCTTGGCGAAGGTGAGGTTCCCGATTCGTGGCCAATGCAATCCCCCAGATTACAAACATATTTCGCCCAAGTTTTTATTTGTATTCATTTCCAATCCGAGCAATGGCCAGGGACCTTTTTTATTGGATTAATTTCCCAGTTATTTGCGTACTTGTCCAGCGTCCCGTTCCCAAATTTCGGCGAATTAACAAAGTTTAGTCTTAAGCCCGAAGGACTAACACCCCGCCAACTTGGCCGAGGATTTTATTGTGTTTCCGACACTTTGGGCAGGGAAAAGCTTTTCGGGCACCTAATTATGACTGGATCTATGTTAATCCCGGGCTCGAGCCTCTGCTAATTGATTTTATAATTAATTTCGGGGGCTTTAAATGGTCCGCCGTGTCAAAATGTTGTTTTTCTGTCCGCGATGCCAATTGAATCCGACAATTAATGACTGACAATTGAACAAACTGTTATTGAGTGGAGAGAATGTGGGCCGCTCAAAGGCTTCATGTCCCATTCGGCGAACCGGTCAAGTAAATAAATGATTTTGTTATTTCCCAAGACCTAGGGCAATCGTTCAGCCATCCAATCCAAGGGGAGGACCCCAACTGTCGTCCTGTTTTTGCTCGTATTCTTACGCCTGCTGCTTTTGTGGCAGAACAATTTGGCTTGGGGCAGGAAAAAACGGGGGACCGAAAGCATAAAACACAAACTAATGGCAAAGAGAAGAATGTCATTTAATTGGAAAGCGATTGTGGGGCCAACCAGCCTCGAGTTTCCCCCATTCCCCCAGCCAAGCAAACCTGGAGGAGATGTCGACAAGCAGATGCAGAATTTGCAATGCAAACGGTTTAGAATGAACTTGATGTTCTGGCCGCCTTTGATGCCTTGTTTTTCCTGTGGCCGCTCGCATGGCCACCAACGGAACACTGAGAAAAAGTACCAGGAAATCAATATAAAAGTTATCTTCAAGGTTGGATTATTTCAGGTACATACTATATATAATTATTAAATTGTAAGAGATTTCAGGGATGTTTTCGAATACTATAAAGTATAGGGGGGAGAGAGTATGAGGGGGAGATTATCCCCTATATAATCGAACTATTTTCAGTGTATTGTCTGAGCTTCATCTGTGGCCCGGTTGAGTGAATGCTGAAAAGAATGAAATTAAAAGACGGCAAAAACTGGCACCGAACGGAGAGAACACTGTGAACTGGGGGAAAACTTATCATTTCTATTATCCTGCAGCTGCGCATATTTATAACTGCTCGACCTCCCCTCGCTTTCCGTTGGTCGCCTTTGTGCGAAGCGGAAAAGAGTTGGAAATTGAAGGTAAATTAGTGTTATTAAAATGGCTGCACAAAAATAATTGCGCAACTAAATGAAAATTTTAATGAAAATTCTTTGGTTTTTTCCCCAGCTGAGCTTCGTTCGCTTTGTTTTGTACCTGTGCTTTTCCGCTGCCTTTTGACCCAACTTTCTGTTATTAGTTCCTTTATTTTCCCAGTTGATTTCCGTGCAATTAGCATAATGAAAGCATCTGTCATACTCTAACCCGTTTTTAATTAAAATGAAATCATTTTCTTTGATTTACTATATTCGGAGAGCTTGATAAAACCAATGGGTGATAAATAAAAGTTTATAGAACAGAAGTCCCTTAAATATATTTTGGTTGAGTTCCCAAGAAAATTAGGGCATCGGAAGGTCGCCTATTATCCATTGCAAAGCTCGCGGAAAAATATCATAATGAAGTGCGTAAGAGGTGGGGCAGGGGAAATCCAGATTTCAGAATTCCACAATTACCCAACAATTGAGTTATGTTCGTCGACGCAATGGACGCTTCGCATGCGGCATGCGGCATGTCGCATCAATTATGCTGCCACCGGCATAATCCTTCAAAACTCATTGCTCTTATCGGGCCATTGAAATGCCAGTGGCCATAGATCAACCTTATCAGCGCAGCCAAAGCATTTTCCTGTGCCAAATAAATTCCAGCAGTTTATTATTCTAATTCGCATGCCGGATTCCGGCAGAAAAAGAACGCCAGGCACGTCACCACCTTGCGCACAGTCATTCCGCCCACCAAACCCCAAACCAGCCACCAGACACCCAACCAGCCACCCAACCAGCCAGCAAAACCACCCAGAAAACCACCCATCGAAGCCACTCAGACAGCCAGCCGATACACGGGGACAAAAGGAGTTGTGCGAGTGGGAACCGAAATCAAATCAAAAAGTTCACAAAAATGCCAAACCAACTGAAATTAAGTTATAAAATTTTAAGGACTATGCGCAGTTTAATTTCCAAATGCCATGCCACCTCCCACCTCCGGCCGAATCCCTCAAGCCACCAGTTTCCCACACCCCGCACCCACCGCAAGGATATACAGGTGGGTAGGTGGAAGGAGCTTCGAGGAGGGAGGACTCGAGACCGGGCTGGGCAACCGGAGCGTATTGCGGTTTTTGTTATGCGCCGATTACCATAAAAACAAGCTCAAGAAAGTTGCGTCCTCCTCCGCCGTCCTCCACCGTCCTCCGGCGTCCTCCGTGGCCCCTCGTCGGAAACGGAAATCAAGAAAACAAAAAGAATGAACCCAAATGAAGTCAAGACCGGCGCTCGCCCGCTCCTTCAGTTAATAAAGTTAGTTGCGTTCGCCTCGACGGCTAAAGTTTTGAGTTATAAGCGCGCAAATTATGGCTTACAACAAAGCCGCCGCAAAAAACAACCAACAATGCCGAACAAAGGAAAACAATTAACATGACGAAGACACATAAAATTTCCACTTCCAGCCTGCCTCCTGGATTGTGTGGATGTGGATGGGGATGGGGATGTGGATATAGATGTGGATGTAGTTGGGTGCGTCGAATTAGCGTTTGTATTTGCTGCCTCCAAATGTGCGTCAATCACGTGATGGGAGTCACCCAGGCTCCCCCGAAAATCCGGGCTCCCAACCACTCCTCCAATCCTCCTCCACTCCACTCCTGCGGCTCTTGTCTGCCTCTTGTTGTTTTGTTAATTTTAATACATGTACTTTTTATCGCTCGGCATTCCCGGAGCAGGCTGCCTGCCGAATTAAGCCATTTGTTAGCTGTATCTGTGGCTCGGCTTTCGGTAACTCCTCCACCGGCAGAGCAGGTCACAGGTCACAGCACATCACAGTTATTTTCGTGCAAATGGCATATTTTTTATGGCTTGTCGCTGGCGTCGCTGGCGTCTTGTTCCTCGCGCTGTAATTAGACAAAATTGTTGGCTGCCACGACTCCGCCCAGATCCCTGCCCCCCGACTCCGACCCCAAACCCCGCCGAACATGAAAAATAACCCCACCCAGCTCCGCGGTTCCAATTGCTCATTCAGCCCTTAATTCCGGCACTCATGTCTGGTCCTTGCCACAGTGTCCTGCCGCCGCTGGAGGAGTGTTTGACACTTGGCGTGTCGGGACAACGAAAATATTATTCCTGACCAGCGAATGGCCATTGGGAATGCACTGAGCACTAAAATGTATAAATTTAAAGCTTAGGCACTAAATTTGTGACATTTATACTGTATATATATTATTTATAATATTGGTACGTTAAATATATATTTATAATCCAATACTACAATTTTTTTATGCAATAAAATAATAAAATAAAATATAATATATTCCCAAACTTTAATCCAACCACTGATTTAAAAAAAACTATTAATTAACATTTAAAAAACATTTTCACTTGATTTTTATTTCGATCATAACATTTCTCGCCGTGTATATGCCTAGGGATGATCTTTGGCCAACAGCAGTTCATCAGGTTTTTATTGTTATTATTATTTTGAGTGTGCATGCTTGCTTATACAAAAATTCCACAACAACGTAATTATGCAGTAAACACATATCACGAAACACCACGCCCACCTCCACCTCCGCCTCCATCATCCACCTACCAGATTTCCCGGCAGCGACCCCGATGGTCGGGCAGATAGCCAGGCTGGCAGGGAAAGTCGATCATGGCCACCTCCATGATTTTCTCGGTGACGGGCTGGCCGGGAACGGGCCTCACCGTGGAGGATTCGTAGGCTTCGAGGACCAGCTGCTCATCCAGCTCAACGCACTGATTGGGCTTGGCGCGGTTCTTCTGCCCGGGGCACTCGACCATCTTCAGGCAGTACTTGAGGCAAGGCCGTGGGGCAGCCACCTGGGTCAGCTTCTTGTTGCAGGTGAAGTGCGCCGTGCAGCCCTCCTCGATGGTGGGCACATTGTTGTTGATGAACAGCGGGCGGTGGGGCTCCTCTGTAGTGGTTGTTGTTGTTGATGTTGTCGTTGTAGTTGTGGTGGTTGTTGTTGTAGATTCGTGGCCGAAAAGCCTGCCTAGGAGGCCACCTTGCACGGTGCTTACCAGCAGAGTGGCCAAAATGGCCAGGACCACCATTACCACCTGGAACTGCTTCATCGGCGACTTGTTTACGATTCGAGTGTCGATCGACTACAAAGCGTTTGGCTGGGTTTTCCACTATTTTTGTTTGAGATGCGGCAATCTGTCGCAGCCGGTTGATAACCTCTGACCCCCACCCAAAACCGACAGAGAGAGAGAGAGGGAGATAAACAATCTGCCCGCATGCAAACGAAACCACACACGTACATATGTATATATTGGGTATATAGTATGCACACTGCTCCCACCATATAGATTTATAATTCCAGACAGTTTTTCGTTCATTTTTGGTTGGCTTTAAATTGGTTTATCACCAAATTGAATTGCATTCGAGGCGAGCGGAGCGCACGCACATTTTGGCAATTTTGACACTGGAATTGAATTATCTGCATTCTGTGAACCGCAAAATTGTATAAATAAATATTAGTCAATTCGGTATTTCGTACATGCGTATGCATAATTTCCAGAACCGAGGCCTCCGGCCAAATGGAGCACTCGGACTCATAGACACATAGACACATGGGTACATGGAACAGGAAACGCGCTCACGAACGGCAGATAATAATGTCGATGGGCAAATTGCGCTTTAAGTGGCCTAAAATGATAAGAGCCTATTTGAAATTGAGAATAATTCGCGTTTCCCCTTAATTTAATGCGACTGGCAAAATTATTGATTATAGCTTGTACTCCTTACAATCGAACACAAAATGGTTTGTTGGGTGATTAATCAAGCGGCTGTTAAGCAGATGTAATTCAAATCAGCAAAGCAAAGCCTCTAAATTTATTCAGGATAAATATCTTAATATTTAATCTTATGAAACGAAATATGCTTAATTAGATTGATTGTCACAAAACGGCTGTCATTTACCTTCCAAATACGGAAATCACAAGATATTCACTATTGTTGTGTAGTTATGCATTGTAGTTATGATTTGAAATAGATATCGTTAATTAGGGCTTTAGCTTAGCATTTACCAAAATCCCGCTCCTATTTCCGCCGGTCGAGCAACAAAAGCCAGCTGAGGTACTGAAAGGATTATGTCTCCACAAATGAGCCATGATGAAGCATCCATTGTTGGAGCAGAGACTGGGAATCGGAGAA
Organism: Drosophila setifemur; assembly: GCA_021224005.1. Lineage (NCBI taxonomy): Eukaryota > Metazoa > Arthropoda > Insecta > Diptera > Drosophilidae > Drosophila > Drosophila setifemur. The sequence continues at coordinate 1,222,092 of JAJJHY010008598.1, read as the reverse complement.
TCGGCCGAATCTGGGAGCTGGATTCAAACTATTTGAATAATTGATATTAATCGCTTCCAAGAGCTGTCAAAATTAATTTGCGATGTGTGCGTTTCAAAGCAAGATTATTGATGATGATTGCGGCCAGGGAAAGGGCCAGGGCCAGGGCCAGAACACTAATGAATGCAGCGGCTAATGGAGGCTAGCCATCCAACCGACAATTGAGCCAAGTTGAGTAGTTGAGTCAAGATCCCGCACAAGGCATTAATTACGACTCGCCTCCAGAAATTGATTTGGCCAAGTTGGGCATCCCGTTGTCTGGATGGGAAATCACTTAATACGTATTAACATTTATTGCCACGCAAAAGTTTACCAGCAGACAGAGAGAGAAAAGAAAGCTAAGACAACGGTCGGCCGGAAATTGCCAAATACTGATACATCCGCCGGAAATAAGTTCAATTCTTGTTGTTCACGCCGCTCCGACCACCTCTGACTTCGACCGTCTGCCCTTGTCCCTCGAGTAAATTAAGTTAAAGTCGAACATCGGACAAGGAACATGGATCTAGGAACACGGAACAAGGAACAAGGCCAACGCCTCTGGGGCGCCTCGTTCTCTCCTATCCTATCGCCACAAACACATTTCACATTCGTCGTAAAGGCGGCTTAATTGCCGCCCACTCTTTAGTTCACAGCACTTTGCACAATAAACAGATCATAATCTGGCTAAAACTATCAATTTCCAGCCAAACAGAACGGAATATCTCAATCGCACGGAGCAGAAGCAGAAGCAGAGCCAGTCCAGAGCCAGAGCCAGAGCCAGAGCCAGAGCCAGAGCCTTCCCCAAAAGCCATCCGAAAAAGGAGCAGAGTGACAAAAAACAAATGAAAATGCTTTACAACATAAAAACAACTGGAGATTGGATGGGTTCTGGAGGGGAGGAGGCTACGATGTGTTAACACTTAGAAGGACGAGCCGGGTGACAATGGAGACAGCCGAAATCTTTCGATAGGTTCTCTACGAGCTGGAGCGGAGGAGGATGGGGATGGGGACGAGGAGGATGGGAAGGGGGTGGAGGAGTCCTCATAGATTTACGCACACTTAAGCAGCGTTTACTCAGTCCTCAGCTCAGTCCACCAGCTTCAAATAGTCGTATAAATTGTTCGGCAGGCGCAACTGTAGCCCGGCTTTTTGTTCCGCATCTCTTTGTCTTTGGCTTTCGCTTGAACTGCTGTCCGGACGGAGTTCGGAGTGGGGGGAAGGGACACTTCCGGGGCGTGAATGAAGTGCCATGTTCTCACGCTCACGCATTTGCCAAGTGCCTGCTGCTGCTGCTGCTGGCCCACATGTCGTATGAGTTTTATGTCCCTCTGTTTATATGACTGTCTCTCTGTGCGCTCAATCGTTTCTTAGACACATTTATTTGCCTTGCTGCTGCTTCTACTGCTGCTGCTGCTTTTGTTAGTTTAACAAATAAAATTAGTGCTATAAACATTCGCTGGCCAATGTCTCAGTTGGGAAGTGGAAAAAAAGGGATATGTCTCAATTACCATTTGGATCGGAAAGTATGCTTGAACGAATAACTCTATTAGCGGAAACACGGATAAATCAATTTGATTATGAACTCAAACATGGAATCCCCCGCCCCCCCTTCACCTACGCCACTGATCTCTTATTTATATTTGTTTACACAATCGCAACTCTTTGGCACTTTATAAGTTTTTTTTTGTATTTTATTTTGCTTGTTTTGTCGCTGTTCCCCCGCCACCCGGTTTCTTGGGGGATTTATTGCCGCAGCGAATCTGTTCGGGGTCAGGAGAGGAATGGAGAGGGGTGAAGTGGAGAGGGGTGAAGTGGCAGACAAGGACCTAGCTTGTATCCCATTTCCGGCAGATGACTCGGATGTTTGTTTTAGCGACGGCATTCCACTGCGCTGCAGCTCCATCCAATCCCACATCGTATATATCGCGCTATTTGCAGTTGCGATTCCGTCGGAGCCGAAAGAAATATCTATTAAATTTATTTTGTATGGGCGGCATATCGAAACAAATGCATTTTGCGCACAAATAGCCGCCGGGCGCCATAAAACATAACACAAAAGATGCTCAAAGGTAAACACATTGATAAACAGACAATAAGCTGGGGGTGCAGATGAATGAATGGACGCATCGATACCCATCACAATATGCCTTTTCATCCTGTTTATCGAATATTTAATTAATGCCATGATTTCCGCAAATAAAATCATTTGAACTTCTGCGATAATGAATCCAATTTGTTAATTATTTTATTTGATTTTCAATACACTCACCATGAGTTGCTGTAGAGTTAATTGCAATCAAATAATATATATGCCTACTATATATACTCTGAATACCTGGCAAGTACTTGGCATTGTCGGAGGGCCTGTTCCAAGGTTTTTCTGTTTCTGTTTCCTTTTTTCGTTACCAAGACCAAGGAACACGTGTCCTTTGACTCGCTTGAGTGGGCTTTAATGGCACTTTGTTCGGTGGGTGGCTCCCTGCCCGAGGGCGAGATCTCAGCATGTCCATATCAACACAGGACTAAATACCTCTTTGTCAACCATTAAAATGGCCAAGGCAGTTAAATTTATGATAGAATCTGCGCCAGTGGGTCCACATACGAATGGGCACTGGTTTGAGTCTGGGCGATTATATAATTTCAATTTCAGAGCACACAGGCAGCCAGGCACATAATTATAATTCGCTGTCGGACAGCCACTAAATTGCAGAATCCTCGCATTGCCAAAACACACACTGGCAAATTGATGCAAATAAATTTTATTATTATCGCAATTGAATTGAATTTGCGATAAAACGTAAAAATAATTCGCATGTTGCACACGACCGCAGGAACGGTGGGGAATCGATACGGCCAGTCGGGAAATCTCAGCCAGGAGGTCGGAGGGAAGGGCTTGGGCAGAAGGACAGGGACAGGGACTCGTAGCATGTTCCTGTGTGTTGTAATCTCTGGCAAAGCGATTATAGTTTTTGTTTGAATTTTGAATGCACACAAACACGGTGGCAGGAGCAGGAGCATCAGGAGCAGGAGCAGCATCAGCATCAGCAGAGGGGAAAACGATCTGCAGTATTTACATTGATGCACTTTAGCCGCGTTTAATTGGATGCCAACGAGGCCGTTCAGCCCACATTTGGCCGATTAGCGCCCAATGAAGTTCGTAGTCCACAGTCCGGACTCCACTGTCCGGAGTCCGCAGTCCATGGCACGGAGCCCGTAGTCCGGAGTTACTTTATTTCCAATTCAAATGCAAATGTTTCTGGTCGGCGGCAGGAGAGCGATAACAATGGTTTAGGTTTATGCCCATGCTGCTAATTCCGATGGCAATGCGGTAAATTCGAAGTTTCGACCACCGCCAGCCATGGCCAGTCGATTTGTCTCCAATAATTGTTATTTATTTTAGTTTTTCCATCGGCCTATTTGCACTATAATTTGTCTCTGCTGCCGCGCAATAAAAATCCGAATTAGAGATATAGATACATGGCGGGCAAACAAATTGGCGTGTTTTATGGGATTTGCAATGGGTTATGTTTGCCGCTTCAAAAGCTAATTACATTTTATTTGAGCAAATATGTATTTGACCGCTCATTAGCAGTGGACCTCCTCTGCCCCCTCCCTTGCCCCTCCACCACTCGGATTCACACTTGCCCGCATAGAGGGAAAAAATCGAGAGACGGCCATTCAGCGCTCAGCATCACTTGAGTTCAATTAAAACCGCACTTGTAGTTGTTTGCATAACAAACAAACACACTCGACACACTCGGCCAACTGGCCAAGCAACCGCATGGTTGGACCAAAACCCGCCTACCCGACCACGCCCACCTACCACCCAGCATCCCACCCGACGCCCTATTGCCTTCCTTGCGAGTGGCCCTGGCCATATAATGCAAAACGAACTCGGGAAGCGAGTCAAAGGCCCGGCGCAGTCATTGTTGAGCATTGTTTAACAATTAACCGCAAATTGAATGCAATTAAATAAATAACGGTGTTGAACCTTTGTGCAAACGGTTGAAGGTACGTGTACGCGTCGCCGAAGTTGCCCCCTCCCCTGCCCTGCCCCTGCCCCTGCCCCTGCCACGCCCCCTTTAGCCCTCCAGTCGAACTCCATTCCCATATATATATATATTCCCATGTATATATATGTGTATGGAACGGTGAGCGCAATGCAAACACACGCACTCGGGCCCACACTGCGTATGTGCGTTGTACAAATGAAATGAAATATTACGTATACGTCACGTCGGTCCATTGGCCAGCAAACAAACACACTGTGCACAATGGCCGGCCAGCCGAAGTTGCCTGCCGGGCCACGTATTTGCTAAAGTTATTGTTGAACACTCGATCCGCAGCCAACTCTCTGGCATGCATCCGGAGGATTTTTCCACAATTGCCATCGATTGCACTTACTGCAGTGCAGTTTGAGCAGACATCGGGAGATACATGTATCTGGATCTGGCTTTCGGTGTAATAAATATATATTTTAATCTCGAACACCCCAATTACAAAAGAATAAGTGTGAATTGTTTTGTGCACTCACCGAGTTTATAAAATTTTTAATAAACTAAATCAACCACATCCTGCTAATATCACTAAACTTTTATTTGCACACAATATGTTTTGCGATAAACTTAACAACTCTTAACAAACCATCAACAAATAATAAAAAAATACACACAGTTTTAATTAAAACGGAAAAGTATGTGAAAAACTATTATTGCTGGCTCTAAATTCGCAAGAATCGCATAACGCCATTGCCCCAACAACTGTGGTAAACAAGTGCCCCCTGCCAGTGGCAGGGTAGAACAATTTATTGTTGCTGCACGAGGCGCCAACAAGAGGCACGGCGCAGAGGCGCAGCCAATTAATGGCGCCCCCGACAAAGCCCCTCCTCGAGTGCTCTTAAAGCGGATAAATGAGTAGTTAAAAGATTGCCACACACTTTTTGCATTGATTGATGGATTTGCTTTGTTCCCAATCGGGGCTGAGGGCCAATTCGAATAGTTTGACTTGCATTGAGTGTGGATGAAAGAGGGCGGGGGGAGGGGGCTTACTGCCCAATTTGACACTTTTTATTGAGCTGTTTTGTTTTGCGATCGGTGGAAAAAATTTCAATTTCCAGTTTGGCCAGGGTTGCCAGGGTTGCCAGGTTGCCAGTTGCCAGTTGCAAACAACATGTGCACGCAATCTAAAACTTGTATGACAACGACACTGCGCCCGCTGCTTGTGTTTCAATTTGGAAGCGCCCCATGCTGATTGTCTATTTGTCTATTTGCCAGAACCACATCCGCAAAAAACCAGCTGTATCTGTATCTGTAGCTGTAGCTGTAACTGCAACAGCAGACATCAAACAGCCAAGCGAGTATGAAACACGAAACGTAAATGTTAAATGTCAGTAAGACATGCAAAGATATTGTCACACATTGTGGTGTGTTCGATGGCGAGGATAATGCAGTTGGTCCTGGAGAGGGGTGCGATTCTATTATTTGGCCACCCAAAGCTTTGATTGCGCTCATCGCCGGCTCTGACTTTCAGTTGCCGGCGAGTCCTTTGAATGGAGCTGCGAGGACCTCTCCTCACCTCGTGTGTTATGACAATTTATTGCCTGGTGTTTGACGAAATTGAATAGCCGGGCGTTCGACATTGTTGCCTGGGACGTGCGACGGCGATGGCGATGGAAATTGGAAATTGAAAATTGTTTGCAGCAAATGGAGTGGCAACAAAGGGAACAAAAAAAAAAAAAACAGAAACAGAAACAGCAATGGGCCCTAAAAGGACCTCGGCAACAATAGCGTAATTGAATTGCCTGCCATTAAGCGGCATCGCACCTTCGGCTGCCCCAGATATATACTCCCATATACTCCGACATATGCCGGCCTGCGTTATGAACTGCTCACTTTTTTAATCATTTCAGCATTTTGCGGACCCGGTCGTGTGAGCCGGGGGTAAATTCAAATCCGGGCCCGGCCCGTCCGACCCACACCAGCAATTCCTTTGAACTGTCAACATGACCAATTCGCATCTTTTGTTCTGCGCCCGGCTCCTTTTTTATTCATGCAAAACTTTTGCATTTCGGCAAACAAGAAGTCAAATTGAAAAGTTTTTATTTTGTCAACAGCGAAACACAGAGGAAAAGTGAAATTAGAAGCCGCGGCCGGGAAAGTGAAACAAACTTGGCAACGCAGTCCAATTGCCGAGTTGTGTTGCCAACTCGAGGAGAGCAAATAGCGTCCCGGCCCGGCCCAGACGCGTAAAGTTAAAGCTGACATCATCTGTATTATTCGAGTAGTTGTTTAAATTTGATTTCCAGTCGTGTGTCGCCCACAGCGGAGCATAGAGATTCTTAACTTTTCTTGAATAAATATTATCGTTTGCAGCAGGTCAATTAAATGTATCTTGTGGGTGCTATTTAAGCCATCTCAAAAGCGAAGCAAGAAAATCTTGAGGTTGCTGTTTCCTCCCATAAATCAATCGAAAAATTAACAGATAATTATAAAGGATGCGGTTGCATTGAGTGGCTGGCCATCGATTTGCAATTAGTTTTATTTTCCCTGGCCGATCTATCTGCATCTTGAAGATGTCAGGAGAGACTGCAGATAGCCGGGACAGACGCAGTTAAACTGCAGCATGGGAGGTAATTATTATTCCTAATTATCCACGGATGGGTTGCCGGGGCCAAGGAAGTTCCATAATGGACTCCCTGTCAGCTCGTCTTGGCCATAAGTCCGTTGCCGGGCAATTATGCAAACTCTGGGCCGGCAAAACACAACAAGTTCGAGATAAGGAGGAGGCCAGTCCCTTTCCCATTGCCAAACCCATCCCAAACCCCAATCCCAATCCCCTTCGAGCATCCTCCGGTTTCTTTTTTGGCTCGGCTAGCGCTCGTTAATTGTAATTGAAGTTTGTAATTAAAAAGTTTATACGAAGCGTGGAGTCATTAAAACGAAATGATGCCCGGCTAATACAACTACTGGATACAGCCAGGACAGGACAGGACAGGGCAGGAGGGAATGCTCCGGCAGAGGGTTCAGGTGGCATTCGCATTCGCAATCGCTTTCGCACTGGGCATTAATTTTGATTTAAATGGTGTGTAAACGCTTTAAAACTTCCGAGATTTGTGTGTCCCGCTGTCCTGCGCTGGCTGGCACTTTATTTAGCCGCAATTGAGTTATTGGCCTCATTAGCGCCTGGCTCTCGCTTTCCGCTCTCCGCTCCGGGATGCAGCCCGAAAACCGTATCCGGTTCGACTAATTACCCCTCTGACGAATGGCCCGGGCCGCACTCGAGCAGGACTCCCGGTTGTTTACCTCCTCCACCTTGTCAGGCAATCAAAGTGGGTAAACATGCCACACACTCTGACACACTCACCCACACACACACCCAGGAACGACGAGCAAACGACCTCAACCTAATCATGAATAATGTGCCACATATTCACACAATAAAATCAAGAAAAGGCAACACAAATATCATAACAAGCAGCCAGCCATCGGAGCAACTCCCTCCAGTTCGTCCTTTTTCCTACCTATCAAGCGATCCTATCATCGAAAATGTGACACAGGCCACGCGCGTGGAAGCTTTTGGGGAGAGGTTGTGCACTTAGAGAAATTACTAGCTATCCTGAAGTACTAAAGCATTGCTGAACATTTTTCAGAAATATTTTATTTGTGTTACAAATATATGTGAAGAATTATATATTTTCAAACATTTAATGAGATTTCGAAATAGTTGAAGATACATAAAATTTATAAAAATAGTTGTTAATATATTTATCTTTTATAATTTCTTATCAAAATGCACTTAACATTTTTGAAATAAAATAAAAAATAAAATATATTCAAAATTTCTCTAACTTCTAAAAAGGTTCCCAAAATAAGTAACCTCTTTTTTCTCCCCCTGTACATGGGGTGTGAGTCGCGTATTAAATATGCGTGTCATGTCCATTTATTTGGCTTTGTTGTCACCTTCGGCCATGTTGACTTTTCAATCTCGCCGAGGACTCCAAACGCAGGGGATTTGGCACAAACACCAGACGAGGAGCAGCAATCTGGTTAATGTTGAAAACATACTTTTCGGGGGAGACCGAGCCGAACCCAAGTCCACGGGACACCCCCGTTTTGAGTAACCAACTTGATTGAATGGGCCTAGACCAGGACCAGACATCTAAAGTGCACACACACATGACTTGCCAGCAGGAGCATCCAGATTTCACCCCAACCCGCCTCCTCCTTGAGGGGCGCAATATTTTTTTTTGTTCAGCCCCAGTCGGCCGCTTAATCAGCATTTGTCAAATGAAAAACCTTTCAGCAGTTCAGCAGTTCAACAGTTCAGCCTGCCAGAGCAGTCGGATGGTTTGGCTTTCAAGGATTCAAGGACTCCCCCATGTGCAGGCCCTGGTCCCCTCCAAATGACACTGACATTGCAGAGACAGGCAAATGGCGTCGACTCCTTTGACTTTCCCCTGTTTGCGGGTGTGCGAGTGTGTGAGTGCTTGAGTATATTAGTAGGAGTATCTGTGTGTGTGTGTGTGTGTGTGTGTGGCTGCTGCTTCTTAACAATGACACCAAAATGCCTGGCATTATGCGGGCTGCTGGCTGCATTGAGTCTAACGTCAACTGTTTCAGTTGACAAATTTGAGCAAAAAGTAAAAACCTACCAGCTCGCAGAGAGACAAAGTCATCCCACAAACGACTTTGTTTGAGGGAGTGGGCGGGCTGGGGCTGGGAAGGGGGCGTGGCAGGTGGCTCGGAAATGTGAATAGCTGGGGCAGCCACCTAGGTAAGCAGGCACACAAAGCACCAGCAGCAGGTCGAGTGCTTTCCCAATGCGAAGCTGGCAAATTTCCACAAATCATATTAACCCACATTTGACATTACTCCCCCCTCCCCCTCTTTCCTTGTTTCCGGCATTGTTTGGCTAAAAGTTTTCATTTTGCACATTTGGCATACATGGATTTTCCTTTTTCCTGCAACCTGCACTCACATATATGGTAAATACGAGTGTCCCTTGAAGATGTCAACTTGCGAAAGGTTTTTCAGGGCCAATGTACCTTTTTGGGTAACCTAAATAATTTAAGCTGATTGAATACTGATGTTTCCTTGTTTCCTGCAGGACCAAAACCAGGAGCAGGAGCTGGAGCCCACACACAAAAAATATCTTTCAATTTGCCAAGCATTCGAATCGCATACATTTTTTATCCTAATTACCCACTGAAAAACACAGGATGCGGATTCACATGCCCAAGTGTCGGCCTTGTACCGGTGAGCTCTGGATGTGGATGTGGGTGTGGGTGTGGTTGGAGATCCCATTGTTGGGTAATAAATCATTTTTATTGTTTGCACTCAAAATACCATTGTGTTGCAATAAAGTCGCCCTAGTAAAACACGAACAGGGGGGCAGAAAAAAAAAACAAGGCGGCCCACCCAAATCCTGACCTCGTCCTGCGGAGGAGCCTAATTGTCTGCTCGGGATACATTCGGCTCTTGTCATTAGTTTTATTTTACATTCGAGGATGCTCTCCTGGAGGATGCCCTCGTCCCCCCTGTGTAATTATGCAATCAGTTCTTGGCGTGGTTCTACTACTTGCATGCCATCTATTCCCGGACTCCTGCGAGTCGAGCCTTTTCAATTCTCCTTCCGGCCTGCGAGGACATTACAAATTGCTGCCTTGGGCGAGCTAATGCTTTGCTATTTGTACAAAATGCTAATTTGATTAATTTCCATTTCATTTTTATGAGTCCGCGCTTGTTTTGCGTCGCATTAAATCCATTTTTCAGCTGACTCGCGTGCCGTCAGCCGTCACACGTCACTACACCACACTACACTAGGCTACCCAGTCGAGGAACAGAGCTTGGAGGAGCTGGAGCTGGAGGGATCGGGGGTGGGTGACAAGTACCGAGTGCCACAGCTGCCCCACAACTGGCTGCTGGCTCGGGCCAGCTCCCAATTAGGATAATCGGCGGCGGGAAATGTTAATTTAAATGTGAGTGATTGTCGTGCTGCTCCGTTTTGGCTCTTCCAATACCATTTGCTGCATGGTATTTGTATCCCGACTGCTGCTGCAGCTGCTGCTGCCGACTGTTGCTCCTTCGTGCGGGGCAGGACTCGGGTTGCGTGATTCGCCGGCGACAGGAGTACATGTGTTTGGGGCGCGGAACTCTGCGGCGATTGTGTAAGCGCTTGGCTGAGCTTAATGCCGAATGGGATTCTCTCGTGACAGGCGGCCATGGAGGCGAGGGCATTGATTGAGCCGGCAGACAGGACACGAAACAGGACGGGACAGGAGGGGACTGGACTGACTGGACAGGACACTTTACTTGTACACCAGATGCGGCATATTGAAGAACCTCTGGCGCTGACGCTCGGTGAGCCCACACCAGGCCCGAGCTGCCCTCTTCAAGGATCTCGGATCCGAGTGTTTCTTATGCGCCTCCCGGTATTTCGTCAGGAAGCCCAGGAAAGCATTTTTTTTGTCCAGATTTGAGTGCTTGCTCCGCTTGGTCGACTTGGTGGGCTTTTTGGCCTTGATCTCTTGATCTTGAGTGCGTTGGCGTTTTGGGGGAGTGCTTTTTCCGCCGGCTAGCCGGTCAATCTTTGGTTTTGGCGTCTTCTTTGACTTCGGTTTCGGTTTCGGTTTGGTCCTTGTGGTCACGCCCGTTTTGGGCTGTTTAAGTGAGTTCACTGTAGCACCTTTTCGGGGACGTTTGGCAGGAGCTCGCTTCCTAACCGTGGACGCTTTAATACTAATCTCCGAAATGGTGGCTCCCTAAAATGTTTGTCTTGGTTTGGAGTCTGGACTCTGGGCAAAGGACTGAATGCCACTCACCTCGATTTCGTAGAGCTTCCGCCGATCCGAGGACAAGGTGCCCCACTTGCAGGCGGCCTTCAAGATCGCCTCGTCGGGGCTCAACTCGGAGTGCTGACGACGGTAGAGTTTCAGGAAGTTTCTGTAGGCGGCCACAGCTTGGCTGGAGGAGGATCTCCCAATCGGAAGAAGGTTGCCCATCACGCAAAACTTAAAATTTCGTTATTCAGTTAAAAAAAAATACAAGAATTTTGTTGGTGGAATAAAGTATTGCCTCGATTGTGATGCTTCTAAATAAAGTCTGAGTTCAGAGTTGTATGTCAAAGGTTGCTATTTTCCAAAGTGGGCCAAATTATGGATCCTGCTTTTGGCTTTCGACCCAAATCCAAAAAGAAAATCGTACTCTTTACATAATTAAAGAGCTTCCTGGTTGATTGTGCGTCTACCACTTCTCCCGGCCAATCTTATCGCTGGGCTAACGAACTAACGCCATTAGCCAAAGCCAAAGCCAAAGCCAGGGCGACAGTAATAAAAAGGCCAACAACCGACTATTAGGGTTCTGTGGAGAGGAAGAAGGGGGGAGGGTGCGGTGTGAAGCCTAATGAAATTCCATAGAAACATGTTCTCGCCTGATAAGCAGCCATTGGTCAATTGGCCCAGCTCCCAAAGCAACCAGGTGGCATGCAACCACCTATAAATGTGCACCACACAGGCAATGCCTCGGAAGCGAGCGTGACGTGGTACGCAAAACGCGAACCTGGCTTAGGATAAGGATGGGGATGAGGACGAGGACTGGCCACACGAAATATGAAAAACTGCAGGAGCGAAAAGTCAATGTCATTTGCAATGCAGCGTTGTAAATTATTTTACATGGCCGAATTACGGCTAAATAAATAGGGTGAGGAGTTGGAGCTGAAAGTTGGCGTTGGAGCTGGAGTTGGGAAGTTAAAAATCCGGAGGCTGAATTCTGGCCAGGATGAGCTTCACTTTCTCCGGGCTACAACTGCTGAAGCGGCAGCAGATTGCAGGTAGAATGCACAGAGGGAAGAGTTGGCAATTTAAATTTAGTTTATGTTATATGTTTAACTTTATGTAATCTAAAACAACAATAATTCCAATTTGTTGTAGCAAAGTATCTTTGTTTCCTTTTATAGCAGCATCAATTAAATAAATATAAATATAAACAATTTAAAAATTAATAAATAAATTGTTATACTTAAGCGGTAGCTCGTAACTATTTATATATAGTGGTTCAATAAATTATTATACAAATATTTTATGATTTTCTTTTAAATGTAGTTTTAAATAGTTGAAAGATAGTTCTCTACATTTCTTTGATTTCATATAAAATGTTCCAGTGTCTTCTTTTATTTTTTTCCAGTGCACAACTAGGTGTTTAAGTATGCTGCCATGGCCCAGGACTGCTGCGTCTGTCCCAGGTATTCCCGGCATTTATCTCTATGAAAAGAAATCGCTCAACGCCCGGCACATGGCGCTGAACAGCTGGCAGGGGAGGATTACAGGAGTGCAGGAGCAGGAGCAGGAGCAGGAGCCGGATCAGGCAGGAGGGAGGCCTTTGTCTTATCCAGGAGCTGGCAGATTGGTGGACTTGCAAACTGGCTGGGGAAACTCGCAAACTGGCAGCCACCGCAAAGCAGCCTTTCCGCATCCAGGGCGTATTCCTGCCCTGAATTTCATGCAACGAGCCCCTCTATCTCCTCCCTGCTCCCTCCTCTTGTTCCCTCCTTGGCTTTGGCTTTGGCTTTGTGTATGCAAACAAAGTACGAGATAAACTTTTGTTCTGCCTGAACTTTGTCGCGGCTTGGAGTTCGCTCCGCCACGGAGTCCTCCCTGTTGCTGTTGTTGCCGTTCTCGCATTATAATTCCAGCTCGCTTTCCACAAGTCCCGCTTTTGTCCGCACGCTTTATGAAAATGAGTTAAACATAATACAGATCTCTGGGGCAAGTTGGGAAAATTGTTTTTAAATTTGTCCCTCCCCCGCGGATTCGGTTCGGTTCGGTTCGGTGTCGTCTCGCGTTTTTAGTCACACGCGCATCAGCGGAATTGAAAATGACTGGAACAATATGTCATTAGAATATAAATTGAAATTGACGGTCCAACTTGTTTGCGCTCCGCTGGATTCGTTTGGATTCGTTTGGATTCGTTTGGATTCGGTGGGATTCCATTCCCATTCCTTTTCGGCAAAGAGCTGTCAGTGGTTCTGCATGTTGCAGGTTGATTAAAAAACTATACGAGAGTGCTTCGTTTTCACGTGCCGCACGCAGGCCGAGGCGAAAATTATATGGTGCGGATGGCAGGAGCTGGATACAGGAGCTACAGCAGATACCGGGGGTGTTGGCCGTAGACATACTTTTCCAATTTGCCATCACCATCGGGGGAGGAGCGGTGGCCGGAGCTGGAGCCGGAGCCGGAGCCGGAGCGGGCTGTGCGAAATGAGCCACTCAAAGCAATCAGGCAGACATATCTCGCCCCACCCAATCACTCAGAGCGAGAGTCCTGCCCCGCCGCCTTGGGATCCCTGCTTGCGGATCCGGGTCGGGCAAGCCAGCCCGGAATCCTCGCCAGCCATCAGCGCCATGAATTATGCAAATCTCTTGCGGCCAACTCGGCGCAGAGCTGGCAAAAAATCAAACAAAATCGATTGATGTACAAATTTTTCTTAGCATCCGCAAACAATTTTCTCCGAAGGAGCCTTGCCTTTTGATTTGTGCGTCAATGACAGGCGCGGGAATGGATGTGCTGGTGCAGATAGAGATGGAGATGGAGATGGAGCAGGAGATGCCCCTCCTCGGCTGTCTTGTCTTGGCGGCCTACTCCTAAATTATGTAGATTTGTTTTAGCATAATGCTTGGGCCGAGAAGAGAGGCAGAGTGTTCGGTGTGTGTGTGTGTGTGTGGGAAAGTGTGTGATGGAGTAGGGATCCTATAGCGATTTTTTCTTGGCTGCAACGTTTTAAACCGCCATTAGGCAGCCTCCATAAATATCCTTGCCTTGCCCCCTCCCCACCACGCACCTCCCTTCCCTCCTTGAGGAATTATGTAAATTTGTTTGGTCACAGGGCTGCCCTCTCACTGTGTTCTGTGTGTCCACCCAAAGTTGTTCCTCCGTTTCATTGAATTATGGCCAGCTCCCCGGTTGCCCGGCCAACGAGGTCCTGGTCCCATCCAGATGTTCCCTCGCATCCCACCTCCCGTTGCCATAGTTCTCCTTGTGCGGAGCGGAGCGGTGCGGTTGCCTTTGTTCTCTGATATATGAAATTCTTAAGTTTTTCTCCCTTTGCTGGGGCTAATTTAATTTATTTGCATTCTCCGGACAATTGGGTTTGATTTGTCCGACAGTCTTTTGTTTTTTATATTGGCCAACTTCTTGCCAACATCGGCAAATTGGCAAAACTTACATTTCAGCAATAACCGTTGGAGGAATCAAATCTGCTGAAAATTAATTTAATTCGCACTTGAATGGCAAAGTTTTCGCTGCCATGTAGCTTTATGATTTGCCTGCGATTTTCCATTCTTTTTCCCATTTTCCCGGGCGAGTGGCAGCCAGAAAAGAACAAAATTACGGAGCAGCAGAATTTTAATTATAAAAGTTTGAATCCCGCTCGCCTTGACGCCTGCTTTTGCCTGACTGACTCGTCCTGTCTGCGGATTCTCTTTTTTTTTTCTCGGATGGAGTCGGTCCAACTGATCCAACTGTTTCGGGTATTAGTGCAGCATCGGGACGGTGGGCGGTGGGCGGTGGGTGGTGTTTGGTGGGCGTGGCTGTGTGGCTCTGCACTTTACCAATTTCACCAATATTAATTATGATTTCATTTTCGTTAGTTAACAGTTCCTCGCAGCGAATCTTTATTGCTTCTCCTGCAGCTTTTCCTTTGAAATGAATACCAATTGCACTTGGCGCGGAGTGGGAGCGGGAGAGGGAGAGGAAGAGGGAGAGATGCGGTGGCAAGTGCAAGAGTTTCCTTGTGGCGCAACTTAATTAATTTTACATTGCTTCGAGTGCACTGGCCGGCTGTCATAAAAGTGTTCAAATGATAAACGAGCTAATTAATATGCGCCAAAAAGTTGTCCCTGGGCCAACAGCCCAAAGTCAATGCAAATAGCTGGAAAGAGTCGCTTGTGGCTCTCCAATTATGCGATATGATTTGCAAAAATTCCGAAGCATATTTTTGCCGCTTCCCCTCCTGCCAGGAAGGAGGTCCTCCTCCTCCTCCTGCTCCAGGAGGCAGGGCAGTTCAACGACACAGTTTTCATTAAAATTCATGTGAAATATATTGAGACTTGCATGCATAATGGTCACTAAGTTTGCAGTTGTGCACACTTCCAACTTCGTGGGTGGCACTATGCGGGGGGAGGGGGGAGGGGTGTGAAAGGTGGGGGCTGGGCTTCAAGTGGGCCACGCCCCCTTGCGACGGAATGCGCCTCCTTGCAACATGCAAATACCGACGTGGGCAGCGGCAACAAAACTAGCAACGACATCGACAACGCCGACGACAACGGCATCCGGGCTATTCCGGAATAGAACGCCGTTCCAAATGAAACTTGCATCGGTGCACTGAGAGAAATTCCCACTGACTTGGGGTTTGCTTTATTCATTTTGAGCAATCTTAAAAGAAATACTATATATAGTATAGTAGTGAAATATAATTTTCTTTTGTGTAATATGAAATAAACTTACCTTCCATGACCAACTTTTCTCAGTGCACAGAATGTGCTGGCATTCTGGCCACGCCTCCACCCCGACCCCGGGGCTTGTATTTTGGCATAAAAACGCAGCTCAAGTAGTTTGGGCGCCCTACGAAATTTCATGCACAAACTTTTGCCGAATGCAAAACTTTTAATAATTTAAACCGTGCACGTATGTGCCCTGGTCAGCGTCTGAAATTCGGAAGGAGCTTAGGAGCGAAGAGCTCCAGGCTCCAGTGTCCCTAGAAAAATCGAGCAAAAAGGAGAGCTGGTCGGTGCTCAATTCCATCGATGATTATGTGCTTCCACATGAATTCCAAGGAGCAGGGCCGGCACAAAGCAAGTGGCACATTTGAATTTCATAACCCACCGGAGAGGAGGAGCTCTTCAGATAATAATAATACATCACAAGCCCGGGGAGTCCCCGGGGGAAATGAAAGCAGTTTCGGCTGGTTTAGTTTACATCTAATGCTTTATTTTATTTTTGAATATTTTGGGTTTCTTATGCGCATTAATCATACAATTAGCATCGTACTAGGTAGTTAGTAATTAATGAATTCTCTTTTAATGAACACGTTCTTCGCACGCGCCCGGCTATGTGTAATTCTGGTTTATCTGAACTATAGTAGGTTCTATAGGTTCCGCAGCGACTTGGGTGTCGTCGAAAACTGCCTCGTCATCCTGTATATAATCTGTATAATCTGAGTAATGCATACGATTCCTCCATCTATGTAAGGTACACACACACATACACATTTATGTAGATAAATTGTAACGCTTTGCTTTGTTTTTAGTTTTTTTTTTTTGGTTTTTTGGTTTTTTGTGGTTTTTTAGTTTTGTTTGGGTTTTGGTTTTGGGTTTGGATTCGGGTTTGTCTCTTGGTTTTGTTCCGTGTTTTGGTTTCTGTTTTTTGGCTTCGTTCGACATTGTAGATACAGGAATTGTATACGAGTTCGAGAGCATGCTAAAATATACAAGTGAGCTTTTTGACCCCTATTGTGTGCCCTAAATGAAACTCTACGGACTCGGATCCGTACAATTGGAAAGGTGCGAAAGCTGATAAAATGCCTGCTGGGTTCTGTAACACTCGATAAGTACTGTTTTTTTTTTTGGATTTTTGGATTTCGTATTCATGTATTTACAGGAGGTGGCCCTTGCCACCTGCCACTTGCAACGTGTCGTCGCTCTAATATTTTCGCAAAGATTCACATTCAATTATTCTCGGACTAATATTTCGAAGGGGAGAGGATTAGCTTAGTTTCGGTTTTTTCTTGCTCGCCTTCTTTTTGGTGGTACAACATGTTTGCTTAGTTCCTAATTTACCATACACTGAAAAACATTACATTGAATTACAATTGCTGCTGCGTTGTTATCTTTTTTCGGTTACTGGTGCGCTTACAAACTAAAATAAGACTAGAACTGCAATCGAAGGAGTGGCATAACAACTGAATCGAGTCCAAATCGAATTGAAATGGGGAAAAAAAACGTGGAGATACTTTACATACTAACTTCTGCGGTGTGTGTGGGGTTCCTCTTTTTGTGTTCGGTATTCAGTATTCTGTTATTTATGGTTTCGGCTGAAACTAAATAATATCACTATATAATGTTTGCTTAATTTACATACACATCCTGCGCCGGACATTTTATGAAGTAAAATGTGGTTCACATTCAGATATCTAATGCTTATTTACATGACCTAGATCGAGTGGCTTAAACTACCGGGGGGGATGGCATCGGGTAGGTGGAGGTGGGTGTGGGCGTGGGTGAGGGATTTGGGTAGTGGATTTGCATGCTCAAATTGCAATTTCCATTAACCATTTTCCGGCTTTATGTGTGAGTGTGAGTGAGAGTGAGAGTGCTAATGCAATCGTGGACAAAACACTTGAAAAATTATTTACACGGGTTTCATTTCTCTGTTTCGGTTTCTGTTTCTGTTCGCTTCTTTTGTTTTTTCTTGTTGTGGTTGTGTGGTTTCTCAGAGTCGTCATTAAACATTATCTTCCTCTAGTTCGGGCTTTGTGCTTCACTTGCTCTTTGGTAGTTTCGCTGCAGTCGGACCAAGAGGGATTCCCCATACAGCAATACAGATTTGCGGTAAAATAATCCGCCAATTAACGCGTTAAACTTCCCCAAAACAATCGCCGAATAAGCCATTGAAAAGTTTGCCGGGCTTTCGTATTTTACAGCATGCATCCATGGTCTTCCCCTTCATCCGGTTTCGTCCTTTATCCTCGTTGAGCGTGGTTCCTTCCCTCGGCTAGTGGCAGCTAGTGGCAGCTCCTCAGTTCACCGCTTACCCCAGGCCCAGCCGGCGTCTGTCGAACTGACAATTACTCAAGGCCAGAGCCAGCAGGAGGATCGGGTGGAGGAGCCGGCTCTGGGGCAGTAATCCTTGAAGGCTGCCTATGGAGCCGCTGTTGCTGCGCGACTTCGAGCTGGCCACGACCTCGGCGTCTTCGGGGGCGATTTCCTGGCTGTTGCTGGCCACGATAAATTGAAATATATCGCTAACCTACGGAGACACAGAAGGAACGGGCCATGTCAGGCCGGGCCACCGGGGTTTAGTACACGAAAGTGGCACAAAATCAAGATTAAGTAGCTGACGGGGCAGCCAGATTTATGTCTGCCCTTTTGGCATCCCAGCATCCCGTCATCCCGGCATCCCAGCATCCCAGTCCCCGCACTCACCTCATTCCAGCCGTAGCGATTCTTGGCCTGCACAATTGCCTCGTAGTAAGCGCCCGCATGCAGATTCTTGATGGTGTAGGACATTATGTGTGTCAGGGGCTCCGAGGCCGGACGATGCTCCGGCGTCAGGATGAAGTCGTGCCACCTGCCCGGCTGCTGGAACGAGTCATTCATCTGTCCGCGAGGGAGGGAGAGAGCAGAGCAAGAAGAGCCAAATTAAGTGCCGGCTTTCACCATTGACGGTCTTCCTTTGATTCCTTAATTAATTTTATGTCCTGCCCGCGAGGAAACCCAATGATTTCCGCCGGCGCCCGATCAAGTTATGACAGCTATCACATCAATTAAGCCCCCCTCCTCGTTAGCCAGCTCCGGCGGAAAGTCCTTCTCCGATAATTGCACTTCAATGGCGGCAAAAAAAAGAGAAGGATCTCCGCCCAATCAACGGATACTGAACTGCAGTTTGACATTCGCCAAGTCGCCAAGTGTGCGTGAGTCGAAATCTCATTAAATTTCGCGCCTCATCTCCCCCGATTTTATGCTATATGCCACATGCTGCATATAGCCCCGAGTCGCCGAGTCGCAGAGTCGCAATTAAGAGACATTTTCATGTGTCTACGCTTCGGGTATTAAAAATCACTTTTGTCCGTCTACCTTTCAGTCCTTAGACCCTTCGTTCCTTCCTTCCCATTCCGTCCCCCTCCGAAGTTTGCTCCATAATTGCTTCGTTTCAGTTTTTGTATTTTTTGCGAGCTTCCCTCCGCTTTTTACGGGTATTTTGCTGCTCGATTTTTGAGACAGCGCTCTGAATGTAATTTTAATCACGTGCTTCATTAGTGTAGCCAGTGTTCCTTAAAGTAATACCCTATTTCGTTGCCGAAGCACTGAAGCACCCAGGTATCCAGGTATCGGGTTGCCTTTCATCCGCGGAGCGAGGAGCGAGGAGCGTGGAGCTGCGGCAGGAGTTTCCCCATCCCGTCCCGTCCCGTTCCACCCTTTGTCTAGATGTCAGTCTGGCGGGATCAGTCTTTGTGCATATTTCACAATTAATTAATTGAATGTACTCCTTTCATATCGGATTGCCAGTGGCTTCCCGCCCGCATTTTCCAGCTTTTCCCTCCGCTTTTCCCCCGCGTTTTCCCGCCCACTTACCAGCACTCGACGGTAGAGCAGACGCACCTCCTCCAACGGCGGGTAGCTATCGATTTTCCAGGTCAGATTGTAGCTGTCCGGCGAACGACCCCACTTGGGGGAGTAGAACTCGGCGGGACCGGGTCTGCCCGAGAGCTCCATGTACTTTCGCGAACGTCCCAGCGAGTTGTCCGCCACGCAGCTGGAAGGAGAGGAGATTCCACATTAGCATGCCACCCATATGAGCCGCTTAACCCACTTGGCTTAAATGTTAATTCGCCTAATTGGCTTTTGGGCTATTGGTTTTTGTTTTTTCGAGATTTATTTGTGCGAGTATTTTGCTTGTTAATTTCTGGGCGCGTCATGTTCGGGCAGAACGTAATTTCCTTTTAATTTTGCATTAGACTTTGTCAGCATTACTCATACGCCATGTGGGTTGGGGGCCAAAAACAAGACCATGCTCTGGCACAGTGCAAAAAAAAAGGCTTTCTGAATGATTTTCAATCTGTTAGAGGTAAATATTTTGATTGCCTGCGAAAATATCATACGATATTCGAATTACCATATTGGCAGGCGACTCATTTTGGCCTAAAAAAATATGAAATTGTTTGCCAATTTTTCGGGGGGTGTTTTTTTTCTCCGTGTTCGATGAACTCCCCGGCGGGTTCTGTGGCAATGAGCCCGCATCGATCTGGCAGCCGGCAAGTGGCTGGCAACTGACTGCGAGGAAGCCAACTGAACTCGACTCAACTAATCCAAACACGTCGACACGTCGTGTGCACAAAAGCCACTCACTGTGGGTGGTGGTGGTGCTGGTGGTGGTGCTCCAGCTGGTGGGTGGACTGGTTTACAGGTTGGACTGCCTCCGCTCCTCAAACCACTCCACTCCACTCCCCTCCACTTCACTCCTGGCGAAAACTTTGTGCATGAAATGTTGTGTCAACATGGCGAAACTTCCGCTTCTTTAATATGTTTCAGACAGATTGACATTGATGTGGAAAACTTGTTTGTCCGCAAAATGGGTGAGGCACGCCCCGAACAGACAATTCCCCAAAGCTGGACGTGGGTAGCCTATATCCCGAGCCACCACTACTACATAGTAATTCCCGTGTAGCAAATAAAGCAGCGGCTCTGCAACTTCGGACTGCCAACTGGCTGGCAAAAGTGAAATAAGTTGTAGCAAAAGTTGCCAAATTGACTAAATCAACGCTGCTCCTCTCGAAAACTGGGCAAACTTGCTCCCGCCAAGGATATGGCCGCCCGATCCCACTCACCTGTAGTTGCCGAAGTCCTCCTGCTGGATGTGCCGGATGGTGAGGGTGTGGCGGTTGCCCCTGGTGTTCATGATGCGTCTGTCGGTCGTTTGGATCGGAAATGAGTTCTGGTACCAGGACACCTGGAAAGCGGGAGCAGCGGAGCGGGGATTAGCCTCCCGATGATGGAGAACATGTCAATTGGGTGCAACTGCGATTGCAACTAATAAATTCAACTCGAAATCTGACCCACTTGCAGGAGCCAACTTCTTGCTGCCACAATTCCAGCAAAACGAAACGAAAACGAAACGAAACAAAATAAAAGTTGGTCAAATAAAAGTGGCATTAATTTGCCACAGCAAGAAATCGGAAAAAGAAATTGCCAGGCAGCAGGCAGCAGGATAACACAAAACATGAGAGAACAAGACAGGCGCAATACAACCGAACAGGATAAAGCCAAAAAGGACCAAACGGAATAAACTGAACACTGAACACTGGAAAACTGAAAAGCAGGAAAAATAGGAAAACCAGGAAAAAGTGACCTGGAAACAAAGTTCTTGCATAAGCCAGGCGATGGAACTTGGACGGAGGAATCTACATAGCCGGAGAGCCTCCGCCTGCCTGCCTGCCCCGTAATCGTAATAATCTAAAAATCCACGAAAAATAACAAAACAAAACAACAGAAAAAATGCTATCCGATGGATACAATGGGACTGGTGAATGCGAAGAGCCAACAAACCGTTGCAACTGGATCAGCGTAAACAATGCAGACGAGCTTCGCCTCGAATCCTTCGCCCGAGTGTATCCACGACTTCTCCACTTGTATATCCGGTGGATCTGCACGGCGCACAGCGCACACACATGCAGATGCAGATGCAGATGCAGATGCAGGTGGAGATGCAGATACGGGGGCATCCGTCAGGTGGCACGATGGGATGCGGAGATGCAGCAGAGACAATGAAGCAGGCAAAGAAAGAGAGAAAGAGTTGGGAGAGGAATTTAGCACATGAAAGCAGCAATCTGATTACAGTCAAAAATCAATTTATATACAGTTCCTAAGACCGTGACTTTCTTTTCTTTTCATTTCTTTTCTTTTCTGTCCCCTCCCCTGCCCCCTGCCCCTTGCCCCTTGCCCCNCCCATGCAACGCTCAAATTGTTTTCTGCCTCGGCATTCGTCTGTATCGACTCTGATTGCGATTGCGATTGCTCGGCGGTGGTGCCGCATTGTTGCATGCATCTAGTCTCTAGTCTGGAGTATCTTGTATCTGCGCAGCGGTTTCCGAATTCCTGCTGCAGTCAGCAGCTTAGCAGCCCTGATTTACGACCCTCGCCAAATTCTCAGGGCAAACCGCTTTTCTCCGCCTTCGGTTTCGGTTTTGGTTTCACTTGCTGCGGTTTCGCATTTCAATTTGAATTGCCGTCGCATTGTGAGAATTCAGTTAAGCCCCAAAATAGATTCAATGATTAATGGTATATATACCCCGCCAGCTGAGCAATGACACTAAGTTCTGGTACAAATACTGGGACAATCTCGGAACTAGGAACTAATCTTGTTAATAACACTGAATTGGGTTTGGTTAACAGATATATTCTTACAATTATTTAGTAACTTTCAGCTTTTTCAGGAACTGGTACGAACTCTAGGATATTCTCTGAAATCCTATTCGGAACTAGAAACTAATCCTTTTTTAATACTGAATAAAAAGATACACATATTTCCTCAATAAAATTTGGCTAATAATTATATTCATAGTAGTACTTTTGAACTTTCAGATACTTCTCTTACTCTCCAAATTAATTTCACATTTATTCCCTTTGATGACGAATTGCATACTTACACAGCACATCCAGACGCATGTCCACGGTGACAGGATCACCCACTCCGTTGTCGGCAGTACATTGATAGACTCCCGCCTGCTGGCGCTCCAACTTCTCCAGGGTCAAAATGGGTCCATCCCCGATGCGGGCCGTCGACTTGTTTGCGCCGCTCTGAGGGATCAAAAAAAGGATGCGATGAAGATGAGTCTGTAACGCTTTGTAAACAGAGTTGCAAGCAAATTGAATCAACTTGCTTGTGAACGAAAAATGAACTCTATGAGCGAGAGTGCAAGTAGCAAGTAGCAAGCAGCAAGATGTAAGTTGCAAGTTGCAAGTAGCAAATGTCAAAAGACAAATGCAGTTGGCAAGCGAAAAAGTACGGAAACGAAATGAAATGAAACAAAACCAAACCAAACCAAACCCAAATGAAGACGTCTCCCCCGAAAAGCGAAAAACTTGCTTGCGAATGCACAGAGGGCGGAGGTCGAAAGTCAAGTTGCACAAATATTGGATGTGGAGCATGCAAAACTCGATGTAAACACAGACATCGAAGGGACTCCCGTCTCCGGTCGACGGTCTCCGGCGCATTCTCAAAGGGCCAAAAGGGGCGTGGCAGCCAGTATTTCAGTCTTTTAGTCTTTCAGCTTTCTGGCTTTCTGGCTGCGAGCGTCTTTTCTTTGGCAAGCAACTCGGTGTCGAGGCAAGTGAGACGCCCCAAGGGGAACACGTGTCAACGTGTGCTCCAAAGACAGCCGAAAACACGACGGAAACGCTGGGAGTGACTTAGAGGGAGGAGGAGGAGTCCTCCGACTTATACCTGGAGGTGGAGCAACTCATCGCATCCTGCATGCGAGCAAACAAATCGAACGGAAATGTCAAATGCGCCAAAGTGCAGTAATGCAAACGAGACTCTTGGCCAAATGCAGTCGGGAGTTGGTAGTGAGCAGTGAGGAGTGAGGAGTGATCCTGCGACACTTCTTGCCTTATTAAAAGTTTGTGTGCGAAGGTATCTACGAGTGTGCTCCTGACAGTGACTGGGTCACTCTCAGTTCAGCAACTGACATTCCAATCCTCTGTTGGCACACTTTTGTGGGTCGGGTCCATGAATGGCATTAATTACGCTTTGACTGCCCAGGTACAGCAATGCTCTTGGCTCTCGGGTGTCTCTCTGACAGTGATTTACTGTAGTACAGTAGACTCCCAATGCCAGTGCCAGAGTCAGATAGATGTAGGTAGGATAATGTGTCTCTGCTCCAGTTGGCAAGTTGATAAACTCCTCGAAATTAGCAGCGAGAACTAATTGCCAACTGGCAAATCCCCAACCCGACATTCGCATTTGCAAGTCATATAAGTCGGCATAAGTTCACTTCACTCCGCTCCTGGTCCTGGTCTTGGCCCACATTTCCAAAATAGCAAAATAGCTGGGCAAATACGTGTGTTATCCCTTTGTTGGCTCATGCGTAAAATTATGTGTTTGTTGAATTCATAATTGCCTCCCATTACAGCCACATGCCGCAATCGTAGATTGTTGTGAGTCGGTGCCTTGCGATTTATCATCTCGCTTTTGGCCCTCCGCTCCACTCGAATGTGTTGAAAACTTTGAGTGATGAGATATTTTGTTGATTTATAATACAAGCACATTCTTGGAGCCAAGCTCGGAGCCCTGCTCCTGCTCGGAGAGCGGCTTTAAAGTAGGCGAATCGCTTTTAATTAATAAGAAAAACTTTCGACCGCTGCGGGAAAAAGGACGAGCCGGAAAGTTTTCCCCTTGGACGCCAGATTCTGAGTCCTGAGTCCTCAGACCTTCGCTAAAGAGCTTAAAAGCGAGCTGGCCGCTGGTGAAAGTGAAATTTCAAGGGGAAAGTGCTTAACAAGCGCCACCCACCGTTTTCATGGCAGCTTACGCTCCTCTGGGAGGAGGAGGCGGAGGAGGAGGAGGCGGAGGAGGAGCAGGAGGAGACGCCATTTACATAACGAAGCGAAACGGTTGCGAAAATTAAATTCAATTAAACGAAATGAAATGAAGTTCACTTAAAATAGCATCGCTAAACTGTAAACGCGAGTCCAAGGCACAAACGAACCGAACGAACCTTCTTGGTCCAGTAAATGGATGGCACCGGATTACCAGATCCCTTGCACTCCAGCGTAATGGGTCCCCCTTTGCGGGCCTGCAGCTGTCCGGATGTGGGGATGGCCCGTACACTGGGCGGAACTGCGGGGCGAAAGAGGGTGAGTCAGTAAATCGGTAAATCGGCAAATCAGCTGCTAATTGATGTACAGTGAGTGCTGCAAGGCTACGCACACACTTGTCAAATGTAAATCCGTGAGCCTCCACATTTCCGTGGGAGACGTGTGTACTCACCCAATATCTCAACTGTGTGCACTTGATCACGATTTATTTTGTCACTGATTTGACAAACATAATCCCCGGCATCTTGGGGCTCCAAATCGGATATCTCTAAATTATAACCATCTATCAGTCTTACGCGCTCATCCCTTGTAACCATGATGTTGGAGGCAGTGAGCACATTTGTTCCCCGTCGCCACAGAAGGACGAAATTGCCTGCAGGAGATACAGAGAGAGAAAAATTGGATGAGAGAGGGGCTGGGGCGGGGGGGCTTATAAACAGATGAAAAATACTGAAAGCAGAAATGTGTCTTCTCGTCGGCTACGAAATTTATTGTAAAATGCCGCAATATAAACATGAAACATTTTGCAACTAGCTGAAGCAAACATATACTTTCAGCTGTCACTGTGCCCGAGTCGGGAAAGTTGGGGCAGAAATAGTTTTCGTCCAGCACACACACACACGTAGATAGTCCGACACACAGATACATATCTATCTTTCTATCTCGGCCCGCCGACAGGACCCTTCGTTGAGCTGTGAACATTCTGCAGATTCAGTTCTGTTTGTCTATCCAATCGCTGCCGGAGATCCTGGCGCAAAAGGACGAGCAAGGAGCTCCGGCTATGGCTGTGGCTCCTGCTTCTGCTCCTGCTCCGGCTCCGGCTCCGGATATGTGTGGGCTTCTGTTTTCATCTATTTTTTAGTGTGTTTGCTCATATAAATGACATAATTTTGCAGATGTTGTTCCTGGCATAATTCTTCTTTTTGTTTTTTTATTCCTTGCATATTTTATGCCACTTTAGTTTTTGTCCCAGGATCTCGGCTCTGATTTTATTGTTGTCGTCGTAGCCACAAAAAGGCAAACGAGAATTTGTTAAATGAGATTAAGCGGCGTATAATATGTTTATTTATTTTGTGTGCTTAAGTTCTGAATGAGCCGGCGATTCAGCTGTCCTTCCCCTCGTCCCTCCTGTTGTCCCTCCTCCCCATTCCTTTGAACGATTTATGTACTTGAATTTATTATGGAAATATTTAAAAAATAAACGTGGAAAAGCGCCGCACGGCAACGTTGCGTATACGTGCTATAAAACCGAAATCAGAGTTGTGTAAACACGACGGCGGCGTCAGCATTTAACCACCGTAGGGGTGGGCGTGGCTCTTGGTCCTGATTCCGCCCACCAACCACTGGCGCTCAACCTTCGAACCCGACTCGAACCACCGAATATGATTTCAGCATTCGAAATATGAAATTTTAATGAAATGTTTTTATTTTCCCCAACCTGCGCTGGCTGCTCCTCCGCCTGACTGAAGCTGGGAGCAGGGAGCAGGGAGCTGGAGAACGGATACCCACCCGCACATTTATATGTGGAGTCCCTGGCAGCTGACATTTTCCTGACCTTAAGCTGCCATTAAATAATCACAGCTTAAAGTGATGCATTTTTAATGCGGCGCATTTAAAATGCATACGCGCCCATAATGAGTCTGAGTTCAGTTTGCTGTTTGCTGTTTGTCTTCCTTCCGGTTATTAACAGAAGCCCCCGAAAGGAGAGGCCGTTCAAATAATAAACTTATTTGCCCGCTCCTTAAGAGCTCTCCCAAAAAATATCCCAAAAATGGACCCACCCTCGATGCTGGGGCTTAAACTCCAGCAATCATCATTTTATTGGGCTCGATTATTATTGAATCGAGAGGCGAGTTGAGTTGAGTGGAGTCGAGTCTTGCGGAGCAATTGCCCGGCATTTTGTGGGATGATTGCCGTGGCAGGAGGAGCAGGTGGTGGTGGGTTTTATTTTGATTTTATATTAGTCCTCTTCGTCGTCCTCGTCCCCGGTCCTGCATTTTATTGGAGCCTAATGGCTGTATATTGATATTATTGGCAGCCCAAAAAGCGGGCAACGGGGGAGGACCATAAAAATTTCATTTTATAGCTCGTCAATTTCGACATATGAATTTGTTCGGGGATGTGGAAGGGGAAGTGGAAGTTAAAGCTGCCCTCTGATCCCACAAAGTGGGCATAATTTCCAGCACAAGCTTTCCTAATAGGAGTTACCTAACTTTGGCCAGAGCCCAAACCTTTTCAATGGACTTTGGGTGGAAGCAATTTGGAAAGTCAATACCTCGGAGGAAGGTCGATGGAAATCCAATTTATAACTGCGCTCAATATTTATTGACCAGCGTTTTTGTCTGCCACTCACTGTTCGCGGGTGACAACATGACGGATACGTATTTGATTCCCCATGTTCGAGTAGGTAGTGTCGTGCCCGGACGACAATCAATGAACGGCTTCATAGACCATTTGATACTTAATTTCTTTTATTGGATTAAAGGCTTGCCCCCCCTTCCGCCTTTTGCACTCGGCTTGACCTCGACTGGTGCTTGGCCAGCTGCAATCAAACCCTCGTCCGCCGTTAAAAGCTGAAGCGGATTGATGACAGACCAGCAAAAAAGATACAAACACACACACACACAGTGGGTGGTGGAAGTAAAGCAACGGCAACGGCAACCGCAACAACTGCAGCTATAAAGTGCAGCGCGAAAATGTTTTCCACTTGCTTTCCCAGCACATATCGAGTTTCCCTCTCCCATTATCTTGATTATCTAGCTGCAGAGATTGAAAGTTATTTGGATTTAATTACCAGCAGATGCATCTTGAAGATACTCGTATTCTTGTCAGCTCCATGATTTCTGAATGATTTCAGAATGATTTCACAATCAAAGTGACATCACCTGCCACCTGACGCAGTCAGAGAGAATTATAAATGGGATCCTTGGATCTAGGATCCTAGGATGTGTGATGAGATGACAGCTTGAGGCGCTGATTGCGAATCTGTGTGGAACAGCTGAAACAACCTCACAAAAAGCCGAAACATCAGGCGTTAATGGGAAATCATTGCACTTTAGTGCCTCGCCAAGTGAATCGAATTAAATGAAAATATTTCCCCACAAAAAGCGGAGAAATTTTCATGCAAACAAGCTGACACAAACGGAAATATACACGGCATTTGTTGTGTTCGTACACTGAGCGAAGGGAGTTTCGTTCTGTTTCAGAGCCATTTGAGTGGAGCATGGCTAAATGGAAGGATTTTCGTGCAGTGTATATGGGGGAAGGGGCAGACTTTGACTGATGTCAATCTGCGCTGCTCTGGAGTGCCCGCTGCTCCGACTGTCGTCGGTGCCATCAATGCGCAATTTATTTTCATTTGGCGCGAACGGTTAATTGCATTTTATTTATTGGCATGTCAACAGCATGTTGCAGTTTAAAGTTTTTCCATTCACTCCCGCCCAACTGGGTCAACATTAAAGCGGTCCCCGGGGTTCCACGAGCGACCCATTGGCCCATTAGCCCCTCTGTCAATATTAGTTGATGTGTTTAGTCCTGGCAAATATTGAGCTCGCCCTTACTAACATACTATAATTGATTAAATTCGATTTCCCAGGCTTTCGAGCTCCGCTTGCCCTGAATTGGCCAGACTTGGCCAGACTTGGCCAGGTATTACTAGCCAAGTTACATCCTGCCGCAGGAGTTGTGTTGGCCAACAACGCCCAGCAAATTGGGAGAGCACAAAGGTCGAGGCCTTAAAAGTTTTTGCGGCTCTTAGCGAACTAATAGACTTAGCCACAAATATAAAACCTAATTTGGGCCGCTGGCCAAGGCTAAAGCCAAAGCTGGCTAAGTGCATTGAGAGCTGGGAGAAATTTGAATTTTTGAATGCAGAGACAGGGGCTGGGAAATTCGGAATTTCATTAATTAAAATATGCATATGAGACATATTGGAAATCCGATTGAATCAACATTTAATCCAGCTCGATCTTTGAGTATATTTCTCTTTTTTTTTTTATTTCCTGCTGCAGCCAGCAAAGCTAATTGAAGACGAAGAAGACATTTCTGGGATATATATGTACATGTGCATATATGCTCGTGCAATATACAATATTTTAATAGGCATTCCGAGCCCAGAAAGCCAACTGCCATTCATGCATCCATGGGCAATCAAATGTCATTTTATTTGCAGCCCAGCCGAGCTGCATTCACGCATGGATTCCATTTCGATTCGCCTGCCATGTGTTCGCTCTTTCAAATTAAAGTCGGAAATACCATATATATCAACCAACTGGCCAACTGGCAAACGGCGAAACGGGGCCGAAAAACTAAACCCAACTAAACTCCATTTGGCCGTAACGAGTGGCCGCCGTTAATCAGCTAAATTTATTTGCTGCCAATATGTGTGAGGTTGCATATTTTCCCGGCCGAAGGGAAAACGTATCGAAGCTGCTGACAGCTGTTGGTTAGCCAAATGTTGTCGGCCTTGTTGATGTTGTTGATGTTGTTTTTGGTGCTGTTTTTGCTGCTGTTGTCCTGCTGGAATATTAAATTCTTGTGAAGTGACATTTTTCCTAAACATATTTGCATATATTTTGCATAATTTGAGCCGCCTCTCGTCGAACATTTCATTATTATTATTATTTATATTCTTGTTATTGTTGTTGTTATTCTTGTTATTGTTGTTATTGGTGGCCAGCCATATTTATTCTCTTGATCGCATTTTCACATCGAAATACTAATAACGCCGGATTAATTATTCGATGGCCAACTCACCGAGATTCTCCACCTGACAGGGCAGGACCAGGGTGTCCCCGACGACGGCGCGGTAGGTGTGTCCGCGGGACAGGAAGCGTGGCAAGGTGGCGGTCAGCGAGGAGGGTGCCGCCGATTGTGGCACGTTGCTCATCGAGCGGCTGGTGCTGGCTGTGAATGGACAAATTAGAAGCGGAAAGAGTGGTTAGGTGGTGGTTCAGCTACACAATAATAATTTTCAGGTATCGAATTCAGCAAATATATATTTTGTACTTACATTGAACTAATAAAATCAAATAAAATTTAGCATTTTAGAAATGTGTTAAGAGAACAGTATACAATTAATGCTAACAAATTCATAACTTATCTTATTAAATAATTAATATTTTATACAGGTTCTGCAATTTCCTAGAAATCTCTAGATTTGAGCCATCAAACTCGCTGATATTTTTCTGCGTGTACTTTTACTCCTGCTTAGAGGTCTGCGGCTATCGATGGCAATTTGTTTCCATATGAATGGCTTTCAATTAGCATAAAAGTGTAGCCTCGCGCTTACACCGATACCCAGGACCCAGGACCCCGGACCCATGACCCAGGACTCCCAGGGTGCCAATAAACGGGTACATCATGGAACCCCAAAGTGAGGAGCTAAGAGCGGCAGGGGTAGGGGGTCGAGTGTTGGATATTGGATACTGGTTACTGGATCCTGGAGTTAAATGGCCGGCGGAAGGACTCGCCTGGTCGGTGCGTGTGACCCAGAGTCAGAGTGTGTGTTAACGCACTCGGCGTTGTCCTCGGGGGCATCGTTTGGCCTGGCAGGCAACGTGAAAATGGCTGTCGCCTCGCTGCCGCTTAAAGCCAATTTCCAATGGCTTGAGGAAGGAAGGTCCTTGTCGCCCGGTCCTGGGACTGACCCGGACTTGCAGCATTGTCGGCTTTTCGGGCGACAAATGAGCGCAGCGAAGTGGAGCGCCCTGCAAAATGCAGTTCAAGAGCAGCTCCGGTAGGACACCAAACGCAGCGTAACAAATTTGATTACAACAACAGCGCTGCCAAGGAGTAGGACTCCCTCGCTCTTTACAGTGGCCAAAAGACGCCCCAAGGAGCCCAAAGGAGTGGCAAAAACGGCAGCATCAGCAAACAGGCCAAAAGTTCCTTTGGCTCGCCCCCGTCCAAGCTGCACTTTCCTCTCCTCGTTTTATCGCAGCAGTACACGGGTGTCCTGGCAGGGTCCTGGCAGTGTCCCTCACACCTGCCCCCCACCCCACCCAGCGCCAGGTGGCTTGTCTTTGCTTTTAGCCGCCCTGCTGGCTGCCTGGCTGCCGTTACATTCTTAAGAGACGCTTTTACAGGTCCTTAGCGCCCAACGAATATAAAAGGACATTTTCGCAGATCATCATTTTATGGTAGGAGGGCAAAAATCTGCGGAGAGTGCAAAGGAGCAAAGTTGCAAAGGAAACGAGCGAAAATTGGTCAGGCTTTAATGCTGGACATGGATAAGGTCCTGGACCTGGACTTGGACTTGGACGGTCTGTCGACCCTGTCGCCAGCGTTCGGATTTTATGTACATTGTCCCGGGACAAGAGCGCACGCTTGTGTGAAATTGCACAAATTTCGCAGCCAAATGAACTTTAAGATGCAGACAGACATACACACGCTCACACTGAGCAATAAAAGATTTCGGACTGGTTTCGGGTCGGTCCTGGTGGAGCACTTTAAATCTCTTTTATGCCCCGGGACACTTTTCTCTCGTGTCGAAATACGAGCTGGGTGGTGCGTTAATATCTCGACAGGCATAAATATGTCTGGGCCCTCGTCCTCCGTTCCTCGTTCCTAGTCCGTCGTCCTTTTCCAGGGCGACGCCTCTCGAAATTAGAGTTTTGCATATGAATTTTATGGAAAATCCCTGGGAGGCGGACCGGGAGGAGTGCCTCGGTCATTCGGGCCAAATGGCCCAAGTGGCACATGTCGGAGGCTCCTGCACATATTTTTCAAATGACCAAAAATGCAGTTGGCCTTAAATTGCATGCATGAAATGCATTAAACATGCAAACCACTTCGTTTCGGTGGGAAAAGAGGTGCGGGAGTGGTTGGAATTTGTTGGGGATGGGGTAGGGGTTGGGGTTGGTGTTTGTGTGTGCGTAAGGCTTTGTTCCGGGGAGGGGTTGGAAAATTGTGGGCGGGCCTAGGCGCATTAAACAATTTTAAAGTGGTTTCCAACAAGCCTCGAAATTGCATTAAAACTGGCAGAGAGAGAGCAGAACGAGAGCTTCGAGGGGCAAACTTTATTTGTTGTCTCTGGAAAATGTGTGGCACTAAGGGGAAGGAGATTAAAAGGATTTTTAAGCTCGGAATTTATAATCAAAAAATAAAGAATGCTCTAAGTATAGTATGGGTATTATTAATCCTATGTAGTCGATTATTTATAAAGACTTTCTTAAGATGACTGTTATTTATCACACCATTTGGTAATTTATTTAGTACAGTTTTGGGCTGAAATTTCTTCCCATGATTTTCCCCCGGTGCACCTACTTAAAGTCCTGTTGAACCTTAAGTGTTCCTAAATTTATGCCACACCCTCCCTCAATCCCTCAATGCCTCATCTAGTCGCGTGCGTTGCACAAAACTCAAAACTTAAAACTTTCACCACTTCCGCGGGTTGCGAATGAACGAAATGAACGAACACTTTCTCCCCTTTCTCCGCTTTCTCCGCTTTCTGCCCGATGAAAAATGAGCGCGAACGGGTTTTGTTGTCCTCGCTGCGCGGTGAAAGTGTGTCACATGAGTCGCACTCACATCCGCACTCGCAGTGGAACAGTGGAACAGCACATCCCCACATCCCCACATCCTCGCATGCACTTACATCAAAAATGCATATAGAGTGCAGCTGGTGCAGTGTGCGAGTCGCTCACCGCACAATAAACCCTATTCCCGAAAACCGGAAACCCCGTTCGCGTAGCGACTGGCCAATACCCTGCGCTGCCAGGACATGGCGGCAGGATGTGCATGAGCAGCGTCTGCTGATTGATACCCGCCGCTTTCCAGGGAAAGTGTTTGGGAAAAGCGCAGTTTGTTGCGTAAATAATTTATCTCCCCCTCCCCCGCAAAACACAAACACACACTCAATGTGGGCGGTTGTCGGATGGGGGCGTGGCCCCCTCATAAATAGTAAAGTCCTGTATCTGCTGCTCTCAGCATCAGTTGCCCTCGTCCTCGCCCTTAGCCAAGGTAATGGAGGTTGCGATCCACGACGAGATTCGCAATTCAATATTGCCCATTCGAAGTCCTCTATTCCGCGACTCCCGATTCAGGACAGGAGCAGCTGTGGTTGCGGTTCTTCGCCAGCTTTTGTAAACGAAGCGCATTGCCCAAAGGCCTCTGTTTCTGTTTCAGCTTCAGTTCCTGTTGCTGTTGCTGTTCCTGTTCCGGTTTCTGTTCCTCATTCTGTGCAGCTCAGTTGCATTCAACTCAGTTTTTGTGGCCGCGAGAGGGAGCTCGTCCTCCGAAAAGTTGGCCACAAGGCTGCATCGATTCCATTTCCAAACTGCAGTGATGGCAAGAAAGTAGAACAACTTCCGAAGTTTGTATCTAAAACATTTGCAATTTATTGAACCCGAAAAATATATCTTCTTAAATTCATTGGAAATTTATGATTTTTATTTGGAATATTTATAAATTAATTCCTTAATTTAAACAAGTTCATAGAACCCATTAATTTGCACATCTCTGGCTAGAAGGTACTTTAGATTGTTAAGCATTTGCAACTTGAATTGCTGTAGATGCATCTCGTTTGTGTTTGGTTGCCTGCAGATGCAGTGCAATTCGAGTTTCTAGTTTCGAGTGTTTGCGGTTGCCAATGAGGAGCAGCTTGGAATGCAGCAAATGCTGCAAATGCTGTCACCGGCGACAACGACTGAAATATATATGCATTTCCCACACCCCCCTCCCGGCGCACTAAATTTGTTGCATTATTTTCGGCGGACACATGGCCCGCATATCCACATTCACCATGCAACAGCAGTCTTTTCTCATTTCCGTTGCACGGTGGCAGGCAGCCTCTAACTTTGTTGGGATGGGTTGGGTTCGGTTCGGTTGGGTTGGGTTCGGTTCTGTGGTTCAGTTTACATGCCAGAGCTTTTTTGCCACGATGTGTTGCTGCTGGTGCTGTTGCTGGTCTTACAGCAGCAAACGCGATACTTGCAACGGGAGCGGCAGCCACACTTTGTTTCATTAAAACTTTTGCCACGTGTCCTGAGAGTGCATGTGTGTGTGTGGTGGTGGTGGGGCAGGTGTTTGTATATGATCAGCATCTTTGCTTGTTTTGCCATTTGTTTAGTGTTTACTTGCCGCACTCCACTCCACTCCCTGCCACTCCCTGCCACCTTACCTTGCCACACCGACGCTGCGCTATCTGCATTTCAATGCATTTTAAATTATGCAAAGCGCGAACCGAGAAACAACAAATAGAAAACCCCGAAACGAAGCAAGCGGCGAAAATATTTTAGTTTACTCAAACAGAGAACCGAGAATGTTCATTACAATTTCGCCTCTGTTTTTCCACCGCCACTCCCGGCAGCTCCTTGGCCAGGAGTTGGAGTTGGCTTTGGCTTGTTAGCCGAGATTTCCATGCATATGGAGAACTGAGAGTTGAGAGTCGAGAGTTGAGAACAGAGAACTGAGCACCGCGGGCCACGTAGCCACACCTGTCAGGTGAATGGGCGGATTTGCAGCTCCCAGAGACCAGCTCCCAGCATATTGCATTCCCTGTTATGCTCTGTTATTTTCCCTTCTTGCATATTTAATGCATGCAAATTATTTACGGTGTCGACTTTTAGCCTGCGGCCATGTCGGCTGCTCCATGGTTGTTGTTTTAAAGCGCAGCCAATTCACTTTTATTGCCTGCAATTGGAGCACCGAACGCACCTGATGCGAGCCATTAGGAGGCGCCTCGCCAATGTCATTGTCTGGGATGTGGCATCTAGTAAGGCTCCCTAGTCCTAAGTGCATTTATCAAAATCCTCTTTTGGCTGGCAGGGCTGGGAAAACTGGGAGGTTGGAATGACAAGTGCATGTCGAGGAAAACGTGCCGCACTCGCTTCGTCGGCATAGCAATTTCCCAGCAATTTCGCCGGCATAAAAAAAAGTCGGGGAGGAGGAGGAGGAGCTGGAAAAAAGAGTGACAAAAACCGAACGAGTGAAATGTCATTCAAGCAGCGAATGCCATTTACCCAACCCAACCAAACCATCGGTTTCCATCAGCCAGGTGCGGAGCAGAGCAGAGCAGAGCAGGAGTCCTGCCATTTGACACCCGAAATATGCAAATGCTGTCAGCTCATGCCGCCTTTTCCTCTTTTTCCCTCCGATTTTCCACATCCGCTTTTCCTGCTCCCGCTGCTCCTGCTGCTCCTGCTGCTCCATCTGCTGAGCTGCTGCAGTGGGCGTAAACTCGTCAAGCTTTCGCGCTTGTCGATAGTCAATCTATTCAT
The DNA here is from genome assembly GCA_021224005.1 of Drosophila setifemur. Taxonomy (NCBI): domain Eukaryota; kingdom Metazoa; phylum Arthropoda; class Insecta; order Diptera; family Drosophilidae; genus Drosophila; species Drosophila setifemur. Next base: position 1,187,271 of record JAJJHY010008598.1, on the reverse strand, counting down.
CTTTCTAACTGGTTTCACATGTGCCAGGTCCCAGCCCAGTGCCAGGCTTCCAAGCTGCCACACATATTCCGCGCTCATCCGCCCCATGCAAATGGGTGGGACTGTCAGCGTCGGGCTTGACTTTTATGCACATATCATTTGCATAACATTATTTGAGCAGCGCTCGCTCCGCCATCGCATTAAATTTTGAAATGCCAAATAAATCCGCAAGCGAAATGCTATTTTTTCCAGCTATTTTCGTTTACGTTTGCACTTAGCAAGCACTGCACTTTGCACTCTGAGCTCTGCATCCTGCTGCCTGCTGCCTGCATCCTGCCTTCTGCCTTCTGCATTCTGCAGCCTTCACCCCATTATCCTGCGCTCCTGTCGCTGACAGTTTTCTCAATTTGCATTTCCAGTTCGAGTCGAAGTCAGAGTCGGAGTCGGAGTTCCAGAGTTCCACGTTTGATTTGCGCTTGTTGACTCTGCACTTGGCGGATGCGTAATAAGCGTGTGAGCACTCGCCAAAAAGGATTTCAAAGTCGCGGAAGGATTGAAATTCCGGGGGCTGGATCGTAAACCGTTTTATTGCCTGGTCATGGCCAAACATCCTTGTCGCTTCTTATCTGCCCGGCCATAAACTTATTATGGATTCCTGTTATTTATTTGCCAATTTATATTTCATGCACATTGGCAAACCCTTTAAATTAAATAATAAAAACAATACCCGCTCCCCTCCCCACTACAATTTGCTGAGCCAGCAAAAGCCTAAACCCAAAAAAGGCAAACGGCCAAAAGAACAGAATGAAAAAAAACGCAGAACAGAATCCTTTCGCACCCTTGCGGCCGGCTAACAAAATATGGGCAGATGAAAGAGACCGAACCCCGCTGGAAGGATGCGGATGCGGATGCGGGTGCAATAAAAATATTAAAGGGACTTGAGCCGGTAGTTATGGTTTTGAAAATTTCCCGGGAAATGCTGCCAATCGCCCTAGAAACACGCGCCAAGCCGCACGCAGATGTTCGCCTAATAAGTTGAGGAAGTGAGTAAAAATATATATGTACGAGTATGTGTAGGGAATAGGATATGCCACAAGGACACTGCCTGAGTAGCAGGCGCATCCTTCGCCGTAAATCATAGCTCTCAATAGACAGAAATATTTGCGGTTATATATTGACAGGAATTTGCACTAACACACACACTTCGGGAAGCTTTATGCGCGGCGAAAGGCGGAAAGCAGAAAGCTGAAGGCATTTCCCGGCCACACGGCGTATGAGTAATGTCGCTGGCTTAATGCTCTCGTGCAACGAAGGCTAATTTGAATTTTTAGGCCATTTGCAAGCACCACTCCGATTTCAATTGCTTGGAAAACTTTCCCCCCCACCCGACTTCGACACTCGACACTCCGCACTCCACACTCCGCACTCCTCGGTGGTGGCCATTAATTTGCAACGCCTCAAAATTGTTTACGAAACATTAAGCAATTGCAGTGGCAGCAAAAAAATCGCATTAAATATCCAACATAGTTGCTCTGCAGCGGCGGAGCTGGGTGGCCTAAGATATCACATTAAGAATTTAAATTAATTAAATTAAAATGCGTGGAGCGGTGCTGTTGCTGCTGCGGCTTTTGGCCAACCAACCAACCGACCGACCCACCGACCACCGTCTGCTCCGCCCCCGTCCTGGCTCGTCCTGTTCCTGTGCGGTTTCCTCAGAGCCTGGGACGGAGGTTTGTTAAAGCTGCCACAAGATTTGCATAAAGTATAATGGCCATCTTCCTGGTCCTAGCCAAGCGGAGGACACGGAGCAGGCAAAGAGAGGGAGCGGGGAGGTGGGAGGTGGTTGGGCTTTAGAGCCAGCTCCTCCCGGCCAGGATGGAAAAAGCCAACCGAGCGTGGCCATTCAATTTTCATTTTTTCTCTGGCCGTCGTCTTTGAACTTTTCACATTTCTCGTTTTTGGCTGTCGCGGAGCATTTGTACTCGGTGCTTTTTGCACAAGACATTTCCGCGCCGCATGTCCAGTTCCTGTCCGGTTTTTTGGATGCCTGGATGCTGGTTCTCGGATGCCGATGCACAGCGAAAAAAAGTGTCACCAAAGGTATTGTACTAGATACAATTAAAATATTTGTTTGTATAGGGAAAACCTTGAATATTGTTGTGGTTCCTTTTAAAATCATATTATTATTATTTGATGCATTGATTAAAATGTGAATAGAAAAAGTCTAACAAAGATGAGTCCTTTTTTTTGCTCTGTGTATTTGGTTGCTGGTTGTTGGCTGTTGCCTGCTGGCTGACGTTTTATGGCTCGCTCGATTTCTTTTTGGCTGAATTTTCCCAGCCATCGCCTCCGCCTTTCTTTCCTCAGCTCGGCTCCTCCTTTCCTGCTTCCTGGCCCCGGTTCTTGTCCGGGCGGAGGAAAATTTCAATTTGATTTTGCTCCCACGATCGTTTTGTTTTATTTCCTGTAGATATCTGCAATTTCATGTATCAGATTTGCTCCTTGCTTTTACAAGCAACGCCCCAATAAAAGCTGACTTTGCCGGCCATCGAAAGTTGAGCATTTAAGTCGCCGCTTTTCCGACTGCTAAACGAACTGATAAATTTAATGGCCAACTGCGATGGTTGGAAAACAATTCACTCGACGGCCCCAAGGATTCTGGTGTAATTCGTTTAAGATTCGGAAGCCTCATCCTGGCTGGCGGAACTTTAAAAGGTGCCTGTGTTGGGCTGGTGCTGGGGCTTAACTTACAAATTGCTTTTAATTACCGCCTCCGACATCCAGCTGGAAGCTTAGGTGAGTGCTCAGAGCGGGGTATCGAATCGAAGCTCCTCCCAGAGAGAGTCCTGTCTGGAGTTTTATTTCCAGTCAGCCACCCTACCACCCTACCAAAGGGAAAATTTCAAGGCAAATAGCCCGAAGGCCGGAAAAGTTGGGTAAATTCATGCACCATATATACTCGAATATACTCGAATATTCCGTTTATATACGAATATCCGACCTTTGCCTCACATTTGTGTTAACCGTTTGCGGAGCCTGTAAGTGTGTGTGTGTGTGTGTGTGCTTTGAGGCCAAAATGCAAATGTTTGGCCGCCTCGCAAATCCTATTATTTTATTATGAGGGTCAGTCGAGTGTCGTCGTGGGCAATATTGTTAATACGAAGAGCAAACAAAGGCCATCCTCGCAGTCGTCGTCGCCCTTTCTACCAAATTAGGCAACATGGGCGGCCTTTGTGCCAATCGTTCTCGGACCATAAACATTTCCATATCTCCCGATAACTTTCGCCAGTCATAAATGAAATTTATGTATTCAGCAAAGTTGGGCAAAGGGGATATAATCGGGTTCGCTCTGATAATCCGACAGAGCCAGTTTAAAGAGTTTTCTGGAGTTCTCTTGGCCACAATTTAGCTATTAGTGCGATTACCGGCGTTTAGATAATTACGAGTATTTAATCACAGCAGGAATGTGGTTTGCAAAAACTAGAATCCGTCCCCGTCCTTTTGAGAGGATGTGTGTATTTGCCGTTGGCCAATTTTCAGCTAACTAATGTTTGTCTGTTACTTGGCACAGCGCTTATTTCTGCTCATTTATTTAACAGTGTTTCCTCTGTCTGTGATTGCTGGTTTTTTTTACCCCTTCCTGTTCCTTCCTGTCCCTTTTTTCCATCACCCACTCCTGGTTTTACTGTACGAGTATGTCGAGTGGTCGTCTGTTTTTTTAAATTCCTCGCCGAGTGCAGAGTTTGGAAATAAATTAAACAGGATAATTTGTGGTGCGTTTGCCCGTCGCAAAATGTTAATGAGATTGGTTGTGGGTCTGCTGTCTGCTGTCTGCTATCTGGCTCTCATATGGGTGAGGTGATTTCCAGCTGGATGGTGACACTCGGAAGGATAAATTCCCGGCACAGAACAAACATTTAGCAATGTCAAGTGAGGGGTTGGGGGATGGGACAGTAAATTTCAATTTGCTGCCTGGTCCGAGAGAGCATCATTTAGATTGTTTAAATACCAGGAGAAGTGGGGCGGAGTGGAGGAGGCAAAGGCAAATGGAACAGAACAGAAATGCATCCACACGCAGCCAGACAAATTGGGCAACAGTTTTTCAGTTCTCAGAGATGCCCGGCAAGGACCAAAAGGACCAAAGGGCTGGCTTCGGTGGCACATTGTTGCTCATGCTCCTGCTCCTGCTCCTGCTCCTTGCTTGTGCTTGTGCTTGTGGTTTCATTTTCTGGGCATAAATCAAGCTGAAATTGCTGCAGTCCGGCTCTTGGGACTCTGTCACCCCCGCAGAGCGCTTAGTTCTGCTTCAATTTTAAAGATACACAATGGGAGGGAGGCCGGCCTCGAAGTTATTTCATATTTAAGCCAAATTTAATGGCCAGAAGTCGAGCGATTGGACAGGACTCAGACCAAGTCGACAGCCAAATCCTTGCTTATGTATGCATGAATATATTGTCGTTCGCCCTTTGCCATCCTCAACCGGATTTCGATCGGGTACTATTTTTACCAGGACCTGCCCTGCCCCGCCCAGTCCTGTATATTTGCGAATCAATTATGCATGGGAACGTCGGTGGCAGGACATTGGATTTTGATGTGTGTCAATGCACGGCTTCCTGCTCGGAATGCTCTGGCCTGATCCCCGACAGCGGGGGACAAGGGGAATGCCTTTCTAATTACTTTAATTTAGAACCACAAAAGGATATCTTTTCTTGGGCCGCAATTCAATGGGAACTCCGAATCCGAATCTAAGTCATTGCAACTGGGTCGAGCATCTGTGAGTTTGTGTTTCTCAGTTTGCCAAGTTGAAAGTTATCGGCCGGGCAAATGTTGTCTATGCCGGAAGCGGAAACAAGCTCTGCACACGAGTGGAGGCGGCCGAAAGGAAGCCAGGCAGCCAGGCAGCCGGGCTTTCGCCATTGAGTCCTTCGAGTCCTTGGAGTCCTTCGAGAGCCAGAGATTGTCGTTGGCGTCGCAGTTAGTCAGCAAGTCGCTGCAGCAAATGGGGCGAACAGAAGGTGGCACAAAAAATAAAAGGACGCCAGCAAGGAATAATCCTGCGGCAGGAGACCGAATGTTGCTTAGTCGACTCAATGCCCGCCGCCGCTGTTGCAGGAGCTACAGGAGGAGGAGGAGGAGGAGGAGGAAGCACTCTTGCCCCACATGTGCGGTGCATTCGAGTGTAGTTTGCTTTTAATTCAGCATGGCAAATGAAATTGAAAACTGTGCCAAATGTGTGCACAGATAGAGAAAGTCAGACCGCTGCACTGAAAAAAAAAACACTCGCTTGCTAATTGTGACTACTTTGAAATGAATTTGTATTGAATCTATTTTCTGGGTAGAGAATATTCTTTTTACATTTTCAAAATCAATATCTCTGACCTGCACCGATTTCTCTCAGTGTTCGGCGAACGAGAGCCGGACTGAGGATGCTGCTCCACAAAAGTGACATGTAATAAATTTTATTGATTTTCGCTTTAGCCACGAGGCAGACACTCTGCTCCTGCGGCTTTAATGCATTTTTAAGACTTTAATATTGCGGGCTGGGTTTTCCGAAGCGACGAGCTGGCAATTATAATTGAATTAGAAATGCCAATCTCAGCCAGCACTGAGTGAATTCGGATTGGGATTGGGATTCGCTTGCGGATTCGTATCCGGAATGTGTTTGCTCTGGCTGGGACTGGCTGCATTTGCGATTAGTTGGCCGAGATATTTGCCAGCCATTTGCTTGGAAATAGTTGGAAAACAATCTCCCACCCTCAGGAATGTGTTCCTGGGTTCTGTGGAGCCTTGCATTTTTCATGAATCGCCTGTCACACACACACACACACACACACACACCCTCTGGAAAATGCGGAGTATCTCTGTTTGAATTTATTGCATTTTTAATCACAGAGTTCTGTTTCAATCGGCTGGGCGCGTGAGGGCGTGTCGTGTGATATATACTCGTATAGTATATATACTCACAATTGTGTTTTATTTGATGTTTTTAAATTCATTCTTTCGGCAGGGCTTAACAATAAACGTGCCATTAATAAATAACAAGAGCAGGCAGTGTTTGCTTTTGCTCTTTTTTGGCTGTGGACTCTACTATATATTTACCCATCGTTTTTATTGAGTGTGCAGAACCAGAACTCACCTGCAAATAGATATGGGAAAAAGTCGAATGAGAAAAACGTTAGCTTCTGTTAAAATTTTTGTAATTAATTTAATGCGGCCGAGTGTTGTCGACAAGCAAACATGATAAGTTAACTGGGGGGAAAACAATAGATTTAATGTACTGCATTGGGGAAATTTTCCATTTTCCATTTGCCATTTTCCGTATTCCGTTTTCCCCTCCAGCTGGCTAAGCTGTGCCAGTAAACTTGCGATTCTAGTGTGGGCTTATCTGATAAAATATGAGTGGTGAACATGCACATCTAATTTGGAGAAAGGAGAAATTATAATATATGGCCGCTTTCAGCTGATTCTCTATGCGATTGTTGGCCCTGTTCCCGTTTTTTTTGTTCGTCTCCCGGTGGCAGTTTTGCCAACTGCGCCGGGTTAATGTGTGTGCCTCATTTATCAAAGCGCAAAATGCTGCTCTTGTTTGCTGTCAAAGGGTTGAGGCCCGCCCACCTGCCACCCCCCGCACCCACCCCTGGAGTCCAACCCACCCGCCATGTGCGTGTACAGCATATGAAAAATCCTGCGGCTAATAAGTGACACGCGTCGATTAATAAAACTCTACGAGCCGTGCAAGGCTGCCTCCTGTTTTTTTGGGGGCGTGGCAGTGGAGGTTAAAGGGCGGTCGGTGGAACTGCGCTGCGTGTGTCGTACATTAAAAGGCCATGTCACAGTCAACGATTATGCAAAGCAGTCGTCCGATCTCGGATAAGGCCGAGTCCTGCGAAGGACTCCCCAGGCGTTGCGTGCGTCCCCTGGGGATGTTCAAGGACCTACTCAATGGCGTTATTAGCAAGCTGCAGAACTTCAAAAAAAAAAAATAAGACGCCATAAAGTTGAATCTTGAAATGCAACCTTTAATTTTTCCATCAGTTGGTCAAAGATTTTCCTAAAACTCTATTAAAACCTTGTAATTGCTTATTCTGGCGCAATAAAGTTTCCATTTTATTCGTTGATTTGTTTTTTGAAGTTTTCATTTGTTATTATTCATTATTCCGGTATGTAAATAATTGTGAATTCCTAATCGAACAACTATTATTTTATTTGGCCATCAAATTGGATTGCAGGATTGCACAATTTAAATCCTACCACTTTAAAGTCGTCCTCTCCTGCAGATTATTGCTCCTGGCTGGGAGCAATGAAGTCGGAGTTTGTCTCGATTTCGATCGAGCATGTGGCAAGTAAATCAAATTTTAAAATATGCCAACAGCAAAAATATGAAATCAAAATCCATTCAATTCCCATTTGATGGGTGGATGGGGATTGGGAAGGGAGGGGAAGGGTGTCCTTTGGCCAGGCAGGATTCCTCTGCGGCCGTATGGAAATGAGCATGCAGCATTCTCCTCTCGGTTATTGCTCTTCGTTATTTTGTGAGCGGACAAAAACAGATGCAAATCAACAAGCTGCCAGCCAGATAAGGCAAAAACAAGTGTCTCCTTGCTGTTATGCGTGGATGTCCTGGAGACTGGCTACATGTCTGTTCATACTATACATCTTCTCCCCCTTGTTCCCTTGTCCGTGTCCTTGGCATATCGCCCGTATTTACAATCCGTATCCAGAGATGAATGATGCTGCCAATGAGTGTGTGTCTCGGATGTGTTTTGACAGCATTTTGCTATTAACTTGCTATTCCTCGCCAGATATTTGTTTTTCTTTTCACTTCATCTGGGTGACATCTTTGGCCCGCTCCCGGATCGAAGGGAACATCAGGGAGGGGCAAGTATTTTGTATTTGATAAGCCATCGGCTGGACTAAATGACTGCCGCAGGGGCTGGGGCAGATCTCTGGATAAGTGATTTATGTATTATGTGTATGCCTATGTCTATCGGCATGGACATAAATCGTATTAACATTCTGCTAGCCTCATTAAGCCCCCCTCCCTCCCGCTGGGATAAATCCTCCCCGAGATTCGCCCTGCTCCTTTAAGGCTCCCTCTCCCCAGGACTCCTTTTGAAGTTTACACCTGCGGCATTTCAGTTGAAAACAAAAGCCGCTTTGTTTGTCAACCTTCGGCCTTCAGAGTTGTTTGGGTGTCGTTTCGTTCGTTCGTTCACTTGGTTGTGTTTCGTTTTTTTTTTTTTTTTTTTTTCCTCCTCTGCAGCCACTCCTAACGAGAAACTTCAATATTGTCCTTCTGCCCAGCAACAAACAGGGGAAAAAGCGAACGGGCCGGATCCGAAGCTAGAAAGAAGGCAAGACAAATATTAGCCCGAGGCTATTCATTAAACAGTCCTTTGCTCATATGTTTTCCTTTCGCCATCTACTCTGTGTCCTTTCATTAAACAAGCCTCTCTGCAGTCGCCTCCTCCCGTTCCCGGAGCTTCCCTTTCCAAGAGCCACTTGAAGCACTCATTGTTTGCACTTGATGAAGCCGGGATGACAGCCACGCCCCCTCCCCCATGTCAATGCCAACGCCAACGCCCCTTTCGGTACTCCAGCGAACAGTTGCAAACATTTATGGCAATATTGCCCGGGAATCTTCGACAGCACCTGGTGCTGGGGAGCATTACCACACTGGGAACAAATTGAGATGGGGAATTTGAAGAGTTTAACCCATAAATAAAATTTCCTTCTTTCTTTCAGTTAAATTTGAATTTAATTTATAATTCGCTGTATCTGCTTTACAAAGAATATTTTATTGTTTAATTTTAATATTAATTTGGTTTTATTTAATCATTTTTCTCCGTGTAAGCCTGGGCAATATGAAAATGCTTAACGCCATCTTGGCAAACGCGACTCGATTTCTCATTTCAATTTGGACATTTGCCGCTTGTCGGTTTTAATATATATATATATATAGTACGAGTATATATATAGTATATCTCTCTCTCAGTTCCCTCATTTCATTTCTCTGGCACTTTCTCTGCAGCTCAGCAACTTTTCTCATTGCCTCGAATTGTCTCCGCTGACAGCAGCTGGCCGACATTAAAAAGCTTAACGATGGCGCGCTACGATGTCCTTGTCATTAGGTCCTTTGGCCGCCATCCGCCTTCTGCCATCCGCCTCCATCCGTCTCCATCCTGCCGACAGTCGTTGACCGTCTGAGTGGCATAAAACGCACCTGATGTGCAAAAACTGCTTAATTGAAAACATAAGCTTCTATAATTTCGCTCGCCCGGCGACTCGGTGTCAAAGAACTCAATTTAAATATTCAAATTAATGCGTTCGCATATTAGGAGGCACGATCACGTTCCCCAAGAAGGAGGAGGATGGAGTGTCCTCCGATGGTGTCCACTTTCAGCTCCCCGTCTGTTGTCTGCAATTAAAAGCGCTTAAATCAATAAGCCCACACAGTTGACGTTTCATTTCTCATTTGGCCAGGCAGGACGTGGTGGCTTTTTAGTATGCAAAGCACAGACAGCGGTGGAGATGGAAACGGGGAATGGAAACGAGGAATGGGAATGGGAAACGGAATCGGAGTGGAGGAGGAGTCCTGAGTGCTGTCCTCCTTGGCACATCGTCCCGACATTTACTTGACTTATCGCCTCGAATTTGCTCTAACCGATTGCCAGCAGGCGCGAAACGGTCCCCGAGGCCTTGTAAGGACATTCTGATTGGCATCCCGAGACTCTTGCCGTCATCTCGCCGTTCCTCCGTCCGGATCACAATGGCAACTAGGAACTGGGGCTCCCAACAGCCGGGCTTATCAAAGTCGCTGTTTCAAATCAGCCAGCGCGACAAATTCGCGTGTTATCTCAATCTTGGCAGCAGCAGAAGCATTCTCAATCTCACCTGGCACTTCCTTGCGGTACACGGAAAAAAATAATCATAATATGGATTTACAAATTTTATAATTCTCTAATAATTCCATTTTGATGCACTATTTTGGTTAACACTCTATCAAAACTAGGTGCCACCCAAGAAATTAATATTCCACTTATTACCAACTTGGGGTACAATTTGTCTCCCTGTAAAAATCAAGGTGTTTGGGGGTGGTGTATCTGGGGTGGTTATTTCTTTTCACGCAACCACTTCTCGGAGTGCGTGGGAGGGGTGGGAGGGGAAATAAAAGTAGAACGCGGGCGAAACTTCATCTTCCTGCAGTCATTCATTCCCCGGCTGGGAGGAGGTGGGTCCATTGTTGCCTTTCGTAATTTATCTACCGCCTTTGTCACCCATTCGAGATTCTGGGTTCTGGGGAGCAGGGAACTGAGAACTGGGAACTGGGAACGGGGTTCTGGGTTCTGGGACTTGTGGTCTCCGACATTCCTGGGGCACAAACCTCGGGGCTTCGAATCTCGGCGCAGTGCTTAGCATCTCAATTCGGTTTCGGTTCGCTGGGTGGTTGGTTGGGTGGCTGTTGCTAAGATGTTCCTATCTGTGTCTCGATAATAAAAATACCACCGCCGCCGATTCCCAAGGGTGTGACAACTTCCAGCTTTGATTTTTCCTTGTTTGGCTGGCTTTTCCCCCTCCCCCCACTCCCCCTTAACCAAATGTCTTATCAGCATTTCGACTGCCGCACAGTGCTAAATTATGTCAATAAGTAAATGAATTTTGCCAAAATTCAGATTTTAATAAGGAAAGCCGAGCCGAGGAAAGAAGGTCTCTTCATTTATTCATATGGAAAGAAATGGAGGAACACATGCACATGTGCGGGTTGTTTATTTGTCGTTTTGATGACGACATCCCGAGAAGGCATACCATATGTGGCAGGGAGCGCACTTGATTTTAACAAAACTGTCTGTTTAAAGGAAACAAAGTGAAATTGTCTCCGTGGGGGGGAAGAGCCGGGAGAAAAAAGAAATGTAGCAGAGCCTGAAAATGTATTTAATATGCAAATCCTGTGTGTCCTTTGAGACGATTATGGCTCCCATTATGTCCCACACAGCACACGTTGAATGGCAGGCTGAGGAGCACCCAAGTAGTCACTTTCCCTCGCACGCACACATAATTATCGATTTAAAAAGCCGCTTTTCTCCGACTCCACCACGAAAATTGTTTGCTCTGACAAATTGACGACTAATTTAGGCGAAATTAAAGAAGCTTTCAGGCAGTTGGGAGAATCGAGCCGAAAATTAATATAGATGGGAAATGGAGTTCGTATATTTTTTTCTCGGTTTTGGTTTTGGTTTTGTTCTGGCTGGCTGGATTTGTTTTGTGAGCTCGGCGCGGAACTTTTCCAATTTGTGCACCAAAAAAGAAAGATAAACAGAGACACACACCGAGACGGACATTTGCTCTAACTCCGACTAGAACTCCGACTAGATCCCAGACAAGGGAGAAGCGGAGAACATGAAGAGCGGAAGACCGGAAAACAGGCAATGCACCTGGTCAGGTCGGACATCCACATCCCCATCCCCTGCCCCTGATGGCGGAGGAAAAACTAATCGAACCGAAATACTCGAACTCGAAATGTTTGCCTGATTTCTCGAGAGTACGCGCCAGCTTGAAATTGCAATCATTGAACGGAATTATCCTTTCGTTCTCCTTTGCCATGTAATTTTTCAGCCATCCTGCCACATCCTGCCCCGCTCCCATCCGCTAGCTTCAACAGAAAAGAATATATCTAAGGAAAGCTGCACCATTCTCAGCTGGTTTCCCGATAAATTAGCTCTTTAGAGGTTCAGATAATTGCGTGGGGTTGTCGGTCGCCTTTGCTTTGGATTTGCTTTTGCTTTGCTTTGCTTTTGCTTTGATTGCATTTAATTCGATTTAATAAGGCCAGGATTCCTGCGGCGGATAAAGCACTTCTGCCCGCTCGGTCAGGGATAAGTGCGAGATGGATCTGGATCCTTAAAGTCCGGATGGAAACTAAGGCCCGACGACATTTGGCTGTCTTGCTTTAAATATATATTATTTCTGCTGCCCTGGTCAGGGTTTAATTAAAATGCAAACAGCGATTCCCTCACAATTATCCCTTTTTTCTCGCCTTCTCCCGCTCCTTCTCCTTCTTCCTGTCCACTGTCCACTGTCCGATTTTGGCTCATCTCTCGCCTCGCCTCTTCTCGCGCCTTGATAATCTTCATCTAAATGATGGCAAAAAATTATGCTCGAACCCGGAAAATGGTCGGGATTTCCCCCACGTTTTATCCGCTCTTTTCTCCCTAATTAAATGTGTGGCATTAGGTGCCGCATTCTGGCAACGGGCCCAGCTTCTGGTCACAGATTTGTGGCCGGAGATAGGACTAACATGAACATGATGATGTCAATGCCGCGGGGATGGGGTTTCATTTTGGGGTTATTGGGCTGGGGTTTTCTTTTTTTTGGTTTTTTTTTTGGCGGGTGGCGTTTGGCCAAACGCTTTCAGCTGCCAATTTTCGCCGCCATTATTGGGGGTTTTTTCTTTCCAGAATTTCACTGACCACTTCCGGCAGCATCTTGTCTCGGGCCGCTCCTGCCCCTCCTCCGACCGCTTTTCATTTTATTTTTCCCGCTTCTCTGTTTGTTTTGCCGGGCCAAAGGAATGTTGCACGCTCCGGTCGTACCGTCATTACGTCCGTCTATTCGTTTGGCTTTCTCCTTTCTGCCGGAGTCCAGGAGTCCCGGAGTCGTAAAGTAAATTTTTTAATTAGAGTCACGAGTAAAACAAACCAATTAGTAAAGCTGTCAGAGCAATCCTTTCTGCGCTCGCTCGTCCTTTCCCAAGACGGCTCGGCCCGGTTGTATTTTTAATTTCTTGGCCATGCTTTGGCCGCAATTTACGCGTTCTGGCCGCGTTTGGCGTCGTCGTTGGTGTGAATTATTGAAAAAGTAAATTATGTGAAAAGGGCAAATTAAAGAGGTCCGGGCCGGGTCCGGGTCCGGGCATCACTTTTTCCATTAGCCATGATTTTCACGGCTATGACCCAAGCCGAACCGATGCCGATCCCGATCCCGGAGTCTTTTGGCGCATCAAGTGTTTTGCTCCTGCCCCGGGAATGTAGTTTTAATTAAATAGTACAATTGCCAGGACCGCAACCTCAGCCGGCGGGCACCTTTCCTTTCCTTTCCTTGGAGGGAGGAGGAAACTTGGTGGCTTTGCTTTTGTTGTCCGGTTTCAGTGTGGCTCAGTTGAGTTTTAGTTTTAGTTTTTGGTTTATATTCGTGGCTACGTGAGCTGCCTGGCCAATGGCAAATAAACACAAAATGTGCATGACTCATGGAGCGAAACGAAACGAAAAGTTCTGAACTTGGGCCCCGACGCTGTAATAATACAAAAACAGAAAACAGAAAACCGGATCTGGAAAAAAGGAACAACAGGGCAGAGGAGAACCCTAAACCGAGGAGAAAACTAAGTTATTAGCACCCACTGTGTGCAACGGGGGGCGGGTTGTCGGTGGGCGTGGTCGGTGCACTCGTAGTTCATGTTTACTGCATTCTGTGTGCGGGCGTGCGGCAACAATTTTTGGGTTACCACCAGGACATCGTCAACGTCATCCTTGCCACCGATGACAGTGACGGGATACAAAGGATACTCGCAGATGGAGAGCGAGAGAGAGAGAGAGAGAGGGAGAGAGGCTTGTCCTTTTCTCGTGCGTAAAATGTATTATTGTTGCACTTTGTGGAAAAATATTTGTGGTTCCTTGGTATTAGCATTTTACTGTATTTGTACAAATGTTTTCTCCGTATTTATTTGGCCCAAGTTTACCCAATTGTGTATCTGTTTGTCCACAACTCGTTTCGGGCCATTTCCAATGTTAGTTTGCCATTCCCATTCCTATGCCCCATCCCATTCCCATTCCTATACTCCAATCCCATTTCCCAATCTCCTTCCCCGTTTCAATGGAGCCGATGGATATTGCCCTTGTTGGCGCCTTTGTAAACACACTCGACTTGGCTGGCCCATTTTGGCAACAGAGTTTTTGGTATCTTGGCACGCCAGCACCTGTTCACGTAGTGTTCTGCCCCCTTCCGTCCCGGCCTAATAAAAATAAACAGCCATATAAAAGCGAAGCGAAATTCATGGCAACGCCTGGCGATACAATAAAGCATATTATTTCAACATTTATTTCCCCGAGCACCATCTTTGGCAGCCATTTGGCAGCACCAAAGTGTTTTCGCCCGTTTTCGCCAGGACGCCAGGCACGAGTCCTCGGGCTAATGAGTGCAAGAGGTACGTGATTTACTCGGATCAGAGTCACTCTCAGTGCATCCGAAAGGGCGCGTTTGTTTCCACCTCATTAGAGCCCACTGCCTTAGAATCTCCATTATCATCTGCTGCTCGGAGGAGATAATTCCTCCTGCAAAGATTGGGGACGGGGGGCAGAGAAATGCTTATTTATGCTTGATATTGCTCAAGTCCTCGGCAAAGTCCTTGTCAGTTATTTACTGTGCAGAAGCAGGAGCAGGAGCAGGGCTAGAAGCTGGGCCACTCGACTCGAGTCGAATGCATCCGACTGAGAGGAATTGAAATGTATTGATTTATGGCTGCAACTGAGCGAGTGGAGTGCCAACCAGGCCCCAGCCACTTGGCCAAGGTGGAGACATCGGTGGTGCCGACTGCCGGCGCAAAGTTTGTCCTGCGGGTGGAACCGAACAGCAGAACAGCAGAACAGCAGAACCCCAGAACACCAGCTGAAAGTTCAATCAAGTGAACTGGTTGACTGTCAGTGGATGTGGCTTCCACAGTGGCTTCCACAGGGGCTGGGGCAGGGGCTGTGGCTGTGGAGTTCGGTCATTGATAAGTCATAAGTTGCTTGCTGCCACACAAGTGCGCACAAGTTGCGTCAGAAAGTTTGTCAAAGTCAAACAGAAAGTTTCCCGCTGGCGACGGGGAGCGGCGACGAATGCCAATGGCTTAGATATTAGCAGTGCATTAGTTGGCAGTGCATTATTAATGACCAGCTGGGCATTGATTTCTGCACTTGACTAAGTGTCGAGGCCAGTTTCGTACCCAGTGATTGGTCAAAGTTGAAAGTTACCAAAGAATCCCATGAAACAAAACTCCATTTTGGTATGAAAAAGTTATTGAAAATAATTTTCTAAACTTATACCAGCTCATACATACCCACTAGAAACCAGTCAATCCCTGTGTCCCCAGTACAGGGTATCTCCAATTTCCGTCTCTGATTTTCCGCCACTCCACCATGGCTGTTCCAATAATAATTGAGTTGATTAAATGGATGAACACGAAAAGGCTTTCCGCTCTGGACTCGAATAACACTTGGCCTGACATTTGCCCCAACCCCAGAGCCAACCTGCGATATTGATAACTTTTTACACCGAGTGTGCCGCGTGACCCCGTGACCTGTTGCATGTTCGGCCCTGCAGTTAATTACTTTGATTTATTCGAGAGAGAGAGAGAGCCATGTAGTTGCGTGGTCCGACTGTCACATATTTCAAATCGCGCTTAATTACGGCGCCGTGTACTTACAAATTAACAAAATTGCCTGTCTGCCAGATAAGCCCACTCCCACTCTCCCAATCTGCTCCTGGATTTATTACAAATTTCAACTTAGTTGCCACCAGCAATACACCTGCCACTCCACACTGAACCAAACGAGTGAATTTATTGTTTTGTTAGACCAAAAATTACGGCGATAAAAACATACAAAGTGCTTAAGTGCGACATTCGCCAAAGCTCAGGAACATGCATAAAAAAAATACAACAAAAAAACAACAAAAAACAAGAAGAAAGTAAGGAGAAAGTGAAGAGAGACATGGGACACAGTGGCTTCGATAAAAATCGATAAGCATCGGCAATAAATTTCCAACCACGGCCCAGAATTCAAATAAAACCAAATGCCGGCTTATCTCCATTAGGCAAATACGATGAGCTTACCAAAATGTTGCGACCCATTTTGGGTATCCGCCTCCTCCTTGTCCCTCTCCGTGCTATTAACGAGGACTCCGGACGTATTCGTATTTAGGGATGCGAGGTAGAAAGGTCACTCTAAGTGCTTTCCATTGAGCACTGAACTGTGCCGAATTGAGTGGCGGGGAGCGGGTCGAGGGGCATAAACTTAATGGAATTTAGATTTCTTCATTACGCATCCGCCGCGTGGGCCGCCGCAACAGGTGAAGAAAGGAGCATCAAAACGTGGCCTTTTAGAGCGGCTTCATTACCTTCCCACCTGAACACACACACGCACACACATGAAAGAGATTCCAGATTTGGGTCGCTTAATATTCGGGTTCATTTTCATTGGATTATAAAGAGCTGCCCCAGGCCCGGGGCCACCAAACTCGGGCAGAGTTTGAACTTCAATGGAAAATTGATTTGCTCCTGATAATTTGAAAAGGTAAACAGGATCAGTCTACATTTGGATTGGATAATTGCCCGGGGCCTTAGGAGAACATTCCCCCAGGGGGCATCGATTGGAATGTGGAATCAGTGGAGCACGTCGGGTCGGGGGTTTCTCTCAGTACATGACCCGTGCCCCTACCCGTGCCCGTGCTTATTATTTACATTCGGCACCAACATTGTCGCAGGCTTCCAACCATCGACCACTGGTCGTGACCCACTCGATACACAAGGAGCTGCCTCCTGGCCGAAGTTTTATGCTGAGTAATGGCCCTGGCCAGGGCTATGGCTATGGCTATGGCCATTGCAGTGCTGCTGTTGGCCGTAAAGAATCGCAATCGCAATCGCACTCGGTCGCGTAGTTTACATAACAGTTTTACGGCCGGCACTTAAATGGCATGCGAGTCATAAATAGCTGGGAGGAGATATCAAGCATACGCCATGTACGCGCTCGGTAAGCAATCCTTTTGCCTGATTGATATCCCCGGCAGAACTCGGCGACCTCCGGGTGAACGAACCCTTTTTGGCAATGATCGTTGGCCCTGCTACTTTTGCTGATGTTAATGATGATGCCGGCTACATTGTCGCTCGTATATGAGCCAGGACATAAGTTCTGGCCAGAAACATGCACAACATCCGCCGAACAGCTTCCGCTCCGAATGTTTACGCTCGGCTTCAGCTCTAGAAGTTCGTTATTAGAAAAGTTTTAATGTCCCTGGCAAACGCAGAACAACAAAGCAGTTTACACAGTGGGAAAAAATGGTCAACTGCTTCTATGAATCAAACTATTTTCAATACTAAAAGATATGATATTTGTAGAAATGAATGATAAATCTGAAAGGAATATTTGTTCATTTCCTTTCTTTACTATTCCATTCTAATATTGTTTAGAAATGTAGGACACATTTTTCTCCGTGCAGGCTTGCAGATGGTTTGGCATCGCGTGGTCTGGAGTCGGGCCATTGGATGAATTGCGATTCCCGGGCTTTGGGGCACGATGTGAGGAGCCTGGGAAGCGGCTGGCAGTGATCTGATGTTGCCACTTAATAAGCTCCATTTGCGGCCGCCGACCTTCGGAATGCTGGCTTTTAATTTGCCATCGAAGGCTCTCGCTCGACTGGGCAGGAACTTTGATGCTGCCTCTTTTGGCTTGACTCTCGACTTTGCCCCTGCCCCTGCCTCAGTGGACTGGACTGAAATTTACATAACTGAAAAAATATTGTGCGGGCTTCTAAACGAGGCACAAACGTTGCCCTGCGGCTTTCCACTTGCCGCCTGCCGCTTACAAGCATTTTTAAAGCGGTTTCCCAATTTTTTCCCCCTTTTTTTTTGGGAGCGAAAGCAGATGTAAAACTTCTGCAAACGAAAAAATGCTTTGGCAGAGAAGAAGAAAAAAAGATATACCATATATATATATATATATATGTGGCTGCCTTCTAGGCAAATGTGTTTAACATGGAAGGCAAGGCGATTTTTTTTTTCTGAGGGGACTGTGAAAAATAACATTGGCCAGAAAGTTAAAAGGTGGCCCTGGGCCACAAACGACACATGGCCCTATCGTAAATGTGGCTCCGGCACACGTGGCTCCCATAACTGCTCCCGACTTCATCGATATTTCATTTAACCCTTTAATAAAAGATATGCCAGGCGGGAGAACTTACTTCATAACTTCCTGTCCTCGGTTCCCAGGCGGCCTAGAGTTTTTTTTTCCCCTCTGGGAGTAGGTTTAAGGCCAAGACGGGGAACCTCCAAATATAGCTGCTGGCAAATTGAAATTGATTACCAAAGCAAAACAATTGACGAGCGTCCGAGTGGGTTGAGTTTGCAGTGGGGAAGGGCGCAATCCGAATGTTTATTTATACCAGGCAGTTTAGGTTCGATCGGTGCCCATTTGCATAA
>JAJJHY010008598.1:1098558-1162419 GCA_021224005.1 Drosophila setifemur | reverse complement strand
GAAGCCCCAGCTCGATCCTGTTCCTGTTCCCTTCACCCTCCCCCATCCACCATCAAGCGCTAACATGGCTCAGAGCGACGAGTTGGCGGGGGGTGGGTGGGGGGTGGGGGGTAAACTAACCCTATGAACAATTCCCCAAAAGCATCAGAAAAACATACAAAATGCGGTTTCAGCCGCTGAGAGGAAATCTGTAAAGCGGGAAATTCGGTGCTGGTGGGGGCGGTGTGTGGGAGGCAAGCAGAAAAATCTGTTGAAAAAATATATGACAGCTAGAACATGTTTCCCAGTTTTTCCCCCTCACCGCTCCCCCCGCTCCCGGACAAAGCTGAGCTGCAGTGCTGAGCCAAAACTGAGCTGCAAGCACGCACTGTGCATATTTTGTTATGAAAATTTAAGTGAAATCACTAAAAATGCCAAACAAAACAGCAAGATATGCAAAAATGCAGCGTTTGCTGCGGCAGCGGAAAATAGGGAAACGGGGGCGTGGCATTAGGAAAAGCGTTCGGTTGGGGAGGGGGGAGGGGAGCTGAAGGGTGAAAAGCTGGTGCTGGCAAACCCTCGAGGCGGAAAACAGCTGTTGTTTGTGTTTGCTGTTGCTGCTGCTGTCTGCTGATGCTGATGATGCTGCTCCTGCTCCTGCTCCTTCTGCTCCTCCAGCAGTCTTATGAAAAATCGTTGTCAGTTTATAAAATGGTAGCTGGATGTGAGCTACTACGCATCCTTCAAGTGCATCACGTGCACCAGATTTTCGCAACGAACCCAAGTCGGGAAAACTCATGAAAATGGGTCAAAGCGGAAAGTTTGGCCAGCGGGTTGTGCAGTTTATGGCTCGTGTTACTCAATAAACATTTGTCAGGACGCGGACGAGGACGAGGATGCAACCTCCGCCACCTCAGCACCCCCGGTGGCGGGTCCCGCCAATTTGCTGCTATCAGAGCCAGCAGCAGGGACAGCGACACCGCCATCATCCTTTTTAGTCCCTTCGAACTCGGAGCTCGGAGCTGGGATCCCTTTTCAGTGCGTTCCAATGTCAATTGTTACGTTTTATTGCCTTCTGCAGGACGAACCCACACACATCCACCCAACGAAAGCCAAGCGGAGAAATTTATGATCAGTGACAAAAGCACATTCTCACCTTTGATATAACTTTACTGCCGTTGTCCTTTCCCCTCCCTTAACATCCCATCCCTTCGCAGGACCCGTTTCCCACTCCATATTGCAGATGTGTGGCTGGGATAAGAAGAGGTCTGTCTTTGGTTTGCTCCTTTTTATTGTACCTGCCCCCGGGTGCCGCCCCTTTGTTGCCATTGCCATTGCCAGTGCCATTGCTGTTGCTGTTGCTGTTGTAGGTGGGCGACCAGCCACGCCCACTCTAAGCCCCGCCCACCTTGGAAAAGTCCGAAACGGTACCACGCATCGATGGCTCTTTTATGCGCTCCGCAGTTTTCCGTTTTTCGTTTTTCGCTTTCGTTTTTGCGTTCCTTGATTTTTGCACATTTTTTTGCGGCCCTCAGCCGCATTTTTTGCACAGTGTTTGCCTTCGGATTTTTGCGATAATGGAGACAAATGTTGTGCTCTTAAATTTATCGATTGGTTTGCTAAAAGTTACCAAAGGAAAATATTGCCCTGGCCGGTGAATTTGTTTTTATGGACCGCTCGTTCGTTCGTTCGACGGCCCGATGCGTATACGCCCCGTTGTGCGTTGTGTGTGTGAGTGCCAGCAATTCGCTGAGCTTTAAGTTTTAGCTGCTGGCCCAGAGCACCTGAGTTTTCAATTTATTTCATGTTCTTCCCATGAACAGACAATGGAGTTGGACTCCGAGACTCCGAGATAAGCCAACTATTTGCAGAAGCAGGCTAAATTCCATTCTTCGAGGGCAGAAACTTTGCAATTGAAAGTTCGGCGCTTAAATGCAACGGCACTCGGCTAAGTTCCTCCCGGCCATAACGAGTTATTAATTGCGGGAGAGTGGGCCGGGCTTAGACGGTCGGGAAACCATGCTTGCGGCTCCGCTGGCCAGCCAAACATCCTCTTCTCCTCTATCTCCAGGGGCGGGCTTTGCTCTGGTCCTTTTTTCGCGCTCCGCATTAAACACCACAACGTGCTCGAGGACCCGCACGCCTGGATTTATGCAGCGTTACATTGGCATTAAAATAGCAAAAAGGGATTAAGGGGGGCGCTCGGCCCTCCGCCCTCTGCACTCCGCTTTCCGTCTTTTATAATATATTTTTGCATTATTTTTTTGCGCTTTGTTCCCGCCAACATTGTGGCCCCTGCCCCTGCTCCCGCTTTCTCCTGCCCCTGTCCCTGCTTTCACCCTGCCCATCCCATTTCTCTTTTGCTCTCTCCATTATGTAAAAACATAAATGCAACTTGCGTTGAGTGCTGTGCGAAATATAAAAAAAAAACCGTTGACGGCAAAACGATGTAAAAATAAATATGGCAAAAAATGCTTAAACCACTGCCTCATCCGCAGCCTCAATCCCTGTGATTCGCAATGCCATTGTTGGATCTAGAGCTCCACTGTATTAGATGGGACTACTACAAAATACTATACACAAGAAAAAAAACGGGTCAAAAGGTCAAGTGGATGAATACAATATTTTAGAAAGATCAAATGACAGCCATAGAAATAGGAAAATACATTTCATGTTCAAAACAAATAAGTTGATTTTGGAACGATGGTATAATACACAGTAATGTTAAAATAGAAAATCATTTCGATCATAAATTGTATTAAATGAAAAATGGGGTATTTTCTCCATGTTTATATAGTACTATATAGAACTCGAATCACTTACCTCGATTTGAAATGGCGGCCTCGGCCACGCCCCCGCCGCTTCCGGAGTGGGCGTGCAGCAGCCATCCGAGGCTAATTACAATCAGAATGGGGCAATTCATTTTGAGCGTTGCTCGGTTGCGTCGCTGGTTGCAGCTACTTCTAATGCCGGAGGCAGGAGCTCCGACGTCGCCAGAACGTATGCTACGCGAAATTATTTTCATTGTTCCGCGCACCGGCGGAGTTTGGCCTTTTTTCTGCCTTTTTGCCTGTTTTTGCTTTTGGCCTTTATTGAGTTTGCTGTTGAGTTGAAGCTGTTGATTGCGCGCTGTGTGTGGGCTGTTGGCTTTAAGTTTCCATCTGGTTGGGCGCCCACATATTTTGCATAGTCGCTTTATTGCTTTTGTTTAATATTCAGCGTTTTTCGAGGTTTTTTTTTGTGGGCTCTCTAATTAGAAATTGAGCGAGAGACCGCAAGCTCTCGTGTTTGGGCGCTTTCCCTTGACAAATGGCGGCTCTGTGATGTGAAATATTTACTAATTAATTTTTATTGCCCGGCCACTTTTGTTATAGCGCCAGCCGACTAATTATCCCTGTGTGTGTGTTTCGGGTCGTTCGAATTGTTGTACGGATGCTTCCAGACTATCTGCAACGGAAATGTGGCAAACAAATAAATAATTATTATTATTTTCATCTGCAGTTCAGCAGAAGGGCGAAAAGTTTTATTGCTCCCACCTAGCACCGCCCCGCCGAAAAGCGGAGTTGAATCCACTTTGGGCTCATGCGATCTTTAGTCTAAAACTCCGCTCCCACTTTTGGCTGCACTCGCTGCTTGGCCAAGTTTCAAGTGCAGCCCTTAGAAGGGTTTTTGCAGTACTCGAAAGCAAACATTAAAGCGTTCACGATTTTCGATGGTGGAGTGTGCGTGTGTGTGTGTGCGTATGCGAGTGTGTGTGTGCGTGTGTGGCACTCTTGTGCGCTCCATAAACTCACATACAGGAGCTCCGAAATGCGTCTGCACAAAACTTCACTGACACGCAAAATTACCCCACAAAGTGCAATTAGCACACAAGTTAAATTATAAAAGTTCCGTTTTTTAACCTTTTCCCATAGCGTTGATCCCGTGCCCAGGGAGAGGGAGATTCGAAAGCGGAGAAAGGAGCGAGAGAGAATGGAAACAGGAGCCGGGTTACCGAGTAGCCGAGTAGCCGGGTAAACAACACTTTAAGAGCAAAGTCCAAAGCCAAATAACAAATTGTTCCTTCCTCCATGGCATCCCGCCCCTTGTGCCACATTTAATGACAAAGTTTTGCATATTTTTATGAGTTTGCAGCGTTATCCTGGCCACATGTGTATATATGTGTGTGTGTGTGTGTGTGTGGGGTAAGCCGAAGAAAAATCAGCAACGGCAAAAGTTCAAATTATTTCATTATCGCTCCCGACCAGGCCAGACTATGTAGAACCACTTCGAGTGGCCCATAAAACCGGAAGTGGTCAGGGGAATGGGGATGGGAATGGGAATGGGAATGGGGATGGGATCGCGACTACTCATGGAAAAATGAAGTTATAAATTTAGATTAACCCCGTGCAGCCGAAGGCGAGTAACTTTCACTGAGCCGGGAAAGTCCATTAAAAGTCACGGCAGCTGCCCAGAGAGAAAAGGAGGCTATAATTATCTAACGTTTTCATTATTACCCTGGGCAGGCAGGCAGGCAGGCCGGCATCAAGGATACGCTACGTGGTGCGCTTATGTGCGGCTCATGTCCTGGAGGAGCAATAAAATATTGTGTATCTACCCCTGAGCCGAGGCTAAGTAGGTCGCGTAGGTGGCGGCGTTCGCTACAAATCTGCGCCGGCCATATAATTACTCAAAAAGTTACCTCTCTCCAGGAGCAGGAGCAGGAGCCGGAGCAGGAGCGGGAGATCGCAGGATGCGATGGGATAGGCCAGCTTTTATGCGCGATGCCAGCAAAAGGCTTTTATCATGTAGGCGGTAAATAGCCGTAAATAAACATGGGAGGCGCATAAAATGGCAACAAAAGGAGCGAAAGGACTGGACCAGGTTGCTGCTGTTGTCATCGCCACCGTTGACTGAACATTAGTCCGAGGATAAGTACACTTTTCGAAAAATCAAAAATAAATTGAAAGAGCTTAACCAAAATGTATATCTTTCAATTTTACCAAACTAAACTCAACTGTATGAAATATACTAATATTTATTTTAGTACTTCATTATTTTCTTAATGTGAAATATATTCCTCAGAATTTCTCGCAGTGCTGCTGCTGTTTGTTAGCCACTGTTGTCGAGGGCCAAGGTTATCGGTTTTATGGGGCTTTGGCCTACAGATTTTTATATGTGTGCCACATGCTGTGCGCCGCTCCCTTTATTTATGACACCGCCAACGCAGCATCGCATGGCGGCTACAAATTTCTGAAGTCCTGCAATTTGATCTCGTCCCGTCGTCCTGTCGTCCTGCCCTCCGTTGGGCTATCTGCCGTTGTGGCAGTCTTTCGGTCTGTTTCGGTCTGGCTAAACGTTTTAACATTTTATCGGGCTCTTAAAGCACCGATGCGGTGGCCTGTCGGCCTGATGGTCTGGTGGCCTCCGCCATAAAATTTTAATATTCTAATAAAGCGGATTTAATTATTTAAAAACAAAGCAACGTTCCGCGTCCGAGCGCCGGCGGTTTTTAATTTTAACGCGCTCCGCCGCCATTTGCTGTCGCATAACATCGACTTTCGTTCCCATCCCGCGGATTCGGATGCCTCCGACTCTCCTCTAAATTGCACTTTGCGGTACAATTTCAAGCTGAATGCTGCATGCTGCAAGCTGCAAGTTTGCCAGAGCAAGTCGTAATTAGTTTTTGCTGGCTTGCTGTGAAACTGATTTTCACTTGATGCGCAGAAAGCGAGACTCAGGGGCAGATGCAGACGCAGTGCAAAGGCGAAACTAAATCCGAGGAAAAAGACTGCAAAAAGACTGGAAAAAAGACTGGAAAAAGACGTGCCTTTGCCGTCTTCTGTCCCGCCCGCTTGCGGTTGACTGGCGAAACTTTAAAATGGGTTAATTGCATTGTAAACTAAACGAACAAATGGCAAACAAGTGGCACAAGAGGGCAACAAGACAGCTGAGCAACTGAGCAACAGAGCAACTGAGCAACTAAACAACTGAGCAGCAAATCAGAGCCATCCTCCCAGCTGCAGATTCGATTTGAGCTTTGGCTTATTTATAAATCTGCCCCTGCCCCTGCCCCGCCCCTGCCCCTCTCCTGCCCCCAGGGAGGTTCATTCTTTCCCGAGTTGCGGGTTTCACTTGGCAACCGTCGAGTGCATCATTAAAATTAGCAGTTCCGCAGAGGAGGAAAGCTAGGGGATATAGAACTCATTTCAGGGTAACCTTCGAGCCGTGTAATCAAAGGGATAAGTTAGCATTCAGTTGCGTTTGTAATAATAATAAGAGAAGGCTGGCACAAAGAATTATATGCTTTATGAACATTAAATTTCCACCAGTTGATGGAATTATTTTTCATCCTGTCAAGGTTGAAAATTCAATTTCCAAGGATATGCGATGGTGCAACATATGCTCGCCGCTTATCGCTAAAATATTCAGCCTTTGGCAGTGAATTATTTGCAATTCAGCGCGAATGACGCTGACAAGGACCAGGACCAGGACCAGGGCCACCACATTGTCATCGAAATGATTAACAAGGCGGCGGCACAATGTTGCGAGTTTGAAGCACAAAGGCGCCCACTCGCCTGTCCTCACCAAAAAAGGAATAAAAAATCGAAAAAATATATATGTGGTATATCCTGCCAGCAGGCGACACACACACACAAAAGCCGCCTTGCCGCTGCGTGCAAAGTTCAAGCCGAACACTTGCCACAGCGGATTGACACGGCAACAATGTGGCAAGATGGACCACTTTGCCAGGCCAGGCCAGGCCAGGACACACGCACGGGGTCCGGATCCCTGCCACACCGCCACCCTGCCACCTAATATGCAGTTGACGTTGCGGGCTGAACAAGTTTTAATGAAAAAAAAAGGAAAAAAAGAGAAAAAAATATAGAAGACGAACGCCTGGATAGGACCAGAAGAAGATGTAGATCCAGCCCGCCCGATAAAAGATTATTAAAATTTTCCAAACGAATGGTAAAAGTTCGCTGCAGCAGTTTGTCAAAGGTTCAAAAGGTTATCTGCAGCACACATACATCCGAGGAAAATCGGAGGAAACTCACTCACTTGACTAAGGCCCTCGTTTCACGTGTGCGCGAGTCCACAAAGTTGACAGACATTTTCCCCAAGCAGAAGTCAAGCACCCATCTAGCACTCGACGGAGGAGGAGGAGTCGGAGTCGGATGTGGATGGAGTTGGGTGATGGGTGATGGGATGGCTTTAAATTCAACGTTATCTCCGGCCCGGCAAGCGGTGGAAATTAAATTCTGGTCTCACTGGACACAGAATGGCCGTGCATGAAATATGAACGTAATCTCCGCATATATTAAGGCATTTGACGGCTGCTTTAATATGCAGCAGGCAGTACCCAACCAAGCCCAGGACCAGGAGCAGGCCCAGGACAAGGACTAGGCACAGGCCCAGGACCAAGCTCTTGATACTTTGCATTTTTGCTGAGGCAAACATAATTCGTCTATTATGCAGGCTGCCACAGAACACACACACACAACACACGTTGAACACACATCGGAGGAGCACATGGGGACTCGGCTCGACGGCGAGCACTTGCAGCTGGCTGGAGCAGGAGTTCATAGATCCTGACTGGCAGTATTCACTTGGCAATTACTGCTTTATTTATTATGCCGAAATGGATTATCCCCATTGGATGCCCTGGGATGCAATTTTGCTTGTGCTGCTATTTTCTTCCTGTATTTTCCCGCTCCTTTTTTTTCGCTCCCTTCGAGTGGTGGAAATTTCCGAAGCCCTCGCACAAAGTTGCTATTTGTTGTCAACATCGACGCTTCTGGAGGGGATTTGCTAGCGGAACGCATGGCGGCGGAAGAGTTCCGAGGCCTACGGCTACATTTCCATCTCCACATCCATCTCCATCTCTAACTCCACTTTTAGAACAGGATGTGTGGGTGTGCCCCTCCATGGAGCCATTCATGTGTCTAATCCACTGGCTGGCTTGCCGTTTAAATACAGCCATAGAGGGAAAATACGCAACATTAATACTTTTAGTGCACACGGATTGTATTAAACCGAAATGGGCTTTTGAAACGACATTAAATGGGAAAGAATTGAAAGCTTAAATGCAAATTCCGGGCATTGTTCGAACACTGTACCGGACACGCTGGTCCACGGCTGGAGCACGGCGACATTTGTAACAAATTCGATGCACACGGAATCCATAAATCAAATCAATAAAATGACAGCATGAAAAATTGGCAACACAAAAAACCGCAGGCCAAACCATTATTTCGGAGTCAAAAAATGCAGGGCAATATTTGGTAACACAAAAACAACAACAAAAACGAACATGGCAACGGGAATGGCAAAGAATTAAAGCCGAAACCGCACTTTGAACGAACGGCAATCAGCAGTTAGAACAAAAACCAGCCAATAATAATGGTAATAGTAATAATAGAACAATACAGGAGCGATATGCAATGGAAGTTAACCTTTCGACACCTACAAATAAATAAACGTCCAAGTGAATATTGTAAACAGCGCGAAAGCAAACACAGGACACAGAACACAGCACACAGAAATCTCTTCTCCAACAACAAAAAGGATGTGCACATATATATATTTTTATATAGAAAACGGGCGGGAACCGAACAAACAGGGAAGATGAGGCCGGAACGTAACATGGAAACGGTTGGGAAAGGACCTTTGTGGGAGGCTGGGAGGCTGGTCCTGGCAACGGGTCGTATGTGTAACAAATAAAATTGTTGACTATGCCATAAAGCGACAGCAGCAACAGCAGCAGAAATGGAAGCAGGAGCGGGAGCAGGACCAGGAGCTGAATCCGAAGCTGAAACAGTAATGTAAAAGACAACGAGATTGAATGAAAATCCTCGTATGACATAAAAAATAATACGCAACATGCGAAAACAGACAAAACTGCACACACAACAAATGGGAAAACATCGCAGCGAAAGGATTCCGGGGCGTATTAGTTATATTTTCCTCCACCAGTCCGCCTGTCTATGTGTCAGTTGCTCCAGCTGGCGTCAGCTGGCCGGGATGAAGCCAAGTCGATGGCAAAGCCAAAGCCAAACCTGAATCTGAATCCGAATCCGAATCACAAACCTGAAAGCAATGCCAACTGGAGCAGCCGGAGGGAGACTCGGAATGCCGCTGGCAGGAATGGCAATAATAATACGTTATTGGGAATATTGATTGCCCGTATTACGTGGAGGATCCCCAACTGTTCCGCTGCGTGCTAGGATTTCCTCCTCATCGCATCCCCCTTGGCCGGGCAAATTCGCATGACGGCTGATGACGGGCACACGCGCTGATAAACGCTCCTAAGCCAAGTGCCACAGCAGCAGGAGAAGCAGCAGGAACAGAAGGAGCACAAGGAGCAGAAGGAGCAGCAGGTGCTCTTTGTTCGACGCCCAAATGACTTTCGGGTTGCCCGAACTATTCGGGATTTGGACAAAAACAGAAAAATGGAAAACCCACTCGAGCCGCTGTCTGCCTCCGGATATTTGCTTTGCCGATGACATGCAGCGATTCTGTCAACAGGGAAAGGCCCAAACCAGACCAGACCAGGAGTTGGCCCAGCCCAGCTGTGATTAATAAACAAATTGAAATACCTTTGGCTAAATAAAGCCCAGAGAGAGGGGGAGCAAGGCAAGACGCGACTCAATAAATCACTGGCTTATCCACTCCCATTCGCCGGGCCAAATCAATTATAGCCGAGCACACAAAAACATGGCCTCTGACAACATGGCTAACACTGACACACACACACACACTTACACTTACACAGCTAAGACTGAAGCGCAGGCACGGCAGATAATTTATTGATTACCATTAACAAACAGCATGTCAAGTAAGTGTCATTAGAATGTCAACGCATGTTGACGAAGACGACTCCTCCTCCTCCAAGTCCCCCCCCTCTCCCAACCAGCTGTCTGCTGGCCATCTGGGTGACCTGCTGATGGACAGCCACCCGCTGACATACCCGCTGACCCCTGACCCCCTGAACCTCGCCGATGCCCCGTTGTCACGCTCATTAATTTGCGCGGTGTGTGCGAACAAGTTCATTTCGCTGGCAATTTCCTGCCGGAGGCGTTGGGTTACTGACCGCCAGCGGCTCCATCACAGTTGACAACACAAATTGACCAAGTTGGCGGGCCAAGAAGTCCGGACTTGGCCCACCTTAGCAGCTGTCTTCGGCAACGGGGCAGGACGAGACGAGACGAGTCGAGACAAAAAACAAACAGCACACAAAATATCTGACAGTTTGACAAATTGTTTATGTAAATGGAAGTGCAAGTGGTTGAGCGAAACGAAAAGAATGGCCAAAGGAAATTCGTTCGCTGGACAGCAGCTTAGGCATATTGGCTTAGTGACACGTTTTCCGTTCCGCTTTCAGTTTCCCACCCCTATCAGTTTTCCCCCCGCAGCAGCTGGGATCCATTTCGATCCGGAGCGAGTAAACATCTAATTTACTGTTTGTGCTCTTTAATTGTTTGCCCTGCCCGGGGGGACAGGGCGGAATGGTCGAGATACGCTGACAGGCCGTTCTCTGAATGGTTTTGTCGTCCCCATAAATGACAACGACCTTCGCGGGGCTGGAGGGGAGTGGGATGGGGGATCCTGAGGAGCGGAGTAAGGAAACCGACCAGGCAATTAAAAATCGCTGTCTTGAAAATTCAACTGCGGCCGGCGTCTGGCCTGCAGCGAATTGTATAGTTTAGATTCCTCAGTTTAGTCGCACAATGCACAGAGAGAAATAAATAGTGGAACAAAAAATAATATTTTTTTATTTCGAGTAAATTGTTTCTAAAATTTAGATTTTAATAAAAGTATGCAAGATTTTGAATTTTAATGAGAAATAATATTTATTTAGAATATACAAAAATAATCAGATTAAATAAATAATAATGGGTAGATCCTTAATTATGAACAATATATGTGTTAAACATTTATAATCAAAGAAATCTAAAATAAATGTAAAACTTAGTAGAAGAAATATTTTATGAGGAATAATACTTATTGATAATTGTTAAAAATAATCATTTTTTGTGGAAACCCAATAATAATTTAGTTGTTATATAAATAAATAATAGTACTCTGATTAAATATCTATGACGATTATACCTGTAATTCTAAATCCACTAATTGCAAATCTCACATACTATATAAAATAAAATCCTAACCCTCCCTCTCTCTCTCTCTGTGCAGACATGGCAAACTGGTTTAACTTGGTTTCCTTCGGGCGGGGAGGCCGACTTCCTGGGCGTCCTTTTCCTTGGTGGCTAGCAAAACGCTTTGCCAGCTCTCATTCTTTTTAGCCCTCCTTCTCGGCTAGTTTTCATTTGCTTTATGAATATGCGTGTCAGAGTGTGCGTGAGTGGGGTGTCCTGGCGGAGGTCCTGGCGCTGGTGCTGGTCGTGGTAGGTGTGTATGCGAACACAAAAGCTGTTGCTTGCCTTTCTGCTTAGGCGCTGGCTGAATGCCTTCCGCCAGACTTGCCCAAGGGCAGAAAGTTTTCCTTTTGAAATTTTCCTGCCCCCCTTTTGCCGACCAACCTGGGCCCCCCCCTTGCGGGGTCCTCGCTCTGGGCCTTTTATGGAACGACTTAGTGATACATTTTTTCTTGCCCTTCCGAGCCACTGCTCGGCTATAGCGTTATTAACTCTAATTACCACATTAAACGCCAAAGTGTCTTAATATTCAATTATAAGTTTCTTTCCTCAGCCGCATTCCTTTCTGTCACTTTTGCGTGTCCTCCGCTGTTTGCGGTGGCCTATTGGAAAACTTTCCCAGATATTCGGGCCATTGGCTATGTACGAGTATAGTATGGGCAGGTGCCTTTAGCTGGCTTTAATGATGTCTGAGTGCTAACAAATTATTTCACCAAATGTGTTTAGTGTTTAGATTGCTTTTTTGATTTTGTTTGGTAAAAGTTGGACATCGACCAGCCCTAATGTATGACAACCTTTCTTTTTCCAAATGGGATCGATGGAATAAATTGCACGTATTGACTTTTTCCGGCAACTTCTTCCCCCTGGCAATTAACTACTGCTAATGGCATGAACGGTTTGTCAGCAGGGGATAACGTATACGTACCGTTGTACAATCGAGTGACATGGAAACGAGGCGATGGCTTCATCAGGCAACTCAAACACACACACACGCACACACACACACTCACACACACACTCACACACACACACACATGACATGACAGCACCTCAATAAACTAATGAATGCTTATAAAGTCAGCTCCGTTGACAGAATTTTAATTAAAGAATCGTGAAGCGCTAATTTTGCATATTAATAACCTCGACAGGACTACACGACACATAAAGGACGATAGAGTCGCAAAAGAGAAAGAGCCAGCTAGCTGAGAGCTGAAACTAAAAGCCGGAATTAGCACACGGTAAAAATCTACCCAATTTATATTAAATTAAGTCCTTAATAAAATAAAATAATTGATCACTTGGCCGAGGAAATACGATATTGATGATTGAAACTAGATTATAGCTGTGAATGCTTTAAAGTGCTTTACCAAATGTTATATTACCTAATAACTAATTCATTTTTTTTTTGCCGTGTAGCTTCCGCAGTTGGCACACACAAAGACAATAAATAAAACAGTAGCAAGACTCGCCGACTCTCCTGCCATTTAAGTAGTTGAAATTAATTTCAATTCCGCTCGCACATGTCTCTTTGCCACATAGGAGCTGAAAGCTAGAGCTGGTGGGCGGGAGGATTGGGGGATTGGCAGGAGTGGGGATTCCGAGGAGGAGGAACCCCGTCTCTTTGGAGTATTTTATTCCGACGACACACGTAGCTGAGAGGCGCGCAGAGCAGACATAAAAGTCGCCTCGCTGTTAAATTATAATATCAATTATTTCGCAGCACAAAACACATAGGAGCTTGGGTGGGTTGGAGGACGGGGGATGGGGGATAGGGGATGGGGGTAGTAAGGATTCGGTGACTTGGCGGAGGACTCTTCACGTGCAGGCATCCGGTGGCAGAAACAGGTTAACTGTTTGCCGGCAGAGGACATGGCAGAGGCAGTGGAAGTGGCGCTGGAGGCTGCAGTAATTAACGCTCGGTATGCAAATGGCAGCTAACTAGCTATGTCAGGTACGCAAACAAAGTGACAGCTTTGCACCCTCTCCTGGATTTCAGCTCTCGGATCATTTTGCTCCCTGGCGATGGCTTTTCAATTATGCGCCATCAATTAGCCAGCCCACAACCCGTTTACAAGCGGCCCATTAGTTCTGCCTTCAGTCCAAAAATCATGTTTTCATTACCTTATGATACACTTCGGGAAATTCATTAAAAACTCTAGTTTCTAGATTGTCTCAAAAATGTCCATTCAATGCCAAAAGAAATTAAGTTCATCAAAGTAAGTGCCTTTCAATTTAAACCATTAAATTTAGTAGGCTTATTGAAATAAGAAAAAAATGTTATTTAATAATTTTGAGTTGAGTGCACAACATTTTTTGCGCCAGTGTGTTGGTAGTAAAATCTATCTGAATTCGGCCGAGAAATGTTGAAGCTCAAAGAGCATGTCAAAGTCATACTAGGCCTGAGGCTCTTCATCTGGTCCTTGTATTCATTACACACCAACGCCTTGGAACTTTCGGCACTCGACATCTTTAATTTAAACATAGCACATAGCACAGCATTTTCCTTTGGCTGGAAAACTCATTAAATCAATTTCACACCAGACTGAGGGCCAGACCAGTTACCACTTCCCGGGGTTGATAAAAAATCGCCAGCTTCGGCCGCGTCAAAAGCCGCTGCTGCCGGTCCAGATGAGTAGGTCCTGCCGAGAGTCCTTTACCTCATCCTGCCGAGACGCCGACCGCTGGTGGCCCGCCATTGTTTGGTAAAATGCTTTTCACAGCCTTTGTTTTCATTTCCCTCCGTCGGGTCCGTCCTGCTCCCTTTTTTCCCTTTTTTCCTCTCGCTATTTTTGTGCCCGGCCAGAGAAATTGTTTCTGCGTGATTGAGGTTTTCCGGCAGACCTTTTTCTTCCTTTCGCAGCTGCTTAGCCTTCGGGAGGTCCCCAGATTTTTAGGGGGCTCCATGGGGGTCAGTCGGCAGTTTAAAGAGGCGCTGCATTCGGGCGGCTTCTGGCCGGAGGAAAATGTCTTTGTGACCACAACTCATAAAATTTGCAACTGGCCTACTGGCTATTTTTAATATTTTGATTAATTTGGGCTTCCTTTTGTGTGATGTTTTTGCCACAAAGTGAAAATGGCTATCGGCCCTTGATCTCTTTCAAATACAATGGCCAACCAACCCTTTCCCGCCGAGATAACATTATTTTTGTTGGCCCGAAAAGAAGCGGTGGAATAAAATCCAACAAAAGCCACGAATAAATGAAAAGAAACGCACCTTCTTCACCTGGAAACCCCTAAAAAGTGCTAATGCCGAAATTCGGAGATCAGAGTTGGAAATAAAGAAAATAATCTAAATGCAAATACAACTATTCTCGTGTCACAACAAAGCTTTAAACAAAAGTAAAACAAGCAGCAGCAACTGAATTTGGGGCGCAAGAAAAGTATGCAACAAAAAGGAGCCGAGTCCTGCGCGGCAGCAGTAAATACGAAGGAGCAACGGCACACATTTTGAATACATTTATTTGCGCATTTAGAAAGGCAAACAGCGAGAAAAGACCGAAAGACCAAAAGAAAGACCCTTCCGAGGAGCCAAGGAAGGATACTTCCCTGCCAAAGGGGACTTTCCCCCACTTTCCCAGCCGGAGTCAAAGTGAGTGAAATGTGTAACCCTTGCAATGATTTGTTAAATTACAAGCAAAGTTTTTCCCTGAGCAGAGCCGCTCCCCGAGTAATTAGTAAAAACCTTGGCTATGACAATGAAAAATTACTTGAAATTGGGCGTGAAAATGGCGCACAACGGTGGCTCGAGGGTTCAGCTCAGCAGTTTAAAGCGACGCCTCTGGAAGTCCCCCTCAAACCCTCCCTCCCCCCTCAGACTACGCTCCTGGTTTCATTAGCGTGGCGCTCTTTCAAGATCATGTTCCCATTTTTTGCCCAGCACTCGTAAGCCATTACTAATGCAGATAATTAGAGTTTTAATGTGTGCCATGCATTCGGAGGATACACCATGGGAAAGCTAGGAAAATGCTAGGGAAATGCTGGGAAAACGGGGGAAGATCCAAAGGCAAATGAATGAAATTTATCGGCGAGTATTCAGGCAATCAGAGAGTTGTCTCTGCGCACCAGAACTTTTTAATGGATCCCAAATTGAGGCAAAGTTTGAGCCATCGCAGCTACCAAAACTTAATCCGCCCGGAAAGGCAGCCAATGCCCGGATCTTGGGCAAACATTTCAAGCATCCGCCGTAGTCATCGCAGTAGCGCTGCTGTCCTACACTTTTCCGATGCCGATGCTGATGCTGATGCTCTGCTTCCAATAAACAAATTTGTGCGCAAATATTTTGGTACACAAAATTCTGCCAGGCTACTAAATATTTTGTGTAAAGTCGTTGAACATTTACAAAGATTGCAATAATGACAGTCGAGGCTCAGCAGGAGGAGCTGCGCCTCCCAGAGCCCCGGGGAAGGGGCTGGAGGGGCAGGAGTGGCTGAAAGGCAGGCGCATCCAGGGCTCAGAATGTGTGTAAACTGGAGCAGGAGGCGGCATATATTACGGAAACGATGCGCACGAGCTTACACCGGGAAAAAATCACTTAAAATTGTTGGGAAAATATTTTATTTAAAAGGTATTTCTTTGAGGAAGACTTTTATACTAATGAAAGTATACTATAAGTTGTAGTTTTTATTAGGATGTTCTTCCAATTAAACATTAACTCTCATATTCCATTTATTAAATTTGTTCTGATTTTATTGAAATATTTTTTCCCAGTGCCCAAAACGAAGCCGAGAGGGACAGACATACAAAAGTCAACATAAAATTTAATTAAAAACTTTGCAACAACTACAACGATGGGGCGTGTGCCGCCTTCGAAAATGGGACAACATAATGCAGCGCAGTAGGAAGACGTGAGGCAAGGCGCACAGTTGAAGGCGGATTTCGTATCTTGTATCTGCTCGGCGCTACGGCGGCAATCGGAGTTACTATTCAAGGGCTGAGACAGCGAAGGATATATATGGCGCCCCAGAAGGACGAACTATGAACTTGGAGTTAGTTAAATTGGCCCAAAAAACGCGCTTAGAACTCCGAGCTAGCTCCGCTTCCGAATGGGCCAAATAAAAAGGGGCGGAAATTTAAATAAATAAAATGGCTGGAGGAGCCAGCTGGAATAGCGATGCCAAGGCAGCAATGGCAATGGCAAAGGCAAAGGCAGTATCTTCACGGTTCCGATGCCGATGCCGATGCTGGGCAAAAGGAAAACCAATTACGAATTCAAATGAAATTCATGAAATTCCTGCCACTTTGTGCCGAACTTAAACCACGTCTTTGTAATATATATCACTTTGAAAGCCTCCCGAAACGCCAGAAAAAAAACCAAACGAAGGAGGAGCGGGAGGAGGAGTCACAAAAACTGTGGCATAGTTTCCTAGGGCACCCAGGACGTGGGCGTGTCCCTCGCATTCGAGATGTTCTCCAGGCATTTAAATTGCCGGCATGATTTGAAATACAAATTGAGCAAATTGGCAGGAAAAACTGCGCCAAGTGCCCGCCCCGACCGCAATGCCGCCCGAGTTGAGGTAGGATGTTGGGATGTTGGGTAGTCTGTCGATGCCATCGGGGATTCGAATACTCTTCGCTTTGCCAGCGTCCTTTAAGATACTGCTATCTATTGATTTTCCTGTTTTATCTGGATCGGCCCCCGCGGAATATGAGTGCGCTCAGATATCGCGTTACGTCGCGCTATAATTAAAATG
The DNA here is from genome assembly GCA_021224005.1 of Drosophila setifemur. NCBI lineage: Eukaryota > Metazoa > Arthropoda > Insecta > Diptera > Drosophilidae > Drosophila > Drosophila setifemur. Next base: position 1,145,612 of record JAJJHY010008598.1, on the reverse strand, counting down.
TTAAAAATGTGGTCACGGCATCTTTTGATGGCAGGGAAAGCGGTCGCTCGGGTTGCCCGGGGGTTTGCTTGCTTCCTGGCTTTTAATGGGCGATGTCGTAAATGATATCGCGACCGCATTGAATTTCCAATGAACAGCCACCCGCCTGCTGTAGGTGGTTCTATGGGTGGTTCGAAGGGTAAGGATGGTATGGGATGGTGGTGCGTCTTCACCTTGACAACGGGACAGGGAATGGGATAGCTCGTTAGCCAGCTTAGGTACATTTTATCTCCTGCAATTGTCGGGGCGACCTAAGAAAGCTTCTCCGAAGCACTCTGACCTAATCGCATTCAATTAACACACAACACAAGAAAATCCAAGAGGAAAAACCAAGGGAAAACAAAGCAGAAGCAGAAGCAGACATCGAGGCGAGCGTCCGTAAGACGAGCCAAAGTGCATGGCAGAAAAGCAAATCCAATAAAGTTGTTATTGCTTTTGCCTCGGCTGGTCGAAAGGCGTTTATAAATTACTTAAAGCGCTTAAGGCCGAGCCAAGGAAAACCCAAAAAAAAAACAAAAAAAAAACTAGCTCTATCCGGAGCTGGGCCAACAACTTGTGGCGTGACCAATCCCGCAATATGCTCCCCAATGTTGCTTTGCGTTGCGTTGCTCTTGGGCTGCTGAGCAGATTAAAGCGTATCGTGTAGCAGCAAATCCGAACCGCAAGCGGCCAACAAAAGAAGGCACAGTTCGAGGCACGAGGCACGAGGCAATCGCTGTGGATGTGGCAGAGCGCTGGAAAAGCCTACCAATTGAATATCAATCAACTTTTTGGCGTGCGTGGGGTGCGAGACCAGCAGAAATCCCACAGTAAAGCGGAGCAGAAACAAAGGGGGCATCGCTCCAACCTCCATCCTTCAACCACCAGCCACCAGCCAACCAACTCCAAGTGGATGCGGGTGCGGGATGTGGGATTGTGTGTGCTCCGGAATGAAGTGAAGTGGCCTTGCCCCCACCCCGATAATGGAATTAAAACTGGCAATTTCGGCCCAAATTGGTTGATAGGCTGTCTTGTGTGGCAAGTGTTTTGGCCGATACACGGGGAGAAAGTGGGTAAGCAAAACACTTTTGGAGATGTCTTAAATATGTACAAAAATCTTTGTGTAGTCAAATTCATATTTAAATTTAATTTGATTATTCCTCAAAAAGATAATCTTGAAAGCTCTTAACGATGTTTTAAGTCAAATTTTTGAACCGAATTCAATTTCTAATACCAGTAAATAAAACCTTAAATTTAATACTTTTATGTGGGTTCACTGGTGTTCATCACGGAGACATAGTCGCATCCTTTTTTTGAGCACTGTGTGCTCCACATTGGAATTGTAGCAACGTCTAACCGAATTAGGCAACACAAATCAATTGCATTAAATGGCAGCTAGCGCGTGTCTTCGCCCCCCTTCGGCTGTCAAACTACGTGTGGTTGGACGCCTACTTCGCCTCCTTCGCCTCCCTCGCCCTTTTCAGGACCCCTTTCCACAACATTTTAGCATACGAAATTGCGGTACACGTCGGTTACGAAATGCGGAATATTCGTATGCCAAAAACAATTGGGCTGGCCCGAACAGGCAGTCAAATAAATGCCGTCGAACAGCTGCAAACGACTTATTTATGCCTCGCATCGGGCCCAAGGAATTCAAGGAGCATGATATCCTGGTATCCCGATTATGGCTGCCTTCCTGGATTATGTGCGGCTGAATCCTAATTTACACAGCTTCGCCGGGCTTACCTCTTCTAAATGCGGAAAACTTTTCCCCCAAATGAGGAGCCCAGAGGAATGTGTTTCTTGGAATCGAGAGTATTTAAATTTAGCGGATTTCTGTTTATTTTTTTTGCGTACTTCTCGTTCTCGTTTGCGCCATTGCATGTGTTTACTTCATTTCTCATTTTCACAAAACATTCTCCCACACACACACACACAGATACACACGCACACCAGCGCAGGACGCCACATGCCAAGTTCTACTTCATTTCATGTTGGCATTTGCACACTTTTTTCGCCAGGACTCGCGTGTGTGTGGCGGTGAGTGTTTGGTGTTTATATGTTGATGGAAATTTTGTTATACTTTTTGGTTTCTTACTTTTCGGCTCCTCGGGCACAGAGGCTCTCCGCTCCCCTCCCCTCCTGCACATCGCGTCCTGGAAGCCACCGCAAAACAATGAAAATTGGTTTTGTTACTTTGCTTACTTTACTTTACTTTCCCCTTGGCTAAGACTGCTCTGCGGTTGAGCCCTTGGCGGTGGCTTTTTATTGCCCGCCTTGTTATTGTTGCTGTATTTATTTGGCAGCTGGCAGAAGCCATCCAGCCACACAACAGCCACACAGCAGCCACCCGACCGCAGAGAGCCACCCAGGAATAGGAGCCACCAGCTGAATGGCGGCGCCTGCTGTTGATGGCGCTGAGTATTATCGCATAAAATCCACAATGTAAACACTAGCAGCACTGTCTTGTCCTTGCAGCACGTTCGCGTTTATATTCTAAGGATGCTTGCCAATTTGAATATTTCGGCGGAACAAAAATACAGCTCCCGAAAGTATTCGCTAATATGGTGCAAATTATTACCTGGGCCTGAACGAACGATCCTGCGCCTCGGTGGTATTTTCCTTTTTCCTTTTTATTTTCTTTTTTATTTTCTTTTTTGTTTGTATTTTGTTTGCTTATTATCCGTAGTTGGGGGCCACTTAACAGTATATTTATGTTTCTTTCGGCTTTGATAAATGATGTCTCACAAATTCACCGCACTCCACCACAATCGTGGAATTAACACTCGCTGCACTTGCTGCAGCTAAAATCCCTTTTGTCCGGTGTCCTGCAAGCTGGCTCTTGCAACTCCTGCTGAGTGTCTGTGTTCTTGGCTTGGCACTTCCTGCTCGGTGGACGCGAGTCGCGCGCGTTTCGTGTCAACTGCGTCGAAGAGTTCACTTTCAACTGAAAGCAGCCCTCCGCCGACGGTCGATTGCCAGAGCCCCGTGCTCGGCTTCGTTTGCCTGCTTCGGGCGCCCTCGGCTTCGCTCGGCTCCGGCCACGAGGTCGCCCGAACGCGGGAGAGCGTACGCGAGAGCAGCTCCTGGCTCTCTCTCCCTGTTCGCCGCGGGACATGTGTGCCACGGCGAATTGGCGTGTGTCTTTGCAAATAAATGCAAAACTTTATTTGGAAAGAATCTTTAACAATTTCCAGCGTCTTACAATCTGAGGAGAGACTTCGCCGACATTAATTGGGGGACCAACTATTTGTAATTATTTTTAAAATACCCTGGAATTACTGTTGTATCTCATTTAAGCTAAAGCTCCTGTCACGATGAGCATTAGATGGGTTTTTATTGCGAATAGTTTTAGGCTGTTTAGTTAACCTTTGTTGGGGTTCTTACCCCAACTTCATAATGAAGTGTTATTAACTCAACCTACACAATTATTTTATGTAAGTAATAATGTTTTTTTTAAGCTGCAGCATTCATTTTGCTCTCTTCAAATATATTACGAAACTGACTTAAAAAATATATAATATTTAGTAGGTTAGTAGTAGTTTCCAACTGGATCCTTTTAAAAAACGATCCTTGAGTTAAGAGCGAACATCGTGCCTCTCACCTGTCGCTCGTGAGAAAACCGGCTGCTCTCTCTCTCTCTCTTCCAGAACCATTCTCACTGAGAGCGAAAAGGAAAACTACCCCTTTAAATATTTTCGCCCCGAGTCCGAATTCGACTCCTAAACGAAGGGGTGCTTTAGGATGTTGCTGAGTGGGAAATGGGAAATGCGTTGGCAACATTCGAGTTAGTCCTGCAACATTTCGAGCTGGAAGTGAAAAACACTTCGAGCCAGTGGAAACATGTCCTGCTAATTTCGGTGAGTGAAAGTTACGTGGCAGGAGTCCCAGGTGGAACGGAGAGGCGACTCTCCACATGTTATACTAGGAAATCAAGCCATCGAGGCGTGACCGGCGAGGCAGACTCGCGTGTAATTAAAACTAAACACCAGGACAACGGCCAAGGAAGAAAGGAACCGGCCACCACGAGTCATCCTGATAACCGTAAAAGCCAGTGTCAGCGGTTTGTCCTGCGGAACACAAAGAGGGGAAGCCGGAACGGACTGCAGGGATTTTACGCTGATGACGAAACCGAATATGGAGTCCAGTCCATAAGTCAGGATTAAAAGCGGCGGCCAGCGACACGCAAAATATGGCGACAACAACCTGGTCAAAAGGAACTTACAACCCGGCCGACGGGAGACGGCGGCGTCCTGAAATTAATTTGAATATTTCCCACCCCACCCCACCCCGCCATCCCTTGTCCACTTTTTTGCCCGCTGTTTCCACTGCTGCTGCTTTTCTGTTGTGTTGTTTCAGTGGGCGGACGACGATGGGGCTTTTGACTTCATTAGAAGTAATAGCAGATTCTGGCTGAAAAGTGAAAAACAGGAATCTGTCGGACCTTTCACCGGGATGGTGGAGGTGGTGGTGGTGCCTGTCAGCGGGCGCAGAGGCGGCGGATATAAAATTTCAAAATATGCACATAAAGACATAATCCCCCCGCCCACAAATGTTCATGCGGAAATGGAAAATAGAAACAATATACCAGACCAGTCCAGGGCAGAGTGGAGTCCACGTCAACGGTCAACTCCGGCGATGGCGATGGCGATGGGTCAGTCAGTTTCAATTTATTGGGCGCGCTTGAAAATAAATTTGTTTTTGGAAAATGCGAACATCAAGCACACAGCTTGCCGTGGGCAGTGGGATGGGGTCCAGGAGGGGAGTCCGGGAGGAGGGGGGTAGTCCAGGTGAGGAGCTCCTGCTCTCCGGACGATTGAGGAGCTCTGGGGGTCCGGGCAGATGAAAAACGATTACGCAATCTGGCCCGTGTCTAGTGGTGAAGAAACACAAGCTGGGGTGGACAGCGTGAAATGAACGCGGAATTATATATAGATGTATGTATCTGTGGGATAAATATTCCACAAATAAAGCGACGGTTGCCTCCTTGTGGCAATTTAAAGTCTCTATTAAATTAAGAAAAAATTATTTGTGCTTCAATCAAGAATGATTGAAATAAATTGAACGTTTTAATTACCTAATCTGTTGTTTGTCGATGATTTATAATTTTACCAGGATATTTTTTTGAATGTAAAAGCTCGTGCTATTTTCTATTTTATTTTTATGAAGGGTATTTTTAGCTGGGAAGTAAGCCGATTATCTAATTTCTTATTATTTAATAAAAGTTGGAAATATACCTGAACAGCATTTATTTTCTTAAATTTTGTTCACTTTTGCCATGGATAAACCATTTTCATTTTAATTCAATAAATTGTTCAAATATTCTAAACTGTGAAACTCGAGAGAAATTCACTTTTAAAATAGTTTCGTTTCCAAATTATTTTCGATTCGCTTTGGCTAAACAATTTGGGCCATTCAAATTAATTCAATAAATGGTTGAAATTTTATGACCTGGCCATTTCGGGCTGATCTATTGCCTAGGAGGCAGGATTCATCACGCATCTGCGGTAGCTCCCTCTATCCCCCGCTGCACATGTCCTTGCAGATATTGCAACATTTCTCAATTAGTTGCGGACTCAACATTCCGCTCAACGGTTTTGTCGAAAATTCAATATTGAACATTAAGATTGGTCACCTGAGTGCAGGATTGGTTGCACAACAAGGGAACAAGGGGAGGTGTCACAGGAGGTGGGTGGGTGTTGCACTCAGCTGCTAGCCGGCAGTCCAAGCGGATTACGATTCGGATTCGATTTACTTTGGCATCGCCAGGAAGTCACCATGCGGGTGCGTTACAAACAGGCAACAGTTGAGATTTCGTTGGGAGAGGGGGGGTGGATTTCGGCAAGCGGTGGAGTGGGTGCTGCGGGGTGGTGCGGGGTGCGGGGTGAGGGGAGGTGGTGCGAGGTGCTTTCAGTGGCAGACCCACAAACAAACAAACAAACAAATAAACAAGCGGCTGGCAAACAGGCCGCGCCGTGATTGCAGGACATTTGCGCAAAAAGGCAAAACAATTGAATTGAATTGACAACAACGGACCACCAGGGCCCTGGGTGGTGGTTGGGTGGCTGGGTGGTTGGGTGGTTCGGTGTTTCAGGGGTGGGGGCAACTGCTGCTGCTCGAGGGCCGCTCACTCGACCGGTAATGGTGTTGATAGCATTAAGCATGCCTCGTCGAAGTCCGGCCAGGAGATGCGTGCAGGCATGATGCCTCCGATGGAGAATCTGTTCCAGCTACTGCACTCAAAAAAGTTTCGACCAAAACAATCTTAAAAATAATTCAAGACTGAATATATTAAAGATACTTAAAAATACAAACTATCAAACGAAAGTGTGCACAAATAATTCAGATAAATAAAAGTACTGCAGAACTATGTTATTGTTAGAGATGTACTTAAATCAACAACTTTTTCCAAATAATTTCCGGAGATATACTTCAAAAATCAGCATAGTGAAAACAATGCAATAGCATCTAGAACACATTACTAAAAAATGAAACATTTTTATTTTTCGATGGTATTTTTGCAAGTGTATTGTTGTTGTTCCGTATGTTGTTTTCACTGCACTCGAATGCTTTTTGCAATGTAAACAGGCGCCGCAAACGCTGCCCTCGGCTTTCCACCGACACTCGCACATATTTTCACATTTCCCAATTTTTCCCTTTTTTTTTTGCTGCCTCCCACTTTTTTTTGCATTGTTTATTTGCTTTACTGTGGTTACTTTTGCTGCTTTTCCGATTTTTTTATTCGCCCTGCTCCTGCAGCTGCTGTTTGTTGTTGTTTGTGTGCTGGCAAATTAGTTGAATTTGGGAAAGAGCCTGCCGGGGATGGAGGCTGTTGAAAGTTTTTGTTTGACACTTTCTGGCATAAGCCTCGACCACATGCGACATGCAACAACTGCAGCAGCAGCACCAGGAGCAGCAGCAACAACTGGAACAGGATCGACAAGGACAACGACAGTCTGGTGCTGCTCGCACTGAAATGTCCTTCGTTGAGCCTGCTGCTCCTGCTGCACTTAATCCGCTTAAACGTTAAAAGTGCTAATAGTTTTTCATGTTGCAACCCTGACTTCTTTATGCTCGTGGGAGGGGTAGGGAGAGGGGTGATAGGTAAAGGAAAGAAAATGGAAAAGCAAAGGAAAACCCACCACCACCATCACCACCAGCAAAAACAACATCAGCACTCGCATTCGCATCAAAGAGCTCGGAGGGGGGTGCTGAAAGGTGTTAAAAGGCAATAATTTATATGCTTAGAATTGTCATTTTGTGGATGTTGTTTTGTGTGCGCCAGGACCCTTATGTCCCTTTTCATTTATTTGCTCCGCTCTGCTCTGCGGTAATTGCAATTTTGTTTTGAGGTTTTGCCGGCTTTAATGGCAAATAATTACATGCTGCTTTTTACGCTCCGTCGATGGTTAGAATGCTTGGCTAATTCGCAGATCAATTAAAGATTTCATACCCGAGCTCATCAATCAACCATATTAGATCCAATAAAAGCGCATATGTGCGCCACACCCACCGCCCATCGTTAAGCCCCTCACAATTCGCATAGAATTCCGCAGAAGTCCTGCGTCGGAAATGTCCAGCATCAATTAAAAGCAACGAAGCGTCTCGATTGGAATGTTATTGTGAATGCCCGCAGTCCCCGCCACTGAATTATTAACAAAACTGATTGCATTCGGAACTATGAATTAATACTTAATAGGCCCGAACTGGCTGAAGTTTCCACATCCCAACTTCGAAGGACATGCAAAAATGCATTAACATCAATTTATGGCATATGCGACACACGTGTTTGTGGGTGGGGATGGGGGTGTGGGTGTGGGTTGAATCTCATTTCCGGTGGGCGTGGTCGGATCATTCCGACAATATTGCAATATATTCCACTATTCATATTTTAGCGCTAGGTCCAAGGACCAACGACTGGTCAGGACAAAACTTTCTCCATCCCTAGGAACAAACAGAGAGAGAGAGAGAGGAAGAAAGACTAGGGAAGGACCTCGGACGGATGTCCTGCCGCGCATTGAGCCATGCCACAAGCTGCCTTATTATTTATGATAATGTTTGGCCATTCGTTTGGTTTATTGTGCTAATGTGCCGCAATTAAGATTAAGAAGACGACTTTCCCCCGCCTTTTCCCAACCTTCCGACAGGACGACGTGCCTGTGCGCCTATGGGTTTGCTTTTTGGGTTTTCCGGCTTTTCCACCTATGCACCTAGCTTTAAGTCCTTGAGCAAGGCCTTTAATTTTCGTCCTATGCTATTATATATTCTTGTTTAATTGCAAAAATTAATTTTTAAACAAACTTTAATACCACACATGCAGATTTTTATTTACTATTACTTTTTCACGATTTACCAAAGCCTTTAGTCGATAATACCAATTGATTTGATTGCGGCTTAAATGCGAGATTAAACATTTAACTTTCACTTTACCGGGGAATATTGTGTGACTTTTTCAGCCCTTTAGTTTACATTGTGATATCTATATTTTCTGTTAGACTTTAATTGCTCGCGGAAAAACTAATAATATTTTTTAGGAATAACTTCAGCTAGAAGTTGTTCTATATAATCTCGAAACTACATAGATAAACGGTAAAGATAACTAAAGTGCCATCTCAAGTATCTAATATACTTTGGATAAGCTTATCGCTAATCGCACAATTGTAGTCGCATTTTGGCAAAGCCATTTCTTGGCCAGAGTTTCCACAATTAAAACTTTAATCATCTGGGTAGCTGCAGAAGGGAGACGAGACAGGAGGAGATCCCAGTCCTGCCACTGGGGAAATGGTACAAATGGCATTCGTTTTTTGGCTTCTCGATGTGTACCAATGTGCCCATTTGTGATTAATGACTTGAGCACGGGCAGAGGCAGTTGTCCCAAACCCAAGCCCAAGCCCAAACCCAGAGCCAGAACCAAGTGGGGGCAAAGTCGTGCTATAAAAATTCTTGAGCATCAATATCCATCGATTGGCCAGGGGAGGCTCCACCGTTCGGCATTGACCGCTTTGCGCTTTTATTTATGACAATCATTTATCACCGAGCCGCGGTACAAGGCAAATTTTACGCGATTACGCTTTTCCATTATCCTGGCGCTGCCATTTCCTTCTGCCTTCAGCCTTCAGCCTTCAGCCTTGGAGCTGTTGTTGTTCGCAACAGAGGCCCTTGTATTGCACAATGGCACTTTGATCTCCGGCGGGAGATTTCCCGAATTTTCCACCTCCACTGCATTGATTTTCCTGCTCTGCAGCGAAGCTTTTTTTTTTGCGGTTTCCCTGACAGCTGACACATGTCAGGGCGATAAGTTCGAGTGAATAAAGATGAACAATTGCCGTAGCAGATTATTAAATGTTGCTTAAAAATAATTAAGCTTCCACTCGAAGGAAGGAAGGACTGTATTTGGTATGCAGACAGCGATTTGGTCAGCGCTGTAAAAGGAATATCAGTGGCTGGCCATCAGCCCGTCAGCCCGTCACTTTATGACGTCGAAGATGTGCTAACTTTTCCCCGAATATTAAACACTTTTCTCCCCTGCTCCGAGAACTGCAATTTCCGCTGGCGACGCGAGGTCGACATTGACGTCTGGGTCCAGTCATTTTATGCAATTCACGTCTCGGACATTAGGCGATGTCGAGCTCCCTCAACGTGCCGGCATCGTCATTTCGATCCAGAAGGGGTTGGGTTGGGTTGGGTTGGGTTTGGGTTTGCATACTTCAACCCAACCCATCCCATACCCATCCCATATACATCCACCCATCCACCCATTAGGCGCTCTGATTTGAATGCTTTCTTAGAGCCAAATCCCTTTGCTTATTCAGAAATCCAATTAGAAACCTCTCAAATGCAATTCGATGTTGTTGCCTCAATCTTCGACCTGTCTTCGATTTGTTTTCGTTCCATTTGGCCAATTTGTTTGCTGCCGGATTGCAGCAAAGTATTTAATTGATGCCCACGTCTTCCGGGAATAGGTTTCTGGATCGCAATACGAATGCGAATCCGAATCCGAGTCGGAATAGGAATAGGAATCGAGTCGGAGATTAGCATAAACATTTGTAATAAATATATGAAACGCTTGCAGAATTCCAGCTGCCAATAATTCCGGTTGAGCTCTGGTTCGGCTCTGTTCTGCCTAATTGTTTGTTTGTTTGTTTGCCTCTGAGAGTTTTCCCTCTGCAATCGGAAGCTCCCCTCCTCTCCACCCCCTCCTCAGTGCCCAGATGTGTGTGTTTGGTTCGGAATGAAACATAAATATTACGCATACGTAACAGAAGACACACACACAGCCCATGTGGGAAATGCAAAAGTTCATGCTTGGCAAGCTGCAGAGAGCAAGCCACAGATAAGTTTAATTGATCCGACGGCCACCCATCCCCATCCCCAACGTAGGAGGAGGATCCCTCCTAGATAAATACAAATCGAAAAAGGCCCGGGAAATCATTAAGTTTTTGCCTGGCTGCCGAGCTGTCTGCCTGAGCCAACACAAAGGAAATTGGAAAATTAAAACGTGCGGAAATGTGGCGCTGAGAGCTAATTAGCTTTGTGGTTCCATCGGGCATTGAGTGCACCATCGAGTGCTCCGCCAAAGGCTTCGACGGCAACTTGGTTCTCGGACTCGGATGGAGCTTAGCTCCGGACCAGCTCCAGACCGGACTTATTGTTGGCCATATTCGAGGTGGCCACTCAATCAGAGCCCGAGCGATTGATGGCCACTTTTCGGAGATACTTCTCTGCCGTGCTCGGCTGTGCTGTGCTGTGCTCTTCCCCAGCTGACCCGTGCTAATTGCGCGTCATTCTGCCCGCTCATCGGCTTAAATCCAAGCTTTGCCATCGCCGTCGCCATCGAGATTTAAACGCATCCCTCGGCGCCAAATGCGCAACTCATGGCGTCCAATCGTCAAATGTTCCGCACGTACGCGCTCCCCCATATGCGAGCCAGACATCTATCCACCATATTTCGATTGTCACACTGAAAGAAAAGTCGAGAACAAGTCTCTGAACTAAAGGAGACTCTCATTCAAATTAAACAAAATAAATATGCAATTAAATTGCTCACTTCTAAAAGAAGAAACCTAAGTCTACCGCCCAAATTAATAATTCTCTTTTCCATAAAAATTCTCAAACTTTTCTCGAATCCGTAGAGAGAGAAGCCTTTATTTCTGTTAGAGCCATTTGGCTATAAATGAGCCGCATAAATAATGGTGACAAGATGAATGGCTTAGGAAAAAAGGATTTCTCAAAATAAACCCATAATTCAAACAATGCAAATCTTTTAATAACAAATGTGTGTGTATAAAGAGAGAAGTTGTTGTTTAATTTATCTAAAAATATGAGAAGAATGGTTCTGTCAGATAAAGAGAATACACTTTGGCTTAGGCAACTCAAATACAGTTTAAAAATTAATGTATCTCTTTTTCTTTACAGTGCAATTCGTCGAAACTGTTCGTCTCCTTTTCGACAGGATCGACAGTCATCCTCCTGCCCAAAGGGAGGGAGGTGGACTTGGGTTGGGGTTTCGGGATTGGGTGATTGGGTGTTTGGAAAAGAATGAGGCCGGGCAGCACTTCGGTGGCTGTTAAATAGCATTGACGAATTAAAAGCTGAATTGGCAAAAGGGACTGACGGCGGAAAAAACCAACCTGGAATGGAATGGAATGCCCTCTCCGGGTGCTAAAGGGAGGCGGTTGTGGATGTGGATGTGGCTGTGGCTGTGGCGTATATTTTGTGCAATATCATCAACTATAAATTACGAATATTGAGGCACAACAACTTCGAGTACGTGGCGTGATAATGGATATTTGTCAGATATGTGAGCATTTTAAACTTCCGCCCTGCCATAAAAAAAAGAAACAGAACAGCAGGAGCGGGAGGCGGAGCAGTACCCGGAGCAGGAGCAGGGGCAGGAGCAGTAAGGATTCGAGGTTGTTTTTGCCGCACGAATCGGATTCGGTACTTTTTGCCACATAAACATAAAAAAGGTAATACGGCACCGGGGACTGGGAATAACCCGAATGCCAGCCCCCTCTCCGCTACGCCCCTGTGCAGTGGTAGGTGGAAAACAAACGGGAAAGCAACGATATCCGAGGAAAAACCCTCGGCGAGGGTGTCAAAGGCAAATGCGAAATGGCAACAAGAAATGTTTTGCAATGATGCGGCAGGTTTCCCTTTGGCAGGCAGTCAGAAAGCCGATCTCGTTATGATTAGCCCGGATCCGGGGGTGGAACATGGGACTGGCCTCGATTCCATGTTGGGCGCACATAAGCGATGCGAGGAGTAAATCCAGACATCGAGGAAGGAAGTCAATTGCTGGCCAAGAAAGTGTTCCTTCGCCCCAACACATAAAAGTGAATTCGAAAATTATGCACAACACTCGAAGGGAGCCGAGGACGAAAAGTTGTCCTGCCAAAGAGTTTCAGTTGTTACGTTTTTATGTTTTTATGTGCCGGGCGGAGGAATAACACCAGGACAGAAACTTTCATTACGAGCGGAAGTTGTGGACACAAAATAAAAAAGCGAAACAAACAATCTACACTTGACCTGGCGTTCGTATTTTTTCCCTGTTTTGTGACATTGAACTTTTTGCATTAAACTTGAAATGTTTTTAATGAATCCAACAGCAGGAGCAGGAGCAGTTCAATCTGGTTTTAACTTTGCCTTCAATTGTTATTCTTGTTGTATTGCCAAAAAAATATATATATATATTTCGGCAGAGGGAGGAGGGAGCTGTACATTTTTGTATGCAAAACTTTGCATTTCCTGCATATTCTTCTCCATATTTTACAGCACCAACTTCCGGCTTCCGCTCGAGAAACATAAAAATAAAGCCAAACTGCTGATCCTGCTCCTTCACCAGTTTGGGCCCGAATTGTTTTCCACCGAAGACAGCCTGCGAGCAGAGAACGCAGAACTTTCCACAACCAGACATTTGCCATTCATTGGAGCCCGTCCCTGGTCCCCTGGCTTCGCATCCTGAATCTCGCCTGTCAGCGTCTCCGGGCCGGGTCTCCTGCGTCTTTGCAGCACACGATAATTGCGAGAAAATAAACTTGAGACAATTGGGAATCAAACTTTGCAGACGCGAGCGGCTCCCCTCCCATAAATGGGATTAAAATTTCATAACAACGCCAACCAGCAACGGAAACGGATTCGAGGAACTCCGTAATTCCCCCAAAAAAGTATATATAGTATATACATATACGAAACGAGCTCGAATTCGAATCGCGTTGTGTACAAATGTCCGTCACTTACGCCAAATGTTACGCCACATTCATCACATCCACTGCACGCGAGTTCTGGGAAGGCCCAGAAATTAACAAACAACAAAAATAGGCCGTAAACGATCCACCAACAATATTAATTGAAACGTACCGCTCATATGACATTTATGAAGCGGCCGAAAAAAGCCCAAGAAATGAGCTGGCTGACTGTCAAATGGTGGAAGGGGGTTGCTTCTCCTCAAAATGGGAAATGGGAATTGGATTGGGAACTGGAGCAACCCTTGGCCCGGGTGCCGGGTGCCGGGTGCCTGGTGCCGTGTGCATGTCCAAATGCCAAATACAAGCGTTAAGCTAAATGAAAACAAATTACTGTTGCATGTGAGACACAATCCAAGGCGCTGCCAGGCAGTCAGTCAGTCAGTTAGTCCGTCTGTCCGCCAGTCTGTCCGTCAACCCCCATGAGCAGAGCCCACCCCTCGTTTGTCCGCAGGGTGACGACTGCTGCAATATGGTGCCGTCATAGCGAGACCAACCTGCATTCTCTGCGCTCGCATTTAACCATTTAAACACGCACCGAAATCGAAAAAAAAACCAAACTTTTCATTGAGAAATCCGACTAAGAGATACCCATTACCATTTAAGAGGATTTTTTTCTTCGAAGAAATCTACAACAATCTGGTTAAAGCCAGTTAAAACGATAATTTTTTTTTCCCATCCCTGCAATATCGAATGACCATAAAATAAATACAATAAATAGGAATAGAAAAAATATATAAATATCTGGTTAAAGCCAGTTAATGCTAAAGCATGGCAATCATTTTTCTGGTCCATCTCTTCTACAATATCAAATGACAGTGAAATAAATACACATCTATAATTATCATAGAAACCCTCTTTGGCTTCCATACAGTCCAGCATACCTCACTCCCCTCATTAACTGGGTATCCAAAAAAAAAAGGAACAATCCCAACCAGACCCAAAATGGGAGACAAATTAATGAAGGCCGTAATGAAATGAGCTGTGTGCAGAGCGACGAAATGATTGCTGGCCTAATGACAGGGCTGTTAGGAAGTCAAATCAAGTCGCGACTGGAATTCGATATTACTTATGGCCAAACCCGGCTACCTAGCTACCCAGCAACCCGTTCGAATCCAAATGAAATTAATTAGAGCCGTTGGGCAGGTGGGTATGATTTAGTTTCGAATGCTTAAAGGTGAGCTGCTGCTGATTCGGATTCTGCTGGTGCAGCTCATCCCCGGGTCTGGAGGAATGTCCATAAATCTCTCTCCGCCTCTACAGAGGCTGGCATGCTGCGCACATGTTCAATAAACCAGAGATTATACGCAAACATAGACAAAGTGAATATAGAATTCGCAAAAAATCGGGCCAGTCAGTGCTGAAGTGCGAATGCCCTTTAAGGTGGCTGCGGTGCGAAAACTAATCAAGATCCCAGTCAGGTTCTTCGCACCCACTGAAGGAATAATTAATCAGCCGCAGATGCCCTGCCAGCGCCTTGGAAGATCCACACTCAAAGTTGAGATGTATGTATATCTGAAAGCTCGTTCCTGGCCAAAAGGGTATCCGCTGGAATCGAAATACCTGCTCCACGGGGGTCGCTGCTGGCGTTGCATGGCGCCTCCCAATGAACTGCAATAAATCTCAATAAAAGTCGCACAACAAAGCGAACCAGGACCGGCAATCCAATGCAAGCGTCGCAAAACAAACAACCAGCAAGAGGTCCTGCGAAAATCGACCCCAAACACACATTCACCCCACCGCGAAAAGTGGAAAATGTGTGTGGAGGGAATATTTTAAATTTGATTATTGAAAGTCGCGCGACAGCAGCGATTATGTGATTTGTAGGGCGACAAATGCCTCAGTCATACGACACTGCACTGGAAAAATAATCTATTGAAATGAGTTTCAAACTTCTAACCAGAAATCAATACAATACTGTAACAAGATTTCCAAATTCTGCAGCAAAACTTTGAATGTACAATTTCCCAAACTTAATACTTATGTTAAAGTTTTCTCTCTGTGCATTTTAAACTTCAGAGGGTCGGGAAAATATGGATGTTCGGATGGCTTTTGAGGGGGTCCTGTGGGTGTGTACGTGCGTGTGAGTTTCGCGGGGGTTGCGCACATAAACTTTGTTTATTTTATTAACAAGTTGTGTGCGATGTACAGGGGGAGTGTGTGGGAGGGGGTGAGTGTGCAGGGGGTGAACCCAGTCGAACCCTTTGTTACTTTCACTTTTCAAAAACCTCGACCGCGATCAGCGCAGGTCGCAACCCTCGTCCTTTCGCCTGGCTTTTCCTTTCAGCCAGCTCCTTTGCGTGCGGCGCACAATTCAATTTTCATTGTTTATCAATTTTCTGCCTATTTTGGGCGCTTCAAAGCGGGGCTTTGTAATTAAATTTGGAAAGCCGCCAGAGGAGCATAAATCAGGGCCCAACAATGAGGAGGGGATGGGGAGAGGAGAGACCCTCGTGATTATGATTGCATGTGAATGTGTGAGCTGGCAGTGCTTTTGCGCCGACATCTCCATTGAATCCCACCCAGAGCAGCGCCCTTTGTCTTGGCAACTTTCTTGCCATCGCAGCGGCAGCGCCAAAAGTGCAATCGAAGCGGAGGCAAGTCGGAATAATCCAAATTATTATGTATGTGCTTCATATTTCAGTCTCCTCCGCTCCAGACACATAAATCTCCCGGACAATAGCGACTACGTACGAACTGATTTAAATTTATGGCAAACTGATTATTTTTCCCAGCCGCCGAAAAAGGCGACAACGCGACAATGGTGCCCTGCCAAGAGCTCCGTATCCGTTTGCTATCCATTTGGGCATCTGCGGAGATAGTCGATCCGCCGTTGATTCTCCGGGTGTATGAATGGTGAATGCCACGTGACCGTGCAACAAGCCCTGCTAAAGATAACACATGCAAACGGCCGCTGCATCCGCTCGATGGCGAAATCCCATTCAAAGGTCAAACAAATTATGGCCACACAAGGCGATCTCCTGCTGCTCCTGATACTTCAAATGCACTGGTAAAAATTTGTATTTTTTTGTAGTTCCTATTTTGAAATAAAATATAAATGGATTTTGCTGGATTAAAATTCAATTGTTCCATCAATCATTTGGTTTAGATAACTCTGAAATAAATTCTTACCTCACCTGTTCGCAACCGATTTAATAAAGACAAATAGTAATGGAAAATCGGAATTAAATTTTGAATTTTTTTAAGCTGGCTTTAGCAAGTAATTTCCTAAAAGAAAAAGCCATAAATCAAATTATTGTCTGGAACTTAATGCAATTTTTTTGTTCAACCTCGAGGGTGGAAAATTTAAAGAGGCCAACAAATAATCTGATATTAAGTAAAAATTCTTTTGCATTATTTTTTCCTCAGTGTGATCTGATGCTGGAGTTGTTGAAGAGCACTCGAGAAGCTTGCTGCTGGAGGCACACGCTCGGCACTTCATTAGACGCGTGTTTCCAGGGGCAAAAGAGGGTGAGGGGCAACCCTTTGACCCTTAATACCATCAAGTAGTATCTGCCCCGGGAGTCCGCCCTTTGTTATTGTTGTTCCCCGTTGTAGTGGTTGTGGGCTTGGCAAATTTGAAATTGATATTCGCACGGCGTGAAATCAGTTTCAGTTTTCATTTCGCCTATCCGTTTCCGCTCTTTTATTTGCTGCTCCTTCGATTCCTCCGATTCCTATGGCTTGCCTTTGTTTCGTTTGCTCAATTGCTGGATTGCTGGATTGCTGGGGTGGATGATGGGGGGTTCTTAGCCGAAGCTCGGACCACGGAGCACGGAGCACGGACCACTTAGCCGGCGGATGGGGTCATGATTTATTGAGTTGCATAAACAGAAACGGCAAACGCAATCATGTCGCAACTGTAGCCCAAAAGTTGCCCCAACTCCCGAAACTCCTTCCTCCTTCGAACTCCAAACTCCAAACTCCGGAGTGCCATTGCCGATGGAATTTGCCAAGTGAGCTCAGCTTTCAACTCGATTGCTTCACAAGTCGTTAGGCGTCATCGAAAGGGAGCTGGCTGGGTGGGGATGGTCCTGGTTGTCCTGGGTTTCTTGGGTTTCTCGGGGGTTGACCTGCACTTCATGGTCGGTGGTACTGCTGCGGCTGCAGCACCGTCTTGTGGTCCTTCTCCCCACTCACCCCCCGCCCACTCCGGAACAGCCACAATTTTGGTTATGGGAGTCGTGCAACAAAAGGGGAGGCCAGTCGCCCGTCGCCCGACCAACTCCATCCACATCCTAGTATAAATCACAAATAGATTTCCTTGCAAGACTTCTGGCCGAACTCCCAGGCTGCTGCCTCCATTTCCCAAAAGAAGAAACTGGCGCCTGCCACACCTCCCCATCCTCGTCCTTTGCCCCAGGCCGGATATATCTATTTAGCGGTTTTTTTCAGAGCAACATTATGTGGTTTTTAAGGGTAAGAATAAAGTAAAAAAAAGATTAGGTGAAAGATACTCATTTAATTTTATAGAATTTAAAATAAATGTAAAACAATTATTAAAATAATAAAGCCAATACATCAAAAATAAATATTTTAACCCATAACTAAGATTAGGTAAAAGATACTTATCTGAGTTCATAGAATTTGAATTAAATGTAAAACAATGGTGCTAATAAAAATGTATTAATATAATAAAGCCACAATATCAAAAATAAATTTCAAAATCAAGTCAGATAATTCATTTTATCTTTCAGCTATTTTAAATACCTATTTATATTCAAAGAACTTTAATATAAATATGTAGCTAATAAAAAAGTTTTTAAATAATGAAGCCATAATATCAAAAATAAATTTCAAAATCAAGTCATATAATTCTTTTTATTCTTCAGCTATATTCAATACCCGATTTGGCTTCCTTCATTTGCAGATACAGATACAGATACAGAGGCAGAGGCAGAGTCAACACTGGCAAGCACACTCTGAAGTTTATGGTGGCTTTCGTGTGCGGCATTGGTGGCACTTTGTGCTGCTTTGTGTTGCGCTTCAATGAGGTCGAAATGGCTCAAAAATAATGTGAAAAGTTCCCTTTAACCATTTTTCCACAGCCGCGTCGCTGGCGACGCACAAAAAGCGGAGGACGAGCCGAAGAGCCGAGGAGCAAAAAGGATTCGCGCCACATTTCCTACTTTCCTTTTGGTTAGAATTTACTCCTTCGCCGCTATATACTCGTACGCTGCTCCTCGTCCTTTTATTTTTCCATTTCTTTCTTGTTCCTTTGCCGCCTGCCTGGTTGGAGTTATGCGACTTTGGGGAATTTCTGACGGCCCTCGACTCCATCCGCCAGACCGTCTTTATTCCTTCTGTCTCAACCCGTTTGCCACTTTGGCTTCCTTTGACTTTTCGAGAACTTTGTTAGCAGCATCTTCCCCTTTTCCTGCTATCTCCTACATATATCCTTTTCCCCCCCCATCAGCGGGCTTTGAAGTTATTGCGGCTAGTGCAACGCCTGCCTCTGTCGCCTTTGATCTACGAGTATATATCGATAGTGAAAACTTGAGAAACTCTCTGTGGCTAATGTTGCGAGAGACATGTCGCCTCAGCATCGGAACAATCGTATATCTCTTCAGATTTGGAGTGATTAAAAGAGTTTCGGGCTTAACCCAATTTTTGTGAGATGAAAGGCACTGTTCCATAAGTAATTATCTCCCTTTTTAAGTCCATTTTTACAGACTTCATAAGTTAGAGAACACAAAATACCCAAAATAATTGTTTACTATTAGAGAACACTTTTAATCTATATAAATCTATATCTAATTAAACCCAATTTATTAACAAATCCCATTCTTTCCAGCTTGGTTAAACCAAATCAGGCCAACAAAAACTCCCTCCAAATGAATGCAATTAGCTGGGAGTCACTGCAAATGAGCAATCAGATGAGGGCGAGTGTCCTGCCAGGAGCAGACTGATTTGTTCCACAAATGACTTAAGCAATGCAGCTGGCACTGGGCACATCCAGCAGCTACATCCTTCCAGCAGATTGTCAAATGCCGCTCCCAAAAACAGAAGCCCCAGCCATGGCGACAATAAAACAAAAGGCCCCGAGAAGAGCAAAGTAAAATGGTTGCAAATCTGTGCGCGGGAAATGGGGGGAGGGGGGGAAGGATATGAAGTGGAAGAAGAGTTGAAGGTCCTTCCCAGGACCAGGAGGCTGGTTTTGCTGATGCTGATGCTGAGCCGAGACTGGCTCATGGCTCCTGGCTCCTGACTGCTGACTGCTCTGTGTGTCCTTGTGCCAGGCACGCAACAACTCAATTAAGCCGCTTTAATTGGTCTAATTAATTTGCGCTCAAACGCACTTCAAGACTAAACGTGTTTTTCCACAGCGTCAAGAAGGGTTGCCATCGCCTCCTCCGTTCTCCCCCTTCTCTCTCTCTGCGCGTCCTGCCAGTCCTGAAATATGCATTAAGCCGCAGATTTGCGACGCGTTGGTAATTAAGCGAGCCGAGCGAGCGGCCGTCGCGGGACTCTGCAACGTGCCACACGACGATTGAGTCGACTCCCTGACTCCTCCTCCCAGTCCCAATCCCTTTTTCCCAGCTGTTGACAAGCGGGGATCGCTCGCTGATTTTTCGAATTTCAAGCGATGCGTTTAATGAGCGGCACGTGACTGCTGCTCCTCCTTTTCCATCACAGAAATATCATTTGGAATTTCGAATTCTGGACTAGTCCACGGCGACTGCCATTTAATTTGCAACAAATCGAAATGCCGGCCATTTTTTAATTTCGTGTTCAATAAATTTTTATTTTGTGTGCATTTTACACCTTTCCGGCATTCAGGCATCATTAATTTTAATTCACTGCGATTGGCGGTGGAGAGGGGAGAGGGGGGAGTGGGGAGTGTGGAGAGGGGGAAAATGGGAAATTAAACCCGGGCCCGGGATTAAGACAAAGTGAAAGGAGTATTTCGACTATTCCGGGGGGGCGGGGGCAGAAGATTATTGCTCTAATGCTGTCATGTACTTGGCATAAATATTTATTTGGACCACCGCATATCCCTGGCAATCACCTCGATCCGAGCACTCCGAGTGTGTGTGGGCTTAATGGAGAAATATGCGGCAGCATAAAGCAAGGAATTGCTTTTAGCCGGCATCTTCCATAAGTACTTGCAAGCCGATTCCGCTTGCCTATTTAACAATTACAACAACATCTCGGAAGGGTCGGGAAAGAGGAGGGTTCCCGGCAAAAAGTGCGACATATGGAAGGCAGAAAGACGGAATACTCTCGGCCATACATAAATTTTCGACCAGGCCAGGGGCTCCGGGGGTGGCGCCGGAGCTGGCCAAAAATGAGTGATGTTTATTTGTGCGCGAGGCAAGGCCATTAAAATGAAAAGCAGCCGGCAGAGAGGCGGCCAAGATAGAGATCATGAATATGCAACAGCCAGGGATAAAGCGCACCCGACTTGAGATGGACGGGGGGACTGGTTCCTGGTTCCTGGGATGGCAGGATGGAGGGATGGCAGGATGGAAGGAAGGCGCAGGAAGTGAAGCCAAACGCGTCATCACAATAAAAATTCATTACGGAAAGAGACCGGAGGGGGGCCGGACGGGAAGAGACGGGAAGAGTGGGGAAGGGGCCTGCCAAAAGACCGGAAAAGAAATCGCTATAAATTCTCGACCAAAACAACAAAAAAACAAAAACAAAAACCGAAGAGACCGAGGGAAAGCAAAATAACAGCAGCGCCAGTTACATGAAGAATTATTGCGGCGGCGAAACGCTGTCCACCTACTTAAAATTAATTTCGGCAAAGGAATCGTCGTCCAAACAACATCGGCGGTCGCAGCGTTATAGCTATAGTTTCCCATACAGCTATAGCTTTAGCTCCGGCGGTAAAGCAATATCAGCAGCACCACCCTGGGGCAACATCAGCCGACAATAGCAGCAACAACAGCAGCAAAAAATACCGGCAACAGACGCCGGCGATATCCCGCGGCGTCTCGGGGAAACAGTAATGAGAGGGTTCGAATGCACTGAGAAAAATAGTGCACAAAAAAAAAAAAAAAATGTAGTTATGTGAGCAATTAGTGCTAGTAATGAATTGTTACATTTTCCTATTACCTTTTCAGTTAATATTTATTTTTACTTTTACCAATTTTTTTCCGAAGATTTTGCTTTTCATTCTACATACTCGGATATTTCTTCAAAATAATTTATAATTCTAGTGCTAGCAACCAATTTTGTTATTACATTTTCCGTGAATATATATTTTTAATTTTTATACTTTTACTCAATTTTTTTAATATATATTCATAATTTATGTGCCAAATATTCATTTCTTGTTTTATACCCTGGCTGGAGGTATTATTATTTTGACATCTCCAACCCTGTAAAGAATATATATTCTAGGAGAGAATATTTTCTGTCAGTGTTCAGTCAAAGGGCTGCCCTCGGATGGCAAGGGTGCGGCTTTTAAAGGAAGTGAAAAGGAGAGGGGGGGAGGGGGAAGGCAAGGGGCGGTTCATGACTTTCGGCGCGTATGTCAAAATATTGAAATATTGAAACAAACGACGGCAGCAACAATAAAGACGGCCGATGCCATTGCCATGGCCAGTGGCCACTCCCCCGCCTTCCTCCTCCTCCTCCTTAACCCACCATGTTTGGGCCAAGTTTAATGAATGTGCGATGTACACGACATACTCATAAAGCCGCCCCGCTGCTGCTGCTGCTACTGCCGCCACCAAAAACCAAATTAGTCGCAGTTTATAATGGGGCATAGCGTCGATTGCAGTTGCCCGATAGCGAAGCCCAGGAAAAGAAGGATAGTGCGGGGTGCAGGCGGGTGCAGTCGCTGGCGGGTGAATCGATAAGGGACAGAGGACTCGGAGAGTCCTAGACCTAGAGGCAACAAACACTGACACTGCCACAACCCCCCCTTGGGCTCTCCCTGGGAAGCTCATTAGGCGCGCGGCGCTAATGACTGCAGCTTCATCCAACAATGGGCAAGGCGAAATGGTAGTCATGTGAGCTAGCTCCCACTCCTGCTCCCGCTCCTGCTCCTGACTCCCGTAAACATAATAATAATGCCTCGTTTGCTGTTCGCCCCTCGGCGCTCATAAAGCCATTAAGGCGTTGAACCCTTTGGCGCGGCGCGGCGCGTAATTCACCAAGAGGATCGGCATTCTATTTGTATTGGCCGGGTTTATAGTGGGAGTAGAAGTAGGAGTAGTAGTGGTAGTAGTTCCCCATTCAGTGCCACCCCCGCCGCCGCCTGTGACCCTCATAAATTATTTCACCGAAACTCGAATCGGGGACCATAAAACCGGCGGCAACCTGTGCGCGAAATCGATGCGATATTAGCCATCTCTAATAGCCCAAATAGCAGCGCCGCTCATTCGTGAATATTTCATTGGGTAATTTTCGAATTTTGCGTTCGAGTTTTCACTCCGCCTAAAAGGGTAACAAATATGCTGGCCCACAAAAAAAAGGAGGATGTACATATTCCCCAAACAGAAAAAAGTCGTTGCAAAAAAAAAACAAAGCAAACAGGCAGCGCGAATTGGAGTGGAGGCCACTGGAGAGGGAAAAAATCGAACCCAGAAATGCCCGCAAAAACAAAAAAAAAAAAGAAAAACGAAGGAAAAACTAAATCAAAAGGCAAACCACTCAAAAGGGCCAACAGGATTCGATGATTCGTTTCAATTCGATTCCCGTATGAGTGTGCCGAGGCAATTCAATTATATTTTTGCAATAATTTTCAATACACTTAAGTGCAGGTACACCCAGTCCTGGCCCCATTCCCCGTCCCATTCCCAGTCCCACTTTGACGGCAGTTTAGAAAACAAACAACATTCAATACAAACTTGTTGGGCCCATCGACCCACCTGCCATTTTCTGTTTCAAATTTCCCACCTGTCTGGCGGTTTGCATTTGCTTATGTGCGGTTGCTGTTCTTATTTCACATTTCGTTTTTCTTTTTTCTTTTCTCTTATTTTCCCAGCCACCACACACAGTGGTATTTGCTGTTGCATATTTTCTTTATTTTATTGGCCCAGTCGCAGTCGGAGTCATTCCTCGTTGGTAGATGTTAATGGAAATTGAACGAGCGCTTGGCTTTTGCTCTTCCTTTGGCTCCAGCCCGATGTTTGAATTATGAAAGTTGGTGAACTTGTTTTGGGGCTTAGCTTCTTAGCCCGGGACTAAGCCCAATCCCCTGTCTCTGGGCAATAAATTCGATACAATCGCTTACAAATCGCTCGAAAATTGCCTCAACTCGAGCACGGTTTGCATTAAGTGCCCGCACTCTTATTTTCCCAGACATCGCCGGTTGAGGACCTTCATCTCATCACCCTCCCAACCCTCCTCCGGGACATTGACATTCGATATTATCGCTGGCAAACGATCGGCAATTGAAAATGGCCCACGAAAAGAGTTTATAAAATCCAGAATACAAATTCTGACGGCTGCGGGGGTCGGGCTCATCCAAGTGCAGTTTGTCACAGCTTATCAACATCTCCGGAAAGATAAATCCGCAACACACGCGCACTCAGAGATTAAAGCAATTCACAGATTGGAGGCGAGAGTCGCCGATGAGCTCGATTTTCCAATAACTTTAAACTGCAACCCCTGCCGAGGGGTATATATAGTAGTACTCGTACTTTGTATGAATGCTTCGTATTTGAAATGCAACCACTTGGAAAATCCAGTCAATACTTTTACTGTTATTGTTTCGTGTTAAGCGATACAGGAGGGAGTTCCATGGGGGCGGTAACTGTCTTGAAAGACACACAGAAACAAAAAGCAGTACATACATTTTTAGTATTATATTATCAATGAGAATAAAAAAGGCATTTTTAAAGATTAATGTTTTGAAGATACTTTTCCTGACTCTTCTAATATTTTTAAGATACAAGTTTGCAATTCAGAAGTGATTTTTTTCAGTGCACACATATGCTGCTAGCTTGGGGAACTTTTGCCAGGCTTGCAACCGATTTGCTGTTCGATTTCTCTCGCTGGGTTTTCATTTCTGCCATTTTTGGCACTTTTGGCAACCCCTCTGCCAAACAGCACAAAAACGCTTCCTAAACAATTCAAGGGAATCGCCAAAGTGCAGTAAATCGTGGGACTGGCGTTAATGTTATGGCCCTATTAACTACGCAGCAGCAACAACAACAGCAACAACAACAATGACAGAGCAATAAAAGTCAATCAGCATTTATTTCAGTTAACCCCAACAAGATCCAGAACAACACACAAAGTATTCCAACTCTACTCCGCACACAAATGGGGGGGAGAGGATGCAGAGTGCAGAGGGTAAAGTTGAATTGTTTAGACTCATTTGCCATTCGAAATGAATTTGAGAATGTATCTGAGCAATTTGCACCATGCCCCGGCAGGGGGGAGGGTGGGGGAGAATTTGTGGAATTTATCTCAATTAGCTGAAGCTGCCCTCCAGCTGCAGTCCATCCATGGAAATTACAGGCCGTTTGATTGATGCGAAAATCCAGCTTAAAGTCCGAGAACCTGATTGACAACGGCCAATCCAATCCCACTGGCAATTCGACTCCTTGCACAACTTCCAGCATAAATGTCAGGTTAAGTGATTAATTCGAGAGTGGCGCCGCAAATGATTAAGGTGCAACTTAAATCATGCGTCAACAAATGCATTTGCATTCAAATATTTGCGGTTGAATCACATACATTTGCTTCACCGAATTTTCGATTGGGGAAATTTATGGAAATCAAGCTGAGAACGCATAAATCACATCACAGTGGAAATATTTAATCTCGTCCGGATTGGTAACATCAAAGAGCGCCACTCGGCGTTCCACTTGGCTTGGCCAAAAGTCAACTAAATTATTAAAGCCTTTGCGTTCGATTTTGGGGGGGGGGGGTGTGAAAATCATCCCCCGGGGAAAATGGATAATGGGGAAATCTGCATGATTTTTGCTAACATATGGCCAAATTAAAATGCAAATTGAATGCAAATAAACAATTAAAATTTCCAACTGCGCAGCGCTGATTGTGCCGGATTGGGGCGGAGCTGGCGGGTGGAAGCCTTATCGAGTGGGCGTGGCCAATCAAACGGAAATGTTGACACCGAATGTTAGACATCACCCTTTATGCGCGGGGCGCAAAAATGCATAATTAATAGACAAACAAGTTGGAAAGCACACAGAACGCACTCGCTCACTAACTGCCTCATTCACTACTGCCACTGAAATTGCCTTTTGGGCAAACAAGCTGCGCAAGCGAACAACAACAGCAACAATTTGGGGCACTCACTAACTGCCACAACAAAAGCAGCAGCATCATCAACAACAGCAGCACAGCAGAAACAACAAGTGAGGGGATATAGTTAAATGATCCGAAACCGGGATACCCGATTTTCGAGGCGGTTTAAAATAATAAAGAAGTATTTTTTTGTAATATGTAAATAATTCATATTTTCTAGAGAGTTCGATTCAAATATTATTACATTGAAATTTAAATCTGAAATAAGTTATTCAACTTCTTAAAATAAAAATGTCACAGATTTCATATCCTAATTTGTAATCCTATTTGGACAGATCTTGAGAACTTCCTTGGATACAAACAATATAACAATTGCCTTTTTAGAAACTTAAAGATACCCATGAACTGAATCTACCCTTGAACTCCTCAATTACCGAGCATAACCAAGCGGGAACAGCAAATCAAACAGAAGCCGCATTCAAATTGAAAACAATTGAAACGAAACGAAATTTCGAGAGCGGGAAAGCCCCTCAAGACATTTTAGTGTTTGACATGCCAAAAACAACAACCGCGCAACATCAACAACAACCACAACAACAACAACAACAAACAGGGCAGGAAGGTGCGAACTTCTGGCCTTTGAAGTGCAGAAAGGGCCAGGAAAACACTCAATTGGCCAACTGACAGGAGGACAGGACACCCCGCAATTATTGGGCGGGCAATTGGTGCAACAACAAGCCACTCTATTTAGGCTAATGAGGTGGAGTGGGCTATTCGGAATATTCGGGGTGGATATATATGGTACATAAATATATATATTTTACACTTTTCAGACATCTGCAAGGGTTGCACTTAAAAGTGTGATGGAAGACAAAAAAGGGAAAAATGGTTTTCATCATCCTAGCGGGAAATCCAATTCCCTGTGCAAAAAAAAATAAAAATCCATCCAAGACTCATTAGCTATGCAGGAATCCATGGAATCTACAGAATCCATAGAATCTGTTGAATCCGCCGAATCCCTCGGGCCGGACAATTATTCCGAATGCCAGAATTGTCATTTGCTGATACGGCTAATCTATTGCATCAGATGGTGGCATCAGATGGGGTACCGGGGATTCCTATTTATCCTGCCGCAAATTGTATCCCTGCTAACTGGCCAGCAGAGTGACGACGAGTTACGACGATACGCACACGCTAATGATACATTGACAACTGTTGTTATTCTTTGCCCGCTCTCCAGATCCAGATAGCCAGATATCCAGAAGCTACATCCACAGCCCTGTGTGTGTCTATTGGCAGGAGTTTGGTCTGTCCCATAGTCTGGCAGCTGACCAGCTCGGCATCAATCTGTTTGTTTGCGCATTGGGTTTGTACGGCCTGCGGACTCATTAGGCCATTAGAGGAATCCCAGCCAGCTAATGTGGGTAAGGAGGGAATCGGGGCCAGTGCGCTTCATTAACGCATTATGTGCCACCGCGGCACATCCGTCTTTTGGCAGACGAACAAGGCTACACTCGGAAACCTTTTTATATTTTAATCTAATTAATTTAAATTATAAAATATTAGAGTGCATTTCAAGATCATTTCAGGTACAAATATTCAAGACTCATGGATTCAAACATTTTTGACCGGTTTATTAAATGAAATCGATGTGACAAAAATATTGTATAGATTAGTATAGATTCAGTTATTTCTTATGAATTTAAAAACAATATTATAATGAGTACTAAATTATACAAAAAGTTATCAAACTCTTTAGCTTAATTATATATGTCTGGGAAATATTTCATTAAAATAAATGAGAAAAATAGGAAGACATATTGATCGATTTTAATACACATATGTTATATACACATTCAATTAATGGGAAAATTAATTTAAAACTAATAATAAATTGTATAAATAGTAAAATTTGGTACAGAAATTCCTTTTGTTGAATATTCTATCTGGGAATTATTTGATTAAAATAAAACCGAACAGAATATGTATATTTATAGATGTTAATACTAATATAACATAGACACACATTCAATCGATTAATGGAAAATTCAATTACAAAATAATAATAAATTGGATGCAGAAATTATTTCATTAAAATGTTCTATTATTTTCGGTTTTAGAGATACAGATAAGCGCGGAAATTGGCAAATGTGCAAATTGGATTGCATTTCTTTTTGCAGAGTGCACGGCTATTACCAGAGGATAACTGACCACACGAACACAGTCGCAGGACATGCGTGGCCCACACCGCGGATACGCAAACAGTCAGCGAACAACATGAAAATGCAATTAACGCGTTAATGTTCAGTTGAAATGGCTCTTGACCGCTCTCGGTTGTTGGCCGTTTGCTGTTAGCCGATGTTGTTGCTGCTGTTGGCCGTTGTGTTCGCCGACAACCAACAACCAATTTTCGGTTCCGCGGTCGGCTCCTAAAAAATTTGTAGCCTAACGCCCAAAACTCAGACAAACCATGTCAGCGGGCATTGTCCTGGTTAATGTTTAACAAATATGGCGGGGGATTCATTTTCATTCTCATTTTCATTTTCGTTTTTATGTGCCCCTTTGTGTTGCGCTGTGCTGTGCCTTTGTGCTGTGGCCACACGAACAAACATATTTATTTCATTAACAGCAAATGGCAGTGGGAATGCGTGGAAATACCACTTTATGCACTAATTACATTGCAACCTGTGGCGTTCCGTTCCGGGGAATAGTATGGAATATAGTATGGAAAATGCGGAAAATACGGAAAATGTTTGCATAACTGCAGCGGGGCTACCGTCCGCCTTTTTTGCATGCCAAATTGGTCGGTCTAAGCCGCAGGTTCTTCCCCATTAACCCGCCAGCTCCTACCTCCGTACCTGTACCTACCTGTTAGTCCTTCTGCCACTTGCTATCCTGCAGATACGTGGCCAGCGTAAAGCTGAGGCTTGCGGTGGGGGTGGCAAAATCATGCAATCTGCTGCCAACGCAACTACCTGGTCGCTGTGATTTTCTAATTAGGCAAAGTTTCCCCCTCAGCCCCCCTCAACCCACCTCAACCCATCGACACACATTTTGCGGTCGCTAACGTTGCGGCAATTTACGCATAATACACGACACCGGGGGAAACCCACGGAAAATGCCCTTCTATTTCTGTAAATTAACATAGAAATATGTAATTTCCGCCGTTGAAAAAAGAAGGAAAAATAAAATACAGCGAGAAGTATAAGCGGAAAAGACGAGTTACTTTATGACTCGGCAAGATCCAGCAATACATTCAAGCAGTGCGCCAACCGCAAAGACCCTTGCCTACTTATAAAAGTATTATGCCACCGCATCCCAACCCAGGCTCCCACTGGGGAAGGGGGCGTGGCAGGTAACCTGCCATCCAACTATAATAAATTTCATGGGCTCAGTGAGGCAGCGTTCACGGATCTTCGGCGCACCGAGAAACGCAGATATCCTTGCGTGTGAGTGTCCGTGCTGCCATGTACACCGCAAAAGCCGGAGGCCAAGACCCGCCAACAGCCCCAGATCCGGACCCGGTCGCTGTCCGGGGTCCGGAGTCCGGGGGAATCTCGGTTAAGCCCAGGCGTTGCGATGCGATGCGTTGGCCAGCAGCCCAAAAGAAATTGCGTTGAGTTGTGAATGCCGCGCTGGGATTTACGTTTTCATTACGTTTGTAACCTTCCCGGTAAGGACAGTCATCATGGGAGTGTGAGTGTCGTCCTGTGCCGGGTAGCTTCATTTTTTCCATTCCTGAATCTCCTTGCTGTGCGTATGTGTTTTCGGAGCACCTTTCTCCACCTTTCCTTCTGCACATTTCGGGAGTAATTTATGCGCTTATTGTCTTTTGCACGGCCAGCCTCATGGCAGCAGTTGAGAGCCTTACACGGGGAGATATTTAAAAACATTAATAAAAAACTTTATTTTTATTATATTTGAATAATAATTATCTAGTCTGTATTTCGAGTGCAGGATTTCTCACAATAATTATATGAGAAAAATTTACGTAGAGCACAACTTTCTTTTTTAAGAAATAAATACAAATATTTATAATATATCCTGCATCCTAAGCACCATTAAATGTAAATAAATCATACAAATTATAAATATTCTTAATAAATGTGTTTTATATATTTTTCCCTCTGTATGGCTGCTTATTTCTTGCCCTGATCTGCGAGGGTCCTTTGCTCCTCGGGAACGCCTCCCCTTTTTCAACACCGTTTCGAGGACTCATTTTGGCCATGCTTATTTCGCACGCCCTTCAGCATGAGTTCCAGCTTCAGTGCCTGCCCAACTCAACTGAACTCAACCCGGGACAACCCAATCCCACCCGACTTGCCCCGCCTGGCCTCGCGCCTCACTTGTCGCAGTGTCTCGGCTCCTTGAGTCCTTTCATACTGGTAATTTTTCATAACCGTCGACGAGTTGTCCGCCGCTTTGATCCATGGCGACACGTTGGCAGTCGTTGGAGCACCTGCAGCCTTCGCTGGGTTGGAGGATGCTGGCAAAGGGGATGGGAATGGGGGGTTGGCACCCCACATATTTGAGCCTCCCGCGCAAGAAATTAAATATAAACTTGCTGCAGCACTTCGCCCTTTGGGATCCGGTCGGGCGGAGTCTGGTCGGGCAATAA
Source organism: Drosophila setifemur (assembly GCA_021224005.1). Lineage (NCBI taxonomy): Eukaryota > Metazoa > Arthropoda > Insecta > Diptera > Drosophilidae > Drosophila > Drosophila setifemur. The sequence goes on along the minus strand of JAJJHY010008598.1, from coordinate 1,115,558 downwards.
AAAGTCCCTAGATTATGTTGTTGCTGCTGCCTTGTTAATGTGGCACTTGTGTTGCTGTTATTGTTGCTGCTGTTACTAGCTAAGTGGCAACTTCATCATCCCAAGGGGTGTGGCGGGGAGGGGAGGGGAGGATTTGGTGCGGGGCCTCAATCTCCGCCGGGCTGCCATAATTGTATTCAACAAGCTGGTGTCGCTGCTGCTCCGTGCCTCAAGATGTATCTTGGATGTGTGCGCGTGTATATTTCATTCTGTACTTTTGATTATAAAATTCCAAGCGGTGGGCGGGGGGCGGGGTTCCAAGCGGTTTTTATGCAGATTATGAAATTTATTAGACTCGAGTTCAGGACTCATCCCGGCCCCTCAGAGATATTGCCCTAATGCGCTTGAGTTTTAATTCGCCGGCGAGTGATTTACAGCCCTCCAGCAGTACCACGCAATCACTCAGCTCATCATCCTGCACAAATCTCATTTTATGGGTCCTTAAACGAGCCAAACATTGAGTACCAGATACAAGCGATACCTCCAACAGGTACAATTACTTGGGTACTGTACCATTAAATAGTGAATCTTATTTTTGTATTATTTAAATTAGTTTTGGATAGCTTAAATCGTACCCAATTATATTTCACATCTCCTCGAAACCAAAACACAAAACACAGAACCAACACAGCAGCCTATCGGGTGTGTTCCCAATTAGTTAAGCATTTCCTCAAATAACAGCAGCTCCCAATCCCGAACTCCGAGAGAAACCCCATCCTGTTGCCGGTTGTCTCAGTTGTCTCAGATGTCTGTTGTCAGTTGTGGCCATAACGATTATTATGGTGCCATGTATGGTAGTTGTTGGCCCGAAACAACTACAACTACAACTTCCACAACGGCACAGGCTGCGGCGTGGGGCATGTGTATTGATTTGGGCTGCAATGCAATAATTACATGGTTACATGAGCGCAATTTCCGTAGCATAACTCACGGAGGTAGGTTGCCACACGCTAGACGCATGCAACATGTTGTCAGCCGCAATGCCCCTCCCTCCTGCCCCCTCCAACGCCACATTTGTTAGCTGAACTCTCCCGGAACACACACACACATGAGTTCGGCTTGTTGAGGAGTTGATGAGATGTTAAGATTATGTTAATGAGTTCATTAAATCACAAGGAACAAGCAGCCGCATAAAGTTACAGGACAGGACAGGACAGACAGACTTCTGAATTCGAGAGTTGGAGGAGGAGGAGACGAAGGAGCTCCGAACTCTGGACAATTGAATGTTCTCTGGGCATCGACAGCTGTTCGTGTCTCACATTTTTACAAGTTAATTACCAGTCATGGGAAGCTCCTCCATTCGGGGTACATCGAAGTACATCTTTGGGAGCTTAAAGATACTGAATCCAAAAGTACTTTTGAAAAAAATGATTTAAATTGGGACTCAAACTATAGAAATATGCTATTAAATTAAGGAAATATAGCCTGGACCATTTAGGTTACTTTTGAAATTGCATAAAAATCTTATATTTTGTTATCACTTTTATGGCCTAATATATTTTCCAGTGCAAAACCGCTAAAACTCTGTCACCTACAAACGAAATCTCGTTCGGCACTCGCGAATGATTTCAATCTGATCGATTTGTGTATTTGTCAAACTGATTTATCGAGTGTCTCGGTTTGATGGCGTGGAAATGCAGGCCCCAATCCCATAACCCACTCTCAGTCTCCTCTCAGTCCCCTCCCCCTCCCCTCCACCAACCCGATCCCATCCGCAAACATATGTGGATGCAGTGAAAGAGCCCGACAGACACACCCACCCAAACGTGGTGTAATGATATGCAAATAGCGTGCCCTTTTCAGCTGCACCAGTAGACCGGTGGTTCGATGGCTCCATGGCTCGAAGTTTGCCCGGCACTGGCATTCGGAATACGCATTCCATCGGGGACACACAGAAAACCTCATTTCAATCTCGGCTGAGCCGCACTGAGCTGTTGCCTCCAAACAGCCGCACATGCACACAAGGCACTCCGGCGGACCGATGGAGAGCCGGAGTCATTTGGCATACTTCCATGCATGCAGCAACTGACGGGAGTCGTTTCCTAGAAAAGCTACTACACTTGGAAAATAACACCAATTCACAATGTCATTTCAATTTCAATTATTTGTATTTCCCTTTTAAATCCGTACTATAAATGGTTTAGTACCAGATTTATATATTATTAAAAATTATTAAATAGCATATAAAGAAATATTACTTATAGATTTTTTTCTTGAGTGTCGAAGATGTTTTTCTCAGAGTTCATTTATGGCTGACTCACTCCCTGAAAATAAAGCTCGACTTAGTGTATTTAGCGGGAGCTATTGGCTCAATTTCTTTCCTATTGCGGTGGCGGGGCTAATCAAGTGAAATTTCAACGGAATGGGGATTGAGGAGAGCAACCGAGGCAACTAAGGCAAATCCAAGCGATCCCCGGGAGAAATGCTTGTGCTTATCATATTTGCACCTTTTTAACCTTTTGCACAGATTTTCTCCTTCGCCATCGCCGCATTGGGGTCAATTTTAAATTATACACTTCCGCTTCCGTGCTCCAACATTCGCTCGATTGACGACGACTCCGGCTCCGACTCCGACTCCGCCTCCATCTCCGTCCTGCCTTCGGACGGGCTCCTGTGTAAATATTGAAATCGATTCAGTTTCCATAAGCCTTCCCCTCACCTTTCCGATCCCTGGCTCAGGTACTGGCTGGCTGGCTGGCTGGCTGACTGGCATCCTGCTCCGCCTGCTCCGCCTCCCCCTTGCCAGATCCTGTCCCGGGGATTTCGGTGTGGTCTGGTCGGTGGTTTTGCCTGCTTGTTATGCTTCATGTTTTTGCCAAGTTGTTGGCCGCTACCCCGAAAACCCCCTTCGTCCTTTCGGCTTTCGCCTTTGCCTGTTTATGCAAGTGGATTACGGTGTTTGGATCTGATTATAAATCATCTTTATAATCCGTAAATCGTGTTTGGTTAACATAATGGAATAAATTTATTTTATTTATTGCAGCTGTAAGTTTTAATAAGATTTCTACGACTCGTCGTCGTTTATTCGCCAGCCTTTAGTCAGTCTTATTTGGCTGCTGGTCCCAATCTGGTCACTAGATTCCCTCGCTCCTCGGCTGCTTAAGTTCAAGTGCACTTTAAGGATCTGGAGCCGAGGATGGGCCGGCAGTTGTTGTCTGCCAGCGACGCTGACAGCAATTATTGTAAATTGCTCGGTGTCATTTACACATTTTCCACGCATTTTCGCCATCGCACTCGGCAGGAAGTTGTTTGCCCTTCGTCCTTTGCCCTTCGTCCTGCTCCTCCTGCCCACTTCGCACCATTTTTTTCGTTGTATATTTCGGCTTTTCTGCTGGTGTCGTTAGCGTTGTTGTGTCCTTGCTTATCTGCGGATTGCCCGGCTCCTGCACATACTCCTGCTCCTCCGTTCGGGCTCTTCAAGTGCCTCCTGTCGCGGCTCCTGTCCTGTCGCCTGCTCCAAATAGTTGCCCGCACGGCGAGTATTTAACCGAACTGCCCACAAAATGGCATCCGAGCTGCATCGCGGCACCTCATTAAACGCATGCACTGAGAATAATTCGCAATCGCCAGGGATGCTCATCTGGCCAGTTTCCGGACAAACTTAGCCGGTTAAAAAAACCTTTCAGCAAAAAGTAAAATTATACAAGGTGATTAAAGATATCAAAAATATTTTGTTTTGATTGTTTTATTATTCATTGTATCCTGAATATTTATCCTATATGTTTTCCCTTAATTTAAATAAATAAACTAATATTATTTAATATTAAATAGTTGGCATCTCTGGTGCATCCACCCACGTTGCAAGTGCAGCTCTCGACTGCAAGAACGTGGCTTGCTGCTTTCAGCTCATTGCCACCAACTCGAATATTTTCCTTCGAGGACTTCCAAGGGTGGCCACGGCCAAAGTGCTGGTGTTGCCAAACCCTCCAGCAACCGGGCCCATTGTCTGGGCCTATGAAATATCGCACTTTAAAAATGATAATGCGAATTTTCGGCAGATAAATAATGCAGGTCTCCTCATGAACCACCGCGCTATTCTCTGCTGTTTTCCCCTTGAAGACCATTGCTGTCGAAATTTTATGAATATGTGGATTTATGGCCAGGCGATGGATTTGCTACGTGGAATTGTCGAAAGCAATTTAAGGATCTGCGGTTAAAGTTTATGTGAAGTTTAAATATAACAGTGCAAAATGCTAACTTAATTAAGTGTGAAAAAATGATTTGTGCTCTTAATCGAATTAATCAATTTATTTAATTTAATTTATTTATGAATTCTATTTTTTTCTAATAACTAATCAAAAGAATTTATTTTATGCAAATTTGTTGTTTATTTTTTTAGCTGACCCACTTTTTTATCAAAAGTAAACAATTGGAAAAATCGAATGAAAATAAATTGGCTTTAATATTTTAGTTTGTTTAAAAACTTTTTCCCTGCCTCAATTAGCAAGGGGAAATGCAAATGCCAACCTGGCTGAAAGCGTGAAGCTCCCGGGGCGGTGTTGACTTATTTCCCGGCGCTACTTGAACTAATTTACTCGCAGACAATTATGAATGTGCATGCACACAAATTGTTGCCAAAGTGCGCATTTAGCCACTCGAAAGAAATGAGCAAAGCACTTGCCACAGGAAGGGCGTCCCTGCAACAAGGATTCCTCCCCTTCAGCTGATGATGATGATGATGTTATGCCGGAGTTGTGTATTATAAATACTATACTATACTGTTCTGCTAACCCTCCGGTTCGAAATTCGAGGGGCTGCATTTGCTGTGGTTAGCATTTGGATTTTTAGCGCAATTTAACAGCAAATTAAACCACATTCGCCAAGGACTCCTCCACTGCTCCTCCTCTGCTCTCTAATGCCACATGATTGGTGAGTGTGTGTGTAAATTGAAAAAGTTTCTGTCGAAGTTCGGTTGTATTTCTGCCCCGAAAATTTATTGGGAGTCGATGTCGGAATTGATTGCTCCTACGGCCAAGTGCTGCGCCGTTCCGGAAGGAGAGACTTCTCCGCCTGCACGAAGATTGACCAATTTATGCAGCGATTCAATCGCCGGCGGAGCGTGTAAGCGGCCCTTGAATTTATGGCCAACTAATTTAATATGTTCGCTCACTGTCAGTGAGTGTGTGCCAAACTAATTAAAAAGTATTTAATATCTGTAAACATGCCGAAAAATAAACTCCAGCCACTGGCCAGAGAGACCTAGTGCAAATGAAAAATGGAAAATAAAAAATGAAAATCCCCAAACTATGCCCCCCAAAAAGTTTGTCGTCAAAAGGCAGACTCTCGCATACATCATCCATCCTTTGCAACCACCCAGCCGGCTGGACTTTATGGACTGCTCTGGGGCACGACACAACAACAACACCAACAACATTCACAACAACATCACCAGCAGGAACACCATCAAAAGAGGCACAGCCAACGTCCTCATTTGGGGCGAGTGTTGCTTTTGTCGCCGTCGCCTCGATCCAAGAGCCAAGTGTTGCCAAAAATAACCAAAAAAAAGTACTCAAATGGTGGTTTAGACACTTCAGATACCCTGTTTAATTAAATATGCAGGATAAAAAAAGGGGTAACAATTTCATTGCCTACTTATGGGGGCAGGGATAAATCAAAGGAATAAACAAATTTGATATTTGTAAATTTAAATATTATTATTAGTTAAACGATAAGTTGTAAAATACTTAATTATTATTTAATGGTACATCTTATTACAATAGATGCAAGTGTTATTTGCATTTTTAAATTGAAAAAATATAAACAACTAAACTTAAATAAATTAAATACATTTTTCATAGCATCCCTTGGGAAGCAATATACTCTCCTTAATCCTTAATAATACTGAATGCAAAAACGGAGCTTTCTCGCTGTCGTTGTCGCGTCCTCATTATGAGCTCTGGGTTTTGGGGTAGCCAGCTGCATGTTGCATGGACCCACCAGACAGGCCACACCAAACCCACACCCACACCCACTCCTGCCCAGGTCCTTGGGAAGGACGTGTGTGCGTGTGTGTGTGTGGCCCACTTTGGGCTCATTTCTCATCGGCGGGGCTTTGTTTTTAGTAAGCCAACTTTTGGCAGCCAAACATTTTTAGCAAAGTTTATGCTGCTCGTTGGCCAGTTAACGGCTTTTCGCATCAGCGGCGGACCTTGTAAGGATCGAGCAGTTTGCAGTTTGCAGTTTGCGTGCTGGTCGAAAAGGTTTCCCCAAACAGAGCAGAGCAGAGCAGAGCAACAACTTTATTATTAGGAAAGTTGAATTATTGCCCCGCACACACACACACACACACACACACTCTCGGTGTAATCAGCTAATTGGCGGAGAGCCTCGACCTCGAAGGCTTCCCAGTTAATAAAGGAAGAGTTCATGCAGCAGCTGCACCTTGCGGGTATTGTCAGCCAAATATAGTATAAGCAGGCATCCAAAACCGAAACCAAAGATATTCCTACTCGCAGGCGAACAAATTGCACCGAAAGTGAAAAGCAGCCAAGTCCAAACAGATGCAACTTTTTAATTGTTTAATGTTTCCGAAAGTTTCGCATCCATGTTCTTAATTTCGCTTGTTTGCAGTTTCGTTAGTTTTTTCGCAGCTCTCCTCTTCGAGCACTTAAGCTGACTTCATCTGTCAGGTTGTCGGATGTTTGTTTGGTTTTCCGAGCTGGTGCCGGGGTCTGGGTTCTGGGTTCTGGGTTCTGGAGTCTGGGGGGGCTTTCCTCAGCCAATGTGGCGTATGATGAATTTCAAACAACCGAGCGAACAACACTAACTGCCATGACAATCAAAATGTAAAAGGAAGACACTGAAATGGTGGCGGAGAGATGAAGAGGAGAAAGTTGCCTGGCAAATTCAAAAGTCAAATAGCCACAATAGAGAAAGTTTCCCCAAGCTGGAACAGGAGAAACAATGACAAAACGAGGCTAAGTCCGGAAGTGCATTTGATGAATTAAACATATTTGGCTGTCTCTGCTTTTGGTGGCTCCTGCTCCTTTCCGCTGCCAATCGATGGAATAATATCTAACAATATTACCAATAATTTTATTTTGTGCAATAAAGATTCTATCTAAGTAAGGAATATAAGTCGGTTTGATGTGAACAACAACCTCATCATATTTTGTGATGTTCTGTACTCCCAGCTACGTCCTTTGTCTCCTGCATCTTGTAGATATTTCAATGTCAATGTGAGCGGAGCAACACCGAACAAAGTTGGGCTGGGAAAACTTTTGCTTTCTGCGGAAGTCAGCGCCATAAAGTACGAAAAGCTTAAAGCGGAAATAACAGACATTCCCTAAATAACAACAATGGTAAATCGGGCAGATATTTCTATATGTTTAGTGTCGTTATCTGACTGTCAGCGTAAAGTGCCAAGCGGAAGTGCAAGCTGCACTGCCAAAGAAACCGAATGCGAATGCGATTGCGATTGCGAATGAGAATGTATATGCGATTATATATATACTTGTATGTACCTACATATACACGAAAAATAGTCAAAGTCAAACAGACAGCCATTGAGAGTAGTTTTGTGGGGTGGAAAAAGTTTTCACTCGGCATGGGGACGATAATTGTGAAATGTTTTTGCTGCTCCTGCTGCTGGCCAAGTTTATTATTTTCTTATCATCCCGAGCAGTACTACAGAGCGCATTATTCACCCAATACCGAGTCCCTGCCCCTGTCCCTGCCCCTTGGCCCGTTGCCACTTGACGACGCATAAAAATCTTAGCACGAACTTTTCAGCAATAAAAATTGCAATAAATTGAAATGTGCGTCTCAGGGTCTGACCGAAAAAAAAGGGAACATTACCAAGTCTATGCGGTTGGAATCGACTATCGTGTGGGTCAGCCAGGCGTCCAGTCAGCCAGCCCCATCATCCAATCATTCAGTCCGCAGCCAGTTTCATAAGTTTTTCCACCAATAGCCCGTACACACAGAAAAAAAACATACTAAAATATGCCATGTAATATATGTATAAAATGTATAGGAAATATTCCCTTTAAAAAACAAGACTAGTTTTCAATTCACAAAAGATTTTCTCCCAGTGCTGTCCATTCTCTGGGGGGCTTGTCCGAATGGGTTTGTTTATGCGCCGGAGTGGGTGAGCCACTGTCTGTTTGATTTGATATAGACTGGAGAAGCATGTCCTCGTGTCCAGAGCTTAACTGGGAAAACAATAAAATATCGAGTTTCCGATAGACTAATGTTTCAGTGGCTACAGAGGCGGGCACTTTTACGAGTTCACTGCCGAGCAAATTATCACGGCCCCGGGTCGAGTGTGTGTGTTTATGTGGGTGGTTGGCTGGCTAAGGATCCAACACCACATCCTTCGCCCCTCCTCCCCCTCCTCCTCCGCCCAGCCTCCCCACAACTCGACCAATTTGTGCTGTGGTTGAATTAGAAAACGACCAGCGCGCTTATCGGCAAATCATCGAAACTTTCCAATTATTTGTGTACACATGTAAATGCTGTAATTTTCAAATTAATTTATGTAAATTCCCAATTCGCATTATGAGCAACAACAATAGGGGTGGACGAAGGGGGTGGCGGGGGGTGGACAGACACGAAATGAATCCCTAATTGGCAAGCATCTCATTAATCCAATTTAGCAAAATTAATTAAATCGCAAATCGACTAATGAGCACGCAGCTAGGCTCTGATTTCAGCTGCATTCGATTCCGAAGGCCAACCCCTTGGATGCAGATGGGCGGTGTGGGGAAATCGCATTTCAAATGCACTAAAATCTATTCAATCGATGGACCAGATTACACGAGGCAGCAACACGCATACGCCGTGTTGTGCACTGATGAAGCGTGATGGATAAACCGGATGGAGAAGATGGAGAAGGTCGAACAAGAGGAACAAGTACAGGACACGGAAGGAGCAGGGGGCCGAAGAACACGATTCCTTTGGCGGAAATCCAATTTCACTCAAAGTGTAAACCGACATTGATTACTATTGTGGAGGACCTGTGAATGCGTATTCAATTCATAAAACATATATAATCACGCATCTGCACGCAGAGAAAGGGGGAAACTCTAACTTTAAGTTGTGAATAATATAAATATCGAACATGCCTAATAAGCTTTTCTAACTAATATATATTATCTCATATTTTTTATGATTTTTGTTCAGAAAATCGTATAATATGTTGGTTCAACTAAATATTCCGAGTGGCTTTCATATTACTGCATCCACCAATAAATTCACATCTGCGAGATTTGCCTTTAAATAAGCCCATTCACGGGGGGATGAGGATGAGGGACCTCAGCAGGAACATGCATCGAATGCATGAGTTTCAAGGCGATTATCAATCAATTTGCATGGCATAAGGGCCTCTCACATGGAACAGTAACAACGGTGCACAAGTGCACATGTCGGGCCACCATTACCCTCCGTAATACCCGACCGAAACCCACTGGGATATTACGTAAAACTGCCTGCCAATGGAGCCGGGAGGTCATCAACTTCATAATCAACAGCGACATAAATAATCACATGTCCCACTTGGAGTTCGTGCATAAATGCGTTCCGAAAACGAGAACGAGTCCATCTCGGGGTCAGCACCCGGACTCGCACCCGGACCCGGATCCGGATCGGACCTCTAAGCTACGAGTCCATTGAGTGGCTACGATTCCACGTACGTTAGTTCGGCCTGCGGCCAGCCGCACTTTTCTATGGCCCATCAGGCGGACGCTCACGTGCGTATGGCCATCTCCTGACCAGGCCACCCACCCAACCAGCCGCCTCCTCCTCCGCCCAGCCACCTGCTGTCCGACCTGGGAACTGGGTTAGCCCGACAGATGGGCAACCGACTTGGTCAGGCGTACGTGCGCCTACGCCGAAGGACGAACGTTCAGGAGGGAGGGATGGGGAGGGAGGAGTGTTCCTCACTTGTAGTTGATGCACTCAAAGAAAAGTTTTAGTAAATAATGGTACTCAATGGGAGTGGAGAAAGATTAAGAAATGTTTTTAAACACTGAAATATTTAATAGGAATCATAGTATAACATATACTTTAGCATATGACCATTATTTTCTCTAATCTATATTTTACCAATAAATATAATTAATAATAAACTCAATCATTTGATTATTGCCTGCACAAATGTTAGCCACACAAATTTAGTCAAGCGACAGAAGTAATTCAGATGTTTAACACTCTTATTCTCCAATAGATTAGATTTATGTGTTTCTGGCTCATTAGATCAGATAATCAGGATTTCTACGAATTAATTTGAACACGATTCAAGGGGAATTTAATGTTTGCAGTGTCTGTGCTTAATTTCAAAGTGTGTGCATGTATTTCACGTCTGCAGCTATTCATAACAAACACACATAGTCTCTGCCAGGGCCAGGACTCAATCGGACTGTGGACCTGTGGACACCGGACACCGGACAGTGGACAGTGGACAACGGACTGTGTGACCCGGAGGAGCACCGGACTTGTCTGCTGTTTATGGCACTTTGTCGATGGCCCCACCATGGCCACCCGATGCGACTGGTTTGGCATTTGTGCACGTTTTATTAATGGCGCCTGGTTTAATATGCATTAAGGCCAGGATGATGGCAGCAGGACTCGCATTGTTCCGGCCGATGAAATTTGCATTGAATTGCTGGCTAAATATTTGTCAAAGCCATTGCTGCGCATTTAATAATCAATTTTGAGCACTTCCCTGCACTTTGTTTGCGACACAAATTGTATTTGTCTTGGCCAGTCTTAAAATTTGCTTATCAAACTTGTTTGGTGTGCCGGCTCTAATTGAATTTACCGGCAACAAGGCGATGGAGGAGACGGTGGCGAAGGCAAAGCCGTTCCTTGGGATCCCAAGCATCTCCGGCTCTGTATCTGGTCGTAATTATTGCCAAAGCGTAGGAGGCAAGGCGAAGGTGGCAAGGAAGGGTTCTATTAACAATTTGAAATTTATTTTGGGTAATTTTTCAGGTCCCGAGGACTGCCCTTTGTTGGTCCAAGAAAGAGAAATATTATGGCCCATTGTCTGAGCATTGTCCTTTTACCTTTGCCACCTTCGTGGTGGGAATGCCCCTACCTTTGACCAAAAGGACCGCAGAACCGGTTCCATTTCCAGCTAGCAAGTGCTGTGGTTTATGTGCGCTCATCTATTTCATTTGGGCGGTTCCAGGCGCTTTCAGGCGCTTTCGGGCGGTTCTAGCAACAACAGAAACTGTGTCAAAGGCGTCTGCCTAAATGATTTAATGAGTTTTCTTTATGTTCAGCCATTTGCTGGGGTCAAGATTTCGGCTTGGGTTTCGGTTTCGGGCGATACGTTTCCAGGAGAAGTCCTTGTCATTTTTTATGCAGCGCATGGCATAATGATCAAAGGCATTTAGCAGCAGCTGTTCGGCCATCCCACACACATACTCGAAGTACTCCGCCCAGAAACACACTCTTCCAGTAGGCCGAGCGGAAAGGAAAGGAAAAGAAGCCATCTTGGCTTCAGGTCTTTAGGTTTTCAGGTTTTAGAATTCAGCCTTCCGGCTATCCACCGGATGCGTGGGTGTGGATGTGCGCGGTCGCGATAAGTACGCATCGCAGATATTGTTTCGGGTAAGTCTAACAGAGATTTATCTGCCAAATGTCACCTCGCAGGGAGATTTACGAGCAGATACAGATACAGATACAGATACAGATACAGCCAGTCTGCCCAGGAGCCCGCGACAAGTGATCGTCGAGGCAGCTTCCTGCCAGCCGCATTCGCATCCGCATCTGTATCTGGAGCCGTATCTGTATCTGTGCATGGCTGGTGGCTGAGAATTAGCTGCATGTGCTTGAGATTCCGATTCTCATGGCTGCCAAGCAACTGGATGCCAGGATATGCATAGATTCCCAGGCTCCTCCTGCCGCCTGCCGCCTGCTGCCAGTTTCCGGCTTAAACGACGCTCTGTCGCTTCAAATTTCATACTCGCTTGAATCCCCGCATGTGTGTGGGAGTGCAAGTATCTGTATCTGTAGCCGTAGCTGCCTGTGCATATAAATTAACATAATGCTTAAGTACGTGTGACAAGCGACTTCCGGGTTTCATTCTGCGCAAATTTATGTTGCTTTCAAATTGTCGCACGCGGGTATTCGTATTCCTATATACTCGTCTTGTGTCCCCATCCGCAGCCTCTTTCCGTGGCAATTAAAATCACTGGAGCAATAAAATCGCAAGCCCCGTCTGAAAGAAAGATACAATTACAGGGCGCAAGTAATCTCTGCGGGGAATCAATAAATTCCTTTATTGCTTCGAGTTTTATAAATATTTATTTGGCTACAAATCAATATATACAAGAGAGCACCACGTCGTTTGAGTTGTGCCGATAAACTAAACGTCAGTGCATTTCACAGATAGTCCCAATTCTAATTCCGTGTCCCGTTCCTATCCCAAAACTGAATCCCCTGCCAATTCGAGTGCCAAACAAAACTTCACTCATTACGTATGCGCTAGGTTTTGGGCTGCTGATAAAATTTATTACGCATGCGGCACGCGTATTTCATCTTGTTTGCTTGTTTGCCTGTTTGCCGCGTTATTATCGCCCAACGTGGCGTATGATTAACATAAAACGACAGCTACCACCAGTTCCTAGCTCGGCTAGCCCTCCTTACAACTACCTGTAATGCAGCGATGGCTGCCGTACACTCAGCCAAAAAGTACCATGCCATGAAATTTATCTTCGAAAATTATACTTCTAAAGATCTTAAAACGAAAATAAGTCTATAGGATTACAAATATTTTTATACCCTTGCAGAGGGTATTATAATTTTGACCAGAAGTTTGCAACGCAGTGAAGGAGACATTTCCGACCCTATAAAGTATATATATTCTTGATCAGCACCACCAGCCGAGTCGATCTAGCCATGTCCGTCTGTCCGTCTGTCCGTCTGTCTGTCCGTCTGTCTGTCCGTCTGTCGGTTGATATGTAAACTAGTCCCTCAGTTTTAAAGCTATCGGGCTGAAACTTTGCACCAACCCTTCAATCTGTTGCAGGTAGTATATAAGTCGGAACGGCCGGAATCGGAACACTACATCACATAGCTGCCATAGGAACGATTGGGAAAAAGTACCATAATTTCGTCATTTTTCAAGATAATTTATTTATTTTTTAGTAAACTCTATTTAATAGCAATTTTTGACATATCCTAAAAGTTTCATCCAAATCGGACCACTATATCCTATAGCTGCCATAGGAACGATAGGAGAAAATGGGTCATTGAGCATAACTCTGGTATTTTTCAAGACAATTAATTCATTCTTGAGAAAAACAGTTTTCATAGACATTAAAGCCTTTTTAGAAATTTTAAAACCAAAGATCGGATCACTATATCCTAAAGCTGCCATACAATCGATGGAACAGTTTAAAGGCAACTGGTCTGCAAGGGTATTCTAAGCTTCGGGTACCGAAGCTAGCCTTCCTTTCTTGTTTTTTTACTATTTTAGGTGTGAAAATAGATCATGTTAATAAATATTTATATTCTTAAAGCTTTATTATTTTGATGAAACTAATGTTGGACAATTATATTTGTGCAAATCATAAAGTTAAAGAAATGTATAGTATAAGAAATATGTTATTGTTCAATATTTTAAGTGTGAAAATTAATATTTATTTTGATGAATTTCAATACAAAAAGTTGGCATTTGATTTTTTCCTGTGCACCTCTGCTGATGATGTTGATGAAGGCGCCTCTTTGGGGGCGGAGTATCGAAATTCGGCATTTCAACTGATTAACATACTTTTCTGGCATTTTACCAGGGAGTCAAATCGAGTCGAGTGGAGCAGACAGTAACGGCGACTGCGGTTACGTAACAACCCGAAGCCAAAGCCACCATCCAGGCATCCAGGTATCCAGGTATCCAGGCATCACCAGCTTCCTGTCGCCGGCACTCACGCACTTTATCTGAGCGAATTTCGCATTACGTGAGGGGCAGGTAATCGGTTTCGCGGGCGGCTTACACCTGAAAGTGATCAGGCCCCGTGGAGCGGCTACTTTGGCGCAATATTTAACATTTAACGTTTAAAGACGCTCAGAGAGCGGAGTGGTGAAAAGGCGCCTTGGCCATTGGCCATTGCCCGGCCATTGTTCGGCATCGGGGCATTGTTGTTGCAGGTTCACGCTCCCAGGTCGACAAAGAATGGATAGCATGCCAGGACGACAGAAGGACAGGACGACAGGACACAAAAGCGAAAACGGCTGCCTGGCCTGGCCAGGCCTGGCTCCTGCTGGCCAATCAAGGACACATTGTGTGCGTGGCTCTCAGATCCAAGTCCTCCTGCAGCACCTGCTCCTTCTCCTGCTCCTGCTCCTGCTCCTCCTCCTCCCCGTTGAATGTAGAATGTGAAATGACAAAAATCGTTTGTGCGAGCGGCAAATAAAAAAAAATAAGTGGCAGCCAAAGCCAAAGCCAAAGCCAAAGCTAAAGCAAAACGCTTCAATATCAAATTGCAGTCCGCTCCCACAAAAGAGGATTTCAGCATTGAAGAGCAATAAATATTTAATTGAACTCACTTGGCCGGACATTTTCCAGAGCTGCAACTGAAAATTGCCGCATTAGAAGCAATTTTCATTTTATTTTAATGCCCGCAATTACGACGATTGAAGTCGGTTCAAGGAATATAGTAGATATTTGAATTTCAGCTTTCGGGAGCATTTAGTAAGAAAAACATTTGAGCAGCTTAATTGCACCAAAAATGAACAGAAAACCCATCATACACATTTTAAGGTACACGGAAAGAAAGGTTTTTTGGAGTTGGTTCAATATTACCAAGAACAAATTTGGAGGAAAATAAAAGCTAATGAATTATAATAGGAGTTAAATAAAATTTCAAATAATATTAATAACGAAATTATTTTCTAAAATAATTGAGAATAAATCAAAAAATATATGGAAAAAATACATATTATTATTTGATTCTAAAATTCTTTTTCTTAATGGTAATAGATATAAATAGTATAAAATATACGTGGATATCCTTGAAATTGAGTTATTAACTGAATTACACACACAATTTTACTTTCGATTATGTTTTTGTTGTGCACCCACAATAAACAAAGTCGAAGGCTGAACACCACATGGCAAAGGAGGGGATTGGGATTAATTAACAGGGGTTGCTGTTCCGTCGGCAAACAAATTTCCTCCCGATGAAAGTGAAATGTGCCGGGGAGCAAAGAACTCACCGTGGAACAGTGTGTCAATGGCAATCAATTTGCGCCCAGACAGGGTGCTCAAGAACTTTGCGTCACCAATAAACAAACAAGAGGGTCATCCAGCCAGGACACAGACTCCAGACGGCAGTCCACTCAGGGAGCACGGAGCCCGGAGCCCGGCACCATCGATATATGGTAGTTGGCATGGAACGAGTACTCGTTCTGACAGTCTTTGAGAGGATGAGCCGGCGATGATGAGGTCGTTATTGTTGCTGCTCCTGCTGCTGGCAGACATGCAGAGGGGAAGGGAGGCGGGTAGGCAGGGAGGTAGATCTGGCCTGGAGGTATTATTACACCATTACGCATGCACTCAAGGCCTTCATTAGCTCGTAGTTTGGCGCTATTTGAAAGGCAATTACGGCTGGAGACGATGATGCCGGTCCGATGACCGGAAACGAGGCACAAAGACCGAGACCCATGGTGCATTGAGCTGAGCTTCAGCAGCAGGAGTGGCCAACAGGAGCGGCTTCTATCTCAATCTGAAAATGGGCTGGAGACAATGATGGACCAAGTAAATGAGCCTTCTCGTTGACAGACCAACTCCAGTGTCTGCGGTGTGGATGTGGATGTGGGTGTGGCGATGGGTGATGGGCGATGGGCGATGGGTGAACGGAAGTCACTTTAGCCAGGGCATGTGTCCCCGCTGACTGCGAACTGGCATTTACAACCATGTTTGGCAACAGCAGGACCTGCAGCAGGAGGAGGAGCACCGTCCTCCCATAAAACAAAACCCTTTTGCAACACGCAAATGCAATTAACACGCCGGCAGACTGAACGGAAATGGAATCGCTTCGAGTGCGAGTCTGCCCAAAATCCTGACCCTTGCCCGGCTCTTCATTTTTTGTGTGACGGCAGGACTCGGCCAGGAGTCGGAGGACTCGGAGGACTGGGAGTCCGTAAATTAGACATCTGAACGTTCGAAAGTCAATTAGTTGCAAATTAATTTTTCAATCGCAGCAAATCGGAGGGATATGCTTCTCCGCCGGCCAGACAAGATCGAAGCGGCGCTCATGGATGGGGACGGACTCACAGGTGGATATACCATAGACTCACAGATGGACACCCAGTTGGAAGTAAAGAGCTGCTCTATTGAACACACACGATTGCACTCGAAAAGCACGCGCCGAGCAATCTAGAGGATTTTTTCTTAAACGCTCTGCTGCCTTTTCTTTTTATCCCTTTTCTTCCTTCGGGTGGCCAAAAAATAATCCAGTCCAGTGAAGTGTCCTTGCTCTTCGTGTCTGGGCTCTTACCTTATTTTTATGCTTTTTTCTCTTTTTAAACTTCATCGGCGAAATCGTTTATTTGCAGTTTAATGCGCACTTCGCTGCTCGTTTGCATGGCAATACATATAGTGTTGAGAGGGCAGCGGAAGATTTACTTCCTGCTCGAGTGGAATTTAACAAATTTCAATATATTTTCGGAGGGCTTAAAAGTTTTTGCACCCGGACAAGGACCCTCTCCTTGCGTAATTCATGATGACCGGAAAATTTGAGACATTTTAGGCGTAAATCTGCATCCACACTGGAAAACTATTATTTCGGGTAAAACGGAATTCTTTAAAATTCGGAAATCAATTTGTAAAGCTTATCCCTTCTCTCTACTGGTTTCTCTCAGTGCCGCTCGTATTCGTAAAATGAAATTTGTTTCGACCACAGGGGAAGGTAGGAGTATCAGCAACAGTCTGGACACCCCATATATTATTCATTCATTTAATATTTAAGCTGCATAGCCGTAAATCATACCAACAGAGCAGGGGCGCAGGGGTG
>JAJJHY010008598.1:1073357-1098476 GCA_021224005.1 Drosophila setifemur | reverse complement strand
CCAGGCCAGGCCGGGCCGGGCCAACGAGAGCACATGGCCATGTACAGGGCCTCATTGAGTGCAAAAAGCATTGTCCAGCACATAAACCATGTTGCAAATGACCAGACGTGGGCCCTCCATTAGCCTGCCTGGCCCCAATCCACCTACACACCTCTCCTCCACCTACACACTTCCCTCCCAGAACCAGTCTGCTTAGAGGGCATTTTTGTAGCTAGTGTGTCTGGTCCAAGGGCTCCTGCTACTCCCCGTGCTACTGCCTCCTCCTGGTGGTGCTTTTCCTGCAGCTGGATTCTGTTGTTTGTTCCACTTGACCACTAAAGCATAGTTTTAGGCGCTAAAAGCTAAACACCAAAATTCAAAAAGCAGCTGCTACAGGATGGCCTCGAACCGAGGCCAAAACTCAGGCCACTTTACTTTATTTCCAGCCCTGACCAGGGCGTGGGCTTGGATGGAGGTGTGAGTTCCAAAAGTGAGTGTGTGTACGTATTTGATCGCATTTCGGTGCGATACACACACCTACGCCCCTACACCTGCGATCACACGAATAGCACTAACTTATTATTAATGAGGTGCATTTTAACATTACAAAATCTGGATGATTTGTATTACTAATCATGGATAAGGTGAATATTTATGTGCAGATGTTTAATGGTTTTTACATAGTTAAATAAATTTATTTAAATATAATTTTTATCGTAAGTTCAAAGAGAATAACATACTTATTTTGGATTTTGGATTTGGATTTGTATTATTAATCATCATAAGGTGAATATTTATGTGCAGATGTTTAATGGTTTTTACATAGTTAAATAAATTTATTTAAATATAATTTTTATCGTAAGTTCAAAGAGAATAACATACTTATTTTGGAGGAATATCTGTACCGCTCAACTTCTCATCACATTAAATAAAAAGTTCCTATTATGTTGACCGCAATCGTAGTTTGGCAGGTGGCCAGTGGGCATCTTCCTGCTTCACTTGGCTTTGGCACTAATTGCATGTTTCTCCACTCACCTGCTGCTAACGCATTCCCATTGCCATTGGCCAGGGCGGAGCAAAAACTAAAAACTCCATGCAGGTGAAATAATTAAGGTGAATGCAGCGACTGCAAGTGCTTTCCAAAGCATCCGGACGGAGAGCGGGAAAAAATCGGAAACAATTTCGGGAAAATTAACCGCCGTCAGATGCCTTTTTTTGTGATGGATCGACAAGCCAAAGAATCTCTTTATTGCCAACATTGGACATTGAAATTTGCGGTCGTGTCATAATGATTATATTGCAGCGGCTGCACTCTATACTATATAGCTATATACTATATACACCATTCACAGCTGACCGCAGCGAAATAAACCACTAAATAAATTATATATGGTTTGGGCAATTGTGTATTGAATTGCCAATTGGCCGGGACAGGGCTATTTGTTCCAGCTCCTGGCCGAGCCACCAACGATAAACCGGCCGAATGCAAACAATGCAGTAAGAGTAAACTTGCAAAATTAATTAAAATAATATTTAAATGTTCAATCAAATATTTAAGTGCCTGCCATGACAGGCAGCTAGCCAGCCGGCATGTGTAGCAAATGAAATTAATAAATAATGACAAATGTTTCTTTTCCCTTCCAACACTCGGATTCGGATTCGGATTCGGAATCACCCCAATGCAAAGGCAAAGGCAGATGCAGATGCAAATGCAAATGCAGCTGCGAATGCAAAGCCCAAAGACCAAGGAAACACCCACAGATGGCCCATTACGATTTGGCCCGGCCAAAACATGCCCAGAGGAGCTGCTGATCCGGGTAATCCTCGGCCTCCCAACTAGAAGCTCCTGCTACAGCTCCTGCTCCAGCTCCAGCTCCAGCTGCCAGATGTCTGTTGGCTTAGCCAGCCAAGGCAATCCAGAGTCAACAACAAGCCCCCGTCCGGAGGCCATGTCTAAGAGCCCAGTCATCCCATGTTATTGGGCAGGGCCAATTTCTGTTTGTCCCGCAAAGTGCCAAGTGCAATTTGGGAGCTGGGAACTGCAAGCTGGGCTCTGGGCTCTGGGAGCAGCTTTCCAGGAGCTCAGCCGCCGCCTGTGCATCTTGAATCTTGAATGTTATTAATGGCAACTGATAGGCGCCACACCACTAGCAACCACCAACACCACTAATGGCCGCCCTCCCAAATTTATCTCAATGGCCGTGTCACCTGGCTCGGCATTTCGCAAATTAGCGGTGAGCCCGCCTAATTTATTCCATTTAATAAGCGATGTTCTGCTCCCGCGGTTACCCAGGGATAATTTAAGCCTCCCAAGCTGCAGCTTAAATAAACGATTGAACACCGTTCTTCTTATTTTTTGTTGCCGTACAAAGTTTGCACGTCGCAACTGTTTAAATTTAATTTGCCAGACGACTTTGCTGGCTCCTGGCTCATGGATGCTGGCTCCTGGCTGCTGGCTGTGTTTTCAGGTCGCCAGAAATCAACATTTCTGCAGCGACGTGAGCAATCGAAGGTAATGCACTGGCCCTAGCCGGAGCAGGTTCCTCCTCGGGAGGAACACACGGAAGTAGTTACCATCATGCCAAATATGACAAATGCTGTTGCACATGCAGGACAACCCATGCAGGAGTAGAAAAAAAAGGACGATCTCCAGGAGAAACTATCCCCGACCGACTGACACGTAAACTGCATAAATATAAACGCAGCCGGCGAACGTGCGAGACACCAGGGCAGGACTCCTCCTCTCTCCTCCTTGGAGCAACTGGAGCAGATGGCAATCCAATGCAAAATTTAACAAGGTGCACCTTCTCCAGCTCAGTCATCTGCAGCGAAAGTATCCTAGGGAGCGAGATACAGGCGATTAGGAGTCCTTGGGAATGCAATACAGGCACACCGAGAAAAATATCGAATAAACCATGAGCATAAAAAGTATAAGTAAATTTCAAAGTTAAATTTTTAGTTATACAAAAAAGAAAATTTGCTTTATTTTTATGTCGAACTAAATTAAATACCTTCCACTTTTATGAATAATAAAAAGCTTCATAAATATGCAAATACACATCCAATTTTATTTGATTTAAATGTGCTGATTGGATAAATATACAGTGTATATTGATATAAAATAAAGATCGTTTTTAAAACTATTCAAAAATTTTATTGTACATTTGTAAATCTTTTATGAGTAACTGAAATTAAATACCTTCCACTTTTATGAATAATAAAAATATGTAAATACGAAAAAAAACATTGTATTTGAATTAAATGTGTTGGTTGTAACTAAATAAACATACAGCGAATATTAATATAAAATAAAGTTTGCTTTGTTCGCTTTAAAGAAATGTCAACATTGGTGTTATGAAAAAGTGTCATCATTTTTTTCAGTGCCTGCAACTTTGGGGAAAAAGTTAGAAAGCCAGCGGGTAACTCTGAAAAAGAAAACCACTGCAGATGCCGCTTGCAGCGGGGCAACAAACCGAGGCACAAGAAGCTGCGTCACCCTTTGCGGTTGCCACCAGACAATGAGAGCAACTGCAGCAGACTCTGGAACAACAGCCACAGCAGGCTGGGTGGATTTCAGGAGGGGAAATCCAGTTGATTTGCCAACCAAAAATCCGCTTAAGGTTAAAGTATGCAAAGTGTTTGTTCGCCTTCTCGGCCGGGGGCAAGTGAGGATGCGAAATGGCATTTTCGGGGCAGGCCGAAGGCAACTAGCTCCGTTTGTTTATTGCAATATTGTGTATTGCCAACCAAGTGGAGGAAGCACAAGGAATGCAGAGAGCAAACGATTCGATGACCGGCAGAAAACAAACTGCCGCGTCAAAGACTCAAGGATATAGGCTATATAGATAGCCGGACTGGAGTCAACTGCCGATGAGTGGCACTAATGGGCGGGGCCTGTGCTGCCTCAAAGAGGAGCTGGTGCTTGCTGGTGCTTGCTAGCG
The DNA here is from genome assembly GCA_021224005.1 of Drosophila setifemur. Lineage (NCBI taxonomy): Eukaryota > Metazoa > Arthropoda > Insecta > Diptera > Drosophilidae > Drosophila > Drosophila setifemur. Next base: position 1,094,556 of record JAJJHY010008598.1, on the reverse strand, counting down.
GAAAGCAGAAAACAGATCTCTCCTTCGGCTCTGGGATATTGCGAAATTACCAAACAACGGAAACGGAAGTGCAAAACAAGCTGCCAACGCACTCACACCGAACCGAAATTGAAATCGATATTTGTTTGTCTCCAGTCACAGACACATTCCCCGCAAAATGGCAAAAAGGGGGAATCAGTAGAGTGGTGGAGCAGTGGCGACAGGAAGGAGAGATTGAGGAGGGACTGCGTCCTTTGGATGCTTCGATGTATGCAAATTCCGCTCGTTACATTTGCATTTGGCCAGGCAATGGACTTCACTGCTCCCGCTCCTGCTCCTGCAAAAGTAGATTTAGATAAATTCACTTTCGGAATTGACACTATAAACAGATTGCGGCCCAAATTGCTGGCCACAGAAAATCATTATGCAGGGTTTAAGCAAAAACTTAAAGCAACTCCCATTGGTAATTGAAATGGTCTGCCCTGCCAATATTTAATTTAGTGCACAGGAAACAAAATGGTGTGAGTATATAATGAAATATAAACTATTAAATAAACATTGTTTCCTGAAGCGGTGTTAATTGTTTGTAAGAAATATTACAATTAAAACATTTTAAGATGGAAACGAATATACCAATATCAGGCATACTTATAATCTAACATAAAACTTCTTACAGTCTTCTATCGTTGTATATATTGATTTCAATCCCTTGGGCTTCGGTTATTTCATCAGTGTAGAACTCCGAACTCTCATGGAAATGCAACAAAGGAGTCGCCCCAGTATCGCAATCAGGAGCAGACTGGGGCATAATTACCAGCCACATGCCTTGCATAATTATCAATTTGCATTTGATTGCATTTGTTTATTTGCACAAATAATTATTTGCATGCAAAAGTAATTACATCGACTGCAGGCAACGAGTGTAGCCTTTGGTGTTTTGTGGCTTATTTGCTTTCATACAGGTAAGTCAATTGTTAATTAGCGGCCTGGCCAGAGATTTCACCGGCAGAGTTCGCCCCTAAAAAACCAGGCACCATTTATCAATGTGGGGATTTAGCCAGGAAGCCCTCATTACCACTTACAGTGCGTACGGTACTACCAACTCTGCTAACTGCTAACTGGGCACGCACCATAAAACCCAGCTACGTAAATCGTAGTATGCAGAAATGTTGGAGGAAATCATTACGGGTGGGTGTACCATAATCCACCGATCGCCCTCTGGAACACATGAGAGATTTATGGGACTGCCGGGCCGGGGAGGAGGTCTCGCAGAAATTTAATCAAACTGCGAAGGAGCAACCCTTTCGTGGGATACAGAAATCAAATTTCAAAATTTGCAAGCATTCATGTCAGCCAGGAAAAAGTGGAGGGAGTCGAGCCGTAATGGAAATGGGCTGGAATTGCGGGGATCGCATTCCACGGCTAGGAATGTCGACCGCCCAGGCAGCTCTCCGCTCTCCCCTCCCCCCTCCACAAACATGTCCTTCAAATACAAAACACTCCTTCCATATATATATATATATATATATACTATGTGAGCCCTTCACGGAATGAAACAGATTCTATGCAGAGTGTCCGGGTTTGGGTGCGTGTGCATTCGGGTAAATTTCAATTGGGGCCTGGGCCATCTTGGAGCGGCTACATAAAAACGTCGAAAACATGGCAAACATTAACGGAAAAACAATTTTCATAAATCTAGAATTATTACCCAGGAACCAGGAGCACACAACAACAAAAAACAACAAAAAACAAAAGCAAAGCGAGAGGAGGAGCCCAGGGAGGAGGCGGAAGCTTACATTGCGAGTGCGCTGTGTGTCCATTGAGGCAACAAATTTGCAAGGCAACAGAAAATAAAATAAAATTCCGCACAGAACATATGGCAGTTGGGGGGCTGGTGAATACTCTGAATACTCCATAGGAAACCCTTGACCCGCAGGCGGAACCCTCGCGAAAAGTTTCTTGGCAAACATATTTGCAAACGCATTTAACGCATACGAGCCGAATATTATTTCATATACTTTTCGCCTATTTTGGGAGGGTTGTTTTTTATTGGTTGGAAAAACCCCGAGGGGCTGTAGGAAGGGGGAAGGGGAGTGCTTTATGTAATTGTGAAGCGTTTGGCAAACAAGCCGCCGCCATAAATCACATAATTCACGCTCCACGGAGGAGCCCTTCCGTTGTCTTTTCCCTCCTGCCCCCTTTTTTTTGTTTGTTGTTGCACCCGACGCTCTAATTCGATTTCTGGAATCGCTTTGAAGTCCACTCAAATTTCAATAATTCTCGATTTTCCATCGACAGGCAAACGCAAACAAATTATAGTAAGAGGAGAGCCACGAGTGAAGTGAGTGATGGGCGATTGGAAAAAAGTGTGAAAAGGAAAAGCTGAAGACATCAACTGTCGCTGGGAAATCTGTTATTAAGCCATTTATAGTTAAGCCAAACAAAGCGAGCCCAGCAGGAGGAGCAGGAGGAGGAGCAGGAGGAGGAGGAGCAGGAGGAGCTCTGGGTGAGCGACACTCGAATGCTCAAGTGCTTATAGACACACTTTTCAATGGCTTATCAAAATCTTAAGCTGACGACAATGGCAGCACCCACACACACACACCCACCCACACACACACTGACAACAAAGGAAGACCGCTCCTACAGATACACCCCCACACATATGCGAGACAATTTATAAAATTAAAAGTCTTGGGAGCCAGGCAAGTGAAAAAAATGCAATGCGGCAACAAAAGGGGGAAAATGATTTGCGAGCAAAAGGGAGACGGAGACAACTTTCCCGCTTTTCCCGTTTTCCCGCTTTTCCGTTTCCGCTCGGTCGCCTGGAAAGCCGTTACTCTGCAGCAGTTCGATAAAAATTAGCGAGAGGGTGAAAGAAGGCGAAAGTGAAAGTGAAAGTTGGCTTCACTGCATTTGGCATATGGCATAGATATTAGTTCCCAATCATTCCGAATTCCCATTCTGTCTATGAGTGGCCTTGACAAATCCGTCGGATAGCGAAAGTGGTTTCGCAATTTGCATATGCAAAGTAGCTCGCAAAGTAGTAGATTAATTTGGCACGATTTTGAATAGACTACTAAAGCATTGTCAATCTGCAGAGAGAGAAATTTAGATGAGATAAATGAGAGAAAATTGTATGAAAATTATTTTAAATACAACACTATTATAGTAATATATTTTAAGCCAAGCAAACTTTTAATTAGAGTATTCTCAAGTAGCCTTGCCCAAGTAAATAATGTTCTTCCTATTGGAAAATGTATGAAAAATTCTACTACTTCTACTATTACTATTTTTTCCCAGTGCAGCCAGTGTTCTATTTAACCGCTTTCATCGTTTTCAGGTTGTGACATATGACAAATCACAAACGCAAGCAGTTTACAATTGATGTTAAATCAAAGCAATAAACACGGCTGCACACGGTTGGGGGTGACTTCGAGTGTGTGTTAGTGTGTGTGTGTGTGTGCGGGTTTGTTTGTGTGAGTTGCTTATTTGTCACCCACATCCCAAAGAGCAGGTTACGTGACAATTTCTGTCATTCCGCCTGGGGGCGTATCCGTTTCCGTTTGACTTTCACTTTCACTGCACTGCGACTGCGGCTGTTTTTTGTTTAACTTAATTTTCGGCAGCGCCCAAATGCTCGACTGGCTTTGGCGCCACCTTTGTTTATGCCCTGATTGTTGTTTATGTGTGCGGCACTCGCACACAGATACGCGGAGACACACACACAGATACGTTATGCAAATGCCAGGATGCCAGCGAAACGGACAAAAGGATTGAGCTTCGGGTTGACAGACGTTTGACAAAAAGGCTGGCCTAAACTTTTGGCCCGGCTTAAGTGCCACAGCGAGCATTATTCACCTGGTTGGCCACGTCCTCCTGCTCCTCCTCCTCCCTTGACTCTTGCCGTCACCTGGGAATTTCCATGTTACTACGTGAGGAATGTGGAGCGGCACAGTTTCTCCAGCAAATGTCAGGCTTTAATCAAGTGTCAAACACCATGTCTAAATTAACATTCAGGACGTTGAATCGAAATCAATCCGTTTGTCAATCAGCAACAAAGATGTAACGCAAGGGTTCGTTTCAAATTGTATCTTTGGGATGTATCTTTGTGGAAAATCGGAGCTAACATGATTCAGAGAGATGAAAAATAAGTGATATTTGTTAATATTAGATGCAATTGCACTTTCTCCATATGGAGTTTAATATAGAAAAGGGATCTGTCTGCCCATATTTTTAAACCTCCTCCAGAGCCTGCGTTCAACGACAAGATACCGATGACAAATGGCTGTAGATTCATTTTTTTTTTTCTATACTTCGACTCACACACAGTTTTTATTAGCCAAATGCCGGGCTTGAAGACCCATCGAAAGTTTTTCTGAACCAGCAAGGACCCTCGAAAAGGAAACTTACCGACGAGGGCACTCCACAGTCGCACCCCGACTAGGAGGATGAAGTTGTGGGGAGAACTTTTCCGCAAATTCCGAGCACCTCAGCACAATGGCAGGCGAAATTGCCGGCTGACCGCCCATAAATGCATAGAAATCCAGTGCAGAAATTAGAGGAAATCCACAAATCGAAGCAAAGTTTTTCCCGGTCCCGGGTTTATTGTTCGCAAATTTCCCTGGGGCCTTTTAAAGTCCGAGCACCAAGGACCGGGCACCATTCACCATTCACCATCCACCATGCACCACCATTAACATCAACATCGCATCACAATTTCTGAAGTGCAAACATTTGCGCTGCTGATTACTTTTAATGCCTTCCATCGAGTGTGGTTCGATGTTGGGTGGCGGAAGGCGGAAGGCGGAGGAGGAGGAGGAGGAGGAGGCCATCAGGAGGCCTGGCAACATCAATCAGTTCGTGTTTGGCTGCGAAAAATTGACCCAAATTCTGAGCAAACCAAATCCTTGTCACCCCCACATGCACCTCTCTCCAAAATTCAGAGTTCACTCACTCGTGCTTTTATTCCTTATACATGAGATACATGTCTGTAGAACGACATCATGACGAGATTCTGTCCACCAGTTTTTCACTGTGTCCGCTCCGTCTCTGGAATTCTCTCTTTTTTGTTGGCTGACAAAAAGGATCGCATCTTGGACTCAACAGACGAGGGATTTAAGCCAAATGTTAAGAAGAAAGAGGTTAACAGGGCCAGAGTCCAGACGATCAAGGCCTACGAGAATCGGCTGAGATTGTACTCGAATCCCTCGAAGGTGTTCCGCTACTTTGCCACCATCAAGATGCAAAATAAATCGGGAAAATGGGAGGTTTACATGACCCCCAAGGACTTCGTGCGTTCCGTTCTGCCCGAGGTCCAGCAGCCGGAGAAATTCGGCCTGGACAAGTTCCGCATTCTGGACGAGGAGGGGGCCATTAAGTGGGAGTCGCAAATGAAGCAGGACAGTAAATTCCTCCAGCTGAAGGAGAGGGGTCTGCTCACCTTCAGCGACTACATGCTGCTCTCCATCCTCCTGTCCATTCCGGAGCGCCACATTTCGATTGCCTTCAAGCTCTTCGATCTGGATGGCGACGGGAACGTGAGCATCGACGAACTGGAGGATGTCCTTCTGGCCATCACCCGGGGCGAGGCATCCGTCATGAACGCCCACCTCAAGCACCATCTCTTCGGGCCGAATCTGAACAAAAAGTTGGGCATCGCCCAGTTCCTTGAGTTCCTGCACCAGCTCAACAAAGAGATTTTCATCCTCGAGTTCGAGATGCTTCTTAAGAACTCCAAGTTAGTCACTCCAAGTTAGATGAACTCCAACAACATTGTCCAATATTTTATTGACCATTTCAGTTCTGTGATCACTGAGCTGGACTTTGCCAAGGTGCTTTTGGCCTATAACAAATCGCCCAAGGATCGCCGAGATGCTCTGAAACGGGTGAAGGACAAGTACGGGAGCATTCACCAGGGGATCAGCCTGTCCGAGTTCATGGACTACTTCCGGCTGGTAAACGATGTGGATGCCTTGGACGCGGCGCTGGCCTTTTACTTCTTGGCCGGGGCCGATATTTCCAGATCGACTCTCCGCCACATCGCCCACGTGGTCACCGGAGTGAAGCTGTCGGATCACTTGCAGGAGGTGATTTTCACCATTTACGATGGTGACCGGGACGGGATCCTCCGACAGCAGGACTTCATCCATGCCCTGCGCCATCAGAGGCATCGCAGTCATGTGCGTAGTAACCGGAGTGGGTGCAAAATGTTCTGCATCCTGTGCCAGTGCACCTGGAGGGCTCTGCCAATACATTTGTGAAAATGAGGATCTCCCCTTCCATCGACTTCATCTTCGGTATTCACCAGACTAAGCCACAACACCAAGTGCAAGGCACTGATTCGATGCGCTCCTTGGGATGTCCTTTAAGCAAACTCCTTTGGGGGCAAACGCTTTTAGTGCGCTGACAATGCACACCGACTGATCCTAGAACAAAGCACCTGGTTGCGTCAATTGACTTAGCCCCAGTCCCCGTCCCAGTCCCCGTCCCCATCTCAGTCCCCGTCCCAGTCCCAGTCCCAGTCCCCGTCCCATTCCCGGAGAGAAGTACGGAAAAGCGCAGTCTGTTTGCGTTCGACTTGAAAACATTTCAACTACAAAAGCCGCCAAGTTGAACGAGTTGAAAAATGAAGCGAGTCTGCAGGATGAAATCCATTTTGTTGTCCCGCCACTCCAGTTGCGTGCGAGAGAGCGGTGGGAAAATTCAAATATAAAACAGATTCCCTACCGAACCCTCACCCGAACCCCCAACCCCATCCCCCAACCAAGGGCAACCACGTGGCTTACATGACTTTGAACTTTTATCACCTGCTGCCAAACGGTTCCATCCAACAAAATGCCACAGGCTGGGGCAGGGAACGGGGGGCATGGGGCATTGGGCATTGGGTGTCGCCCGGCACTTACCAAAACAATTTTAAATACCTGCGGTAGCACGCACTCCAGGACAGAGTCGAGTCGCTCCGTCGGCGAGACAATAGTGTGGCGCACACGTTTTATCTGGTATCTGGACATTGGCAGGCAACCACAAGTTGATGACCGGGCCACAATTAAGGCCCCGAGGCATTCTAGATATTTGTGTTTAATTCACTCCCCGAAATGCTTGTGTGTCGACATAATTAAATGAAACGAATGCGTTGACACTTCTAACTGGGAATGGCAGGTCGGGCCTGCATCCAACTGCTGTAAATAATAATTATTCGCATTCCATGTGGGCAGGAAAATGGGAAAAACAAAATATATGTGAGTCTTTAAATATGTATGATTACTGGATAGACAATATCGATGGATAAATTGGTGTGCTCGGAATGTGAAAATGTTATATAATGAAAACTTGGCTGGTGCCTTAGATATGTTTTCCATTTTTTCCCCCTTTTTTTCCGTGCTGATGACAATTGTTCATGTTTCCGGTAAGAAATGAAACTTTTATCAATTCACCGGCGGGGAAGTCCATGAACTCCCTAGTTTAGACGCTCATAAACATGTCGAGGTTACCGCCTGGCAACTTTCACATACCACTTTACGAAAATCAAACTTGTGTGTGTTTACACCTGTCCCCGCACCTCTGCTCCTCCGCACCTCCTCCACCTGGAAACCCGAAACGCGGGGAAAACTTTGAAACTCGACGCGTCAAGGAAGTGCGATAAAAATAAACATCGAAGTTCGGGCAGGATACTACGAGTAAGTTGCAGTCAGGGGGCGTGGCCAAGGACCAAAGTGCACTCCGGCTCCGACTCCGACTCATATGTAAAATGCAACCGCAAAAATTGAAAAATTATTAGAATTGGAAACCACAGAACGGCAGAAGGCTGCAGGCCGAGAATCAATTAAATTGGCAAACACAGGAGCGGAGCAAATGGTAAACCATAAATCAAAAATCATTATTTCACTCTCCGAGAGCCGTTGGACGCAATCAAAGTCTATTGGTTTGTTGCCGGGCTGCGGCGTCTAATCAAGAAATCAGTATCAACTGTCAATGGGATTTCCCTTTGAATAAGTCACAGGAATTCCCAATTTCTAATAAATATTGACCAGGCTATTGGTTATTGTCGTGCCATTGGAGCCAAACGCAAAAAGGCATTTATAACATTTTAAATTTCGAACTCAAATTACTATCCACTTTGGCTCTGGACCACAAAATTCTGCTGACTGGACAAAAACAAAAACGCTTCATGTTCTTCATGTCTCTACTCGTTTTTCAGCTGGCCAAATTGTGTTTGAAATACTCGGTCGAAGCAATAACCGAAGCTCACCCTCCTCTCCTAATTTTCCACTCCTCCATTTTCCCCTTTCCCATTTTCCCCTTTGACAGCCCCGTACAATTTTCATACTACTCGGCCGCCTTTGTTGGCCTCTTTTATGTGTGAGATATTCAAATTCATAAATTATGCAATTTTATGGTTTTAAGGCGTAGAATGTGCAAAAATATTATTTTACACACGTTTATGCTCGAGCATGGAAACACACAATTTTCCAAACGACCCGGTAGAGTGCACACCACCCACCACCCACCACCCTATAACCCACACCCCACACCCCCCTCCTCCCACCCATGGCGATTCTTACCTTTGAGCACCTGCACTTTAACATAATTTCCATGAATTTGGGTTGCTCTAATGCGGATGCGGATGCGGAGGTTGAAACCTGGCCGGTCGCTCGGTTGGCCAGCGACACTTATCTGAATTATGAATATGCAGGTGCTTATCGGTCCGAATATATATATAACATATATGTGCAAATAGGATGCCTCCTACATATACTTGGGGGGCCCGGGCGAGTTAAAGATTTAAGCAGCTGCAAATTTTATTTATCATCAAACATTCGCAAAGCACTAAATCTCGGAGATAAAAGTCAAATGTCGTATATATATATGTACACTCCTCTGCACAGGCATACTTTAAGGTGCATTTAAATTAACTGCGGCTTACACCTGAGTGGGTGAGTGGGTGGCTCCCTCCCATTTAATTTTCTGCTCTTGGGGAGTCCATCGGGTGGCAAGTGGATAATTGAGTTTCACGACTTTTGCTCACTTTAAGCCCTTCTCGGCTTTTGCCAGCGCAGCTTTAACATTCAACGGGCCCGGGCCTGGGCCGGATTATTGAAAAGTTGGCATTTAAAAGGATTAAAAACTTTTTCACATCATTTCCTGCCGATTAAAATGTTCAGCGGGAGCTGCGAAAGTGGTTGCCGGGCGGAGAACTAAGCCTTAACTATTGCCATGACATCGCAGGAGTCGCTGCCAAAGGACACAAAGGATTCACATGTCGCTGAGCAAAGTTTTGCATCAGTCTGCAGTCTGCAGGCTCCTGGTGCGGAGGTGCGGAGGCTACACTTACTTATGTTGAAGTTGTAACTACAGCTCAAGTGCTCCTCGGGGGCAGCCAACTACCTGAGATTGCGTCGTCTTTAAACTTCAACGAAATGCGATGCAAAATCAAAACTCGAGATATAATCGAGCATTTAAGCTTACGGATATACTAGTATATGCTATAGTCCAGCAAAATACTTAAAGGGGATTAATTTTATCTAAAGTCCTATTAAAGAAGATGAGCCTCATATAACCTTAAGCTCTCCAAAATTAAAGAGCCTCAAAAAAAAATCCGGAGAGGAGGAAAGAATGTTGTGCGGCTTGTTTGATTACGTTTCATCATACGTGCCTAAAATTCTAAAGGCACACATGTCAAACTAATAAAGTTTAAGCGACAACGTTTTGATAGCAACAAGGACATTTGGCTAACAACAGGCAGGGTCTCCTCCAGCAGGCCAGACAGCCTCCTCCCGTCCCCCCGTCCTCCAGAGCCCTTCTCCCTCCTCCATTTGCATACATACTTTCGCAGACAGAGGCGGAGGCAAAAAGGCGTTTGTACATTTTAAATGCTGCGACATCAAGCCAAGTAAAAGTTATTTAAACTTTTTCCTCCTCGACAGCCTTGTATCAAAATCATTTCTTTCTGCTCCTGCTGCTCCTGATGAGCTCCTCTCCTCCATAAACTACGAGTGTGTGTATCGGGTTGTTATTGTACAAACGAGCCTGAAAGGCATCCTCCCAGCCAGTTGGCATCAGCATAATGATGATGAATGGCCCCTCCTGACATATGAAGCGCATTAATACAGTCTGTGCCATCGCCATATAGCCAGCCGAGGAGGGGAGCTGCTCGGAGCACCCTTCCCTGACAGTCTGCCCAGGAGATTCATATGGATGAGCGTTCATATCGCCCCTGTTAACGAACTCTCGATGGTGATTGTGGTATTAGTTTCGCAAAAAAGATATAAATAGGAGGCGTTAACCCATTGTAATGCCGGTTTTGGAATAGGATCATAAATTTAATATAAATAGCAAGACTCTACTGGGACTTAAATGATATATTTGCTTATACACGTAGTTTTGATATTTAAAACTGGTTCAGAGGCAGGTTTTTGAAAGTTCATAAATGGTTAATTTTATAAGTAATAAATGGAAATAAATTACTTTGTGAGCGAATGAAACTTGTTTGCGAATTGTCACATTTGCCTTTAATTAATTTGTCCATCAAACATTTTTGCTTTAGTTTGCACGCCCGCATACATACATAATTAATTAAAACATATTCAACATTAATAATTATTTAAGCGCGCAAAGCTGATTACATAAGATAAACAAAGCGAAATCCGCTATAATTTATAATTACTCAGCGCTTATTGACTTACTTATGCAAATGACTTTGTTTTTGCAGTTAATTATCTCATAAGTTCATAATTGTTTGCATTCACTTATGGTATAGTACAACTTAATGAAATAGGCGACCGGAGCGCGTGGCTATGATAATTTATTTATTTTTCATATGCCGCCGCTAAATTGGAAATTTGTCCAGAAGCCCATCGATCTGTTAATTTCAGAGCTGCGAATAAATATTTCGCATCTATTAAGCTGTATCTGTCCGGTCCCGTGTCCCGTGTCCCGTGAATACACAAATGGTACAAATTACAATTAAATAAGTAGTCAATGGCCTGTAAAATGTTGTATTAATATTAATGAAACAGCAATTGGTAGGATGCCTTTCCTCGTAAATTATTTGCAGATTGTAGCTTACGCAATTTAAATTCTGATTACGGTCAGACCAATTTCCCAGTGTCGAATCTATTGCAAAAAATGAATATATTTTTAATTAAAAGTGTAATTGTAATTATGCTCCCCCACCCTTGCCGCACAATAAAGCATAATTATTCGCGGTTCCCACTCACTTTTGCTTTATCAACACTTTATCTTCTATCAACATTTACTCCGAAAGGGCTGAGTTCCCAAGCAACATGTAGCCGGCGGAAAACTTCCCCTTCGCGACTCCGAAAGGCAGAGAACTACCCCTGAAGCCGGAAGCGGTGGAGGAGGGAGGACTAAACCCATTCCCCCGCCCACCGCCTTCACCCACATTTAAAACAAAATTAACCACAATAAATACAGGACAATAATCATGGCAAAATTGCATCAAATATTTATAATGCAAACTCATTAATTTAACATCCAGCCAAATGCATTAGGGTTAGTATCGGATATGGGATATGGGATGTGGGTTCCCATATCCGTTCCCAGATGCATTATTGATGCGAGGCCCGGCAAAGTTTAACAATGGCGAATTTCTTGGGTTGGGAAACTTATTTTTCAATAGATTGAAACGAAATTTGATTGCCCCCGAAAAATATGAAAAATACATGAGCAGGGCAAGGTATAACATAGTGAAAAGGGAAAGCGAATCACAACGAATGATTAATGCCAAAGAAATATAAAATGTGCCAGGCGATTAAAAGGCGGCCTTGCCAGTAACGCATTTATTTATGACAATCATTTATCATCTGGCGGCCGGACAGGACCTCTGCCCGGGAGTCCTCCTCCTCCTCCCCTCAGTACTCCTCCTCCCAGCAGTCCTCGCAGGCTAGACAGGATGTGTGATAATGCACCAAAGGCATGCGCAACGCATGTTGCCTTACCATGTTGCCATGTTCCAGTTTGCAGGCTCCCATGTCCGTTGGCCGACATGCCAAACAATTATTTATTTGATGCTCTCTGGCTTGCTACCTTTTGAATAAAAAATTTGCCAACGCATCGATACAACTGACCCCGTGACAGGGCGGTGGGAGGGGTATCGGAGGTATCGGAGGGATAGGGGGGACGGGGTGATGGATATTCCGGATGCCCCCAGTGAAGACAACAAATGGAGCCAGAGTTCCAGAGTCCTCCAGTCCATTCGGCCCACTGACATGTGTCAATCAGAGGCCCGGGTCCGAGAACAGAGAAATAATCTCCGCTTGGCATGAACTTAAATGTATTATGACAAATATTTTGCAATCTCTGCAGCCGACTGATGGCCCTGGGTGGCATGGGGCAAGGTGAACCTGCTGCTGCGATATACAGAAGGGTATATCAGTACATGCAACCAGTTGAAATATTTTTAATAAATAATAATAATAATAAGCGTTATTATTCACACAAAAAATAAAAATAAATCTATCAGTTTTTTAAAATGTTTCTTTCGATTATTCATTTTTCATTGCGAATTTATTATCCCGAGTTTGGTTTCCCTTCCAGCAAGTAGAAATTGTAATAATTACAAGATTAATGAGTACCTCCTAGTCGGTTTACCTGCTGTTGATAATCCTTCTTGTTTTCTCCTTCTGTCTGTCAAGCCACGCACAGTTCCGCATAAATAAAAATCATTTCGCTGCAAATTCATTGCGGCATATAACTGCTTTTGACATAAACTTTTGTGTTGCAGCGGCAATCTCTCTGTTCTGGCTCTGGCTCTGTGGATGCAACGCAGTGGCTGCTTCTGCTGCACGGAGAGACGGCTCTCACTCTCACTTGTTGGCGGCAAGAGGCAAGAAAATCCATGCCGCATTTTCGCTTTCCCGAAAGTGACGCGCTGCGTGCGTGTGTGGATTTCTCCTTTTTACTTTGCTCAACGGCCGGGGCCGTAAATCAATTTTATATTTATTATTTTATGAATCGCAATTGCTTTTATTTTCAATTTGAACTGCTCGGCTAGCTTGGAGGCGGTGTTGGCGAGCGGCACTTAAGTACGCGTCGTTTGTATGCGCGGCTATCGCGCAATTTAATTTACCGTATGGCGCACGGCCGACCTTAATTGGAAATATTCGCAGGTACACAGATACTCACAGGTGTGCGCCCGAGTGTGTGTGCCTGTGTGTGTGTGCCTGTGTGTGTGTGTGTGTGTGTGCATGGTTCTGTGGCAACGACATCGCGCATCACGTAATTTTGTGGTCAAGGCGCTACTCGCTTCTCTCACCTGCAGCGGAAGCGGGCTTAAAGATATGCCACATGCGAAATAAAATTAATTTCGCAGAAATAATATTCAATACCGGCAATTCGGTACTGCAACATACTGATTTTTATATATTTTATTTTCATCATGAAAAGTAGTTTTAACTGTATCAAAAATATTTAAACTTATATTAAAGTCCATAATTTGATTCACACTCAATGAAGTCATTACAAATATTGTGTAAATGCATTTATAATTAATAAACATTAAAAACAAATTTATATTGTTAAAAAATTAATAAATGGAAGGGCCACAAAATATTTAACATTTAATTTAATTTTTTAATATTTTATTTTCATCATAAAAAGAAGTTTTAAACTCTAATAATATATGTGGAACTTATATTAAAGTCGATAATTTAATTTACACTCAATACAAACATTTTGTAAAATAATAAAATATAAATAAACGCATTTTAAATAAATTAATATTGCTAAAATATCTATAAATACCACAAAATATTTAGCTTGCAAACCTATTAGCCAAGTATAAAATTTGAAAGAGTATGAAAATTCGACAAAAAAAGTATTTTCAAAAATTGTAAAATAAATCGAAACATGCCATCTGGCAAATCAACTATATTAACACAAGCTGAATATATGTATGTACCATATATATGTTGGCTTGTACCTCCGGCTAATTGAAATAGTTTACACTAATGACGGTCGCCATGCTAATGACGCTGCCAAACTGCTTATTAAATTGTCAATGAATCGCAGGGCGCGAATGAATCGTGTTCGCCTGCCATTTCGGGTTGTTTGCTGATTGTTTTGAGGGAATCTCTTTCCGGCCTGCCGCAAATTGAGGTCGTCCCCGAATACATATCGTATTGTGTGTGTTCGCATACATCCTATACTGTATACTGTATACTATATGTGGCATGCAAATTTTCACAAAATTCATTCCGCACGCTCGACCGACCGCTCCTCGTCGCTCCTCGTCGCCCAGGCAGCCTGTTGACATTCCAGACCGGACCGGAGAATGCTGCGGGTAACTGGAGAGGATGGAGGGGGCCTTTGTAATGTGTACACATTAACGAAATTTGCATATTAATTAAAAGTTAACGACGCTGTTGTTGGTATTGGTTTCCCTCCTGTTTTCTGCCAGCTGCTCGTGGGCCAACAAAAATCATTTGCCCCCCCCTTCCCGAAAATATGCAAACCCACTTCGCACTTCCCATTTAGCATTGGTTTTTGCGGAATGATTTAATCTTTGTTCTCAGCCGGCATCGATTCACAGGATTCGCAGGATGTCCCGGGCACCAACATCTGGCTAATTATGTAAGTTCATACGATCAGCAATCCCTGGAACAATCCCCTCACCCTCACCCTCACCTCTCCACCAGCCATCGATGCAAAGTTATAATTGCTTAGAAAGTTTTTGGCCCCGCACAAATATCGAGGATTGGGTTGTTGCTCCTCGAGTTAAGCAAATCCTATTTTCAATTTGTAAATCGCATCAGAAGCAAAACGCTGCAAAGGTTGGCGAGAGTGTGTGGTTTTATAGTTTCGACTTAGTAATTGGCATTAAGAAAGCACAGCCTGGACCCGAGTGGACAAGAGGCCAATCTCTCAACTCTCAACTCTCGACTCCCAACTTGCCAGCAAAAAAAATAAACGCTCTAAATTTTTGATGATACCGAAAACAGAAAATTGCGATGGCATTCAATGTCAATTTAGCACATGTGTGCATATTCCGAGCAATTTAAACGATGGCCTGGCCTCCAGAAATTTAATAAAGCTTGAGAACAAATTGCTAAGTAATTTGCGGGGTGTTTGCCCGGACAGGGGGGAGTGGCGGTAGAGATGCTACCTAAAGTATTGTATTTCATTTGCAGTTCTCAATCGGAATCGAAATCGGAATCGGAATCGATGCAAAGTTCTGCTCCAGCCCAAATTGAAATGACAATAGGCCAAACCACACACCGAGAGATACACATGAAATCCGTCTGACTCCAGGGGCATGGTCATCGCCATCGCCATCACCATCACCACAGCCCATTGAGCTGGGGAGCTGCTAACTGCTAACTGGTTCTGGTACTGGTATATGGTAGCTGGTCAAGTCAGTTGGAGCAGAACAATTGAAATAATTGCCCAAAATGTTGTCAGAGAGGCGGAGGAGCTGCAGGAGGTGTAGGAGCTAACCGATGTCCAATGGGAAAGAATAACACACACACTCTCCAACTGCAGCTTCAGCTCCACCTCCAGCTGCAGCTCGGAAGTCGGATGTTGAGTTGGCCAGAAAGCTGCAGGCACAGCATCATGTCGATTTCCCATTTCCCGGCGCACACAGAGGTAAATGGAAAGAAATTTGGGTTGTAAACGCTCCCCAGCCAAGGACTCGACCCGCTGCATCCTCTGGAAACTGCTTGCCAGGCTTTTAGCCATTACGGGCTCTTAGAGCAAGAAAGTCTTTCTCTCCGAGCCAAGAACTAATTACTGAAATAATATTTGGGCTCTGAAGTGGCCACATAAATCTCGACCCCGAGACCGAGGGACAGGCCATTGATAAACACATGAAATATGCTCGTTGAGCTCCGTTTCGGCACATTAACAGAGCACTCAGATGCAGGTCGAGATGAGGAGAAATCAAATTGATTGATGGCCTGGGCAGCGCGTCAAAGCAAATCAGTTTGGACTCGGAGCCGCCACCCCAAGGGCTTCCCATCTGCGAGTAAGTGTGTCAATGGGGCAGGGAGGCGGACGAACTTTACAACGAAACTAGTAGGGTTTACTCTCGAAAGTTGCCCGATCACGGTGCACTATGCACTACTACCAACCACACTAAGCACTAAGCCCACCACCAACAGACAACAATGGTCGTAATAAAATCTTCAATAACATTTTTAGCAAATCATTTCAGTGACCTCCAGAGCGAGAGAATAAATATTAATAACTTAGCCACTCCGCAGCAAAAAGGTGAAGGCTAAGCCCGGCTCTCAGTTCTCAGTTCTCAATCCGCAGACTCAGATCTCAGGGCTCAGTTCTCAGTTGGCACCACAAACAGAATCCCACCCAGATGGGAGAGGGAGAGGGAGATGGAGCTGCTCAAATAATAATAATAATAAAGCAGTGGACGCAGCACAGCACGTAAAGGAAGAGGGCAGTGAATAGACAAATAGTTTTGTTGTTGATGACAATACAAAAACATTTCAGGACAACAGACAGGACAAAGCGGGCCGAGCGGCAAATAAAAAAGGAATCCCGACCGGGGCATAATAAAGAACAGCCCGGCAAGGGTGTCCCTGGGTTTTGGGTGTGGGTTCTGGGTCCTGGGTGGCAAAGGGTCTGTGGAAGCAAAATGGAAATATTTTTATAAACTCCCCGGCACATGAATGGAGGAGCATAAGAATGCAAAGCCAAACGGGCTGTGGCATCTCTACCTATGAATGAGCCAAGTCCAGCCACTCTGGCTTAGCCACATGCTCGGGTTCTACGGTCCTGTTTCTGGTTCTGGTCCTGGTTCTGGTTCTGGTTCTGGGGTTCTGGGCTAAATATTAAAATTCATACGCCATGTCGTACAGCCAAATCAGACTGGTGCTCCTGCCTCTGCTCCTCCTCCTCCTTCTGCCTCTGCTCCTGCTTCTCCTCCTGCTCCTGCTGTGACAACAATCACAACGATTTTCATTAGGCAAACAGCAGTGGCACAGCATATTTGCCGTGAAGCGAGATTGGGGCCCCTTTACAACAATTGCACAATTTATGTGGCATATATTTGCTGCACCGTCTGTGAGCCGGGATTGGGCTGGGGTTGAGTGGCGCTGGGCAGGCCAGGTCAACTGCTGAATGGTCTGAAACCAGACTGCAGCTCTGTCAATCCGACTCAGAGCCGAAACAGAAGGCATAAAGCAAACCCTTTGCACGCCTCCACAACGTGTCCGACAATGCCATGAAACGAGCCGTTAAGCTAGCACAAGGAAAAAATAGAAAATTCTCGGAAAAGCCAAAACGATATACTGGCGAGGAACAGATAGTACACGGAGAATCAAGGATCACATCGATTGAACATTTTGAAAAATGAAACACGTATCTGGGTTAGTGGGTTATGTTCTTCAAAAGTTGCATTGATCATATCTTAACTCACACAATTTGGATAACATTTTCAGTTAATCCATTCTTTCTTGTAATATCAAAAAATCTTTTAAGATCCCGCACTCTTCTCTCAGTGCACAGATCCTGCCACCGTGTACACTCGACGACTAAACTGCAAAAATATTACAAATTCAAAATGCTAAATGTGCATTTAACTTGTGTATTTATGTAAATCTCTCGGAAATTATTTTCCCACACACACACATCGCACACCCCGAGAGAGCCAAAAAGCGAGGTAAAGCAAGGCGGAAGGACATGAACTGTGGTGCTGTGGACTGGAGGAGCGACTGCAAATCATTTGAATATATTTCCCCTGGATTTCTGTTGTCAGGAGGAGTGGCACATGTTCATTCCGATTCCGTTCGCCTTGTCTGCCAATTGTCACCGCTCCGGATTGATGGCAGCGCTCCTCCACATAGTGGATAGTGGATGGTGGATAGTGGCTCCTTCTGTTTTTTGTTTGCAACCGGGCAACTGTGGTGCAATTTCTAGTTTACTGCTCACTTGCAGGGACCACATTGCTTTGGCTTTTGGCATATTTTCGTGAGCTTTATGTGTGGCTCATAACCGAAGGGGTATCTGCATTTGTTGGTTTTATTTCGGTCGGAGCCCCAATACCATATATCTGCAGGATAGCAGGAGCAGGAGCTGAAGAGTACTGTCATGAATTCACCTTGGCATGGCTTCATTTGCGTCAGGTTATTGCATATTTATGGGAAAACTACACATGAAATGATTATTCAAGGTAATGCGCAGGCAACTCAAGAGCATTACCAATTCTGGTTAGCCAACAAAGTGCTAAATCCGATTTAAGCCCGAAAACCCAAGGCGCCACTCAGGGATTTGACGTGTGGAGATGCCTGCAAGGGAATATCAAATGTGAGCTGCCCGACCTTTTGCAATTAGGTTTTCAGGAATCAACCACCACCAGAAGGCCAGTAGTCAGTAGTCGGTAGTCTTGAAGTTTCACCACCTCTGCCACCTCTGCCACGTCCATTGCCACATCTACATTGTCTGGCCAGACAATCTCCCAAAAACAAACAGAGTCCGGAGTGGCGGATCCCTCTCTTCATTCAATTTGTTCGACTCTGCCGACTTGAATGAGTTAATCCCTGGCAAATCGCCGGCATATTATCGGTCTGGCGGGTCCGGATCCAGATCCGCATCCAACCCCCTTTTGGCCATCGAAAACAATGAAAACGAGACGCCGTTGTCAGCTATTGTTTATCAATTTTATGCAAATCGCAGCCGCTTTTCTACTTTTTTTTATGGATGCTGGAAGATGGGAGCTGGAAGCTGGGATCTGGCAGTGCGTCCTGTTATCAGGTAGACGGCATATTTCCAAAATTGAATTAAGTTGGCTTTTCGGCATTGAATACATTTTAATAATTTAATTTTATATGCAGGCGGCGGGCTCGACATTTAATCAAATAATTAAGATCTAAAACTATTGGAGTGAGTGGAAAGTGGAGTGGCCCGAATTAGCCACTTGAAGAGTTCATCTTTCGCTGAGTGCTGAGTGATGAGTGGGCGTTCTAGATGAGAGAGTTCTAGATGAAATTCCAAATGTTTGGTGGCCGCGGGGTGCTTTCCTGCCGTTCTTGTTGAGTTTCGCTTAGCCGAAAATTCGTTTTAATCCCACACGCACTCTCCCCAAAACTGGCCAAACTTTCACTTTTCCCCCTTAGCCAGACATCTGAAATGCTGGCAACTGAAATTGAAACTGTTTAGCCGGCGGGCGGTGGAAAATCCCATCATCTGCCCCCCATCTGACGTGGGCAATCATGGGCTTCAAAACAAATCCATTGCCCCCGAGCCACACACGACTTTCGGCGGACGAGATTTTAATTCAATTACATCTGTAGCTGCAAGTCGTGTGCAAATATTTTCATAGGACAAATTAAAACGTCACCCTCTCTCCACCCTCTACTCTCCACCAACCAACTGGGAATCTCAAGGATCCACCACCGAGGCATCAAACAGCTCGCGAAGATGAACTCACACGGAAAGAAAACATGGCTAAATTGGTTTTAAGTATTTTGTAATTTAGCTTTAATCGGATAAAAATAATTGAATAGAGTACGTAAACATTTTAATTTATACTCAATAAAATGAAAAAATAACTAAAACCACCATTAATAAAACAAAAAGTATTTGTTAATTTTAAATTTACAAAATTTAAAATTAACAAATACTTTTTGTTTTATTTTACCAATTGCAATCACTTATTTGTCAGTGCACATGCGTGAGACGCTGTTTGCACTCGAGACTTTTGCCCTCTCGCTGTTTGGCAAACAAGCCTGCTGGCCAGGATTTAAAAATGGGTAGATCCCTGTCCCACCTCCCACCACCCCCCATACACCACCCACCGCTCACCGCCCACTTGCCACACATGCCCTGCAGAATGGCCTGGTGATTGCGTGCGTTCGTTACCAACTTTGGCCACTGCCCACCCTGGGGGTATAATTGTGGCCCTGCGTGAGCGTCCACTGCACCACTTTCCAGTTTGTGCAATTGTCTTCTTGGGATCCCCAGTGCTCCTTGCATAATAATGATTGCAGTCGCTGGGACAGAGCTCCCAGCTCCCAGCTCCCTGCTCCCAGCTCCCTGCTCCCAGCTCTCCTCGGACCCCGGTCCACCACGGAGCCAGCTAGTATTTATCTGTGTTTTTGTCAGGATTGTGGCTTCTTTTCGGTGCCGGCTGCTTGTAATTATGTGACCAAAGGCAGGACTCCAACCGGACACCGCTTTTCAGTACAATCTCGTTTCCAAATTGCCCGCAAACTAGGAAGTCAAACGTGTTTGGGGACCGACATCTTTAAGCCACTAAATAAACAAAATATTTTGTTAAACTATTTACAATATTTAATAATTTTGAAAGTGTGTGCGTTCTTTAAAACCTTTGATTGATGGAATATTTAATTACGTAATTATGGATCTCTCTCCGCTGAAATTTAAAATAAGAAATACTACAATACCACAGATTATTAAAGCTGACAGACCACAAAAAGGATTAAAAAGTTGCAACCTCTAAGCCATGTTTCCTTGCCCATTAAAAACGCAAAGTCTGAATTTGAGATAAATAAATCCAACTGCTAATTGCTAATCGGGGAATCTTAAATTCAATTTACCCTTAATAAAGTTATCCAATCGCTAAAGCCACTCGCTTTCCACACGCGATGAATGCCTTCGGGGTTTTCAAATTACAGGAATTTCAATAATTAAAAAATGCAGCGATGAAGCGAAAACAGAAGCGTGGCAGGAAAATCTGTATATACATACGTTTACATATATATATCAATATATATTTAGAGGGAGAATTTTCGCTGCTGCGTCAATAAAGCCGCAACTTGGTCTAGGAGAAGCGATAAAAAACGAAGGAAAACTTCGCACAGGAAGTCGCTATGGGGCGAAAATCTGATGCGGAAATCGAAATTTGTTAAATGGAGCAATCGATGGATGGCTCTGCTGACTGAATGTGCCACGCCCCCTCTGCCCCCCGCCCCTCTCTCCTCTTCTCCCTCAACTTCCCCGGGAGAATCAAGAGTCGAGACTTGCCTTTGGTTTTACATTTTATCGCTTGTACGTTTGCACCATTTCAATTACAAACAATAACAATAAAAAATGGGCGCGAAGTGGGCGTGGCCCGGTGCTTGAGGAAAACGCGTACTCAGAGCGGGAGTCGGGCTTAGGTGGAAGTGGCGGAATTAAGACAGAGTTATATAATGCAATATATATACATATATATGGCGACGTGGACGCTTAGAGAGAGAGAGAGAAAAGCGGAAGCAGAAGTGCAGGGGAATTAGTTCACACG
>JAJJHY010008598.1:954327-1060925 GCA_021224005.1 Drosophila setifemur | reverse complement strand
GAGACGTGAAAGCATTTGAAGTAATGAAAAAGAAGCGAAAAAAATGCATCCAACAAGTAACCACGCACCTACACACACACTCTCTGTGCCAGTGGTTGCCAGGGGCGGGGCGGGGGTGGTGGAAGGGGGTCGGAACAGGGCAGGGACAGGGACTGGGGCGGGGATAGGGACAGGGGTGTAACTATACAGCGACGCTGCGCAAAATTTAACGAAGCTTAACCTCATTCAATGTGAAAATACACTTTACGTGTACTTTGCGCTGTCATTTCGGGCGCAACTCGAGCAGCAATTGTGCAAATACTTTTCGCCGATGTGGTGCAGGGGCGGCGGGCGCGGGGGCGGGGGGCGTGCCACAAAAAAGGGGGCGGACCCTGGAGATGAACCAGGTGAACTTTTCAAACTTAAATGCAGAGCAGAATGATGAATGATCCAAAGATGCGAGCATCCACTGGCATCCCGAAAAGGAACTCACTTTATCTCCATTTCTTTGCTGAAGTGAGGAAATATTTGATTTTCAGCTCAATGGCAGATACACAGAGAGAAAAGTACTAACCATCTAACATTAAATTCAACTCATAATAAATACTTCAAGTAGAAAATTGTGATTCATATTTCCATCGCTTTTTACTACATTTTTCCATTGGGCAAATTCAAGCTATTAATTTATAAACATTATTTTACCCTAGTTATTTATCTCACTGCACACATATCACCATTTCAATTGACAGACTTTGAAGGAGGCGTGGCAAGTGAATTATGCAAGAACATCGATCCCATCTGTCGTCAACTGCATCCAATTGAAAACTGAAAGTGCGGCAACCTGAGACCCCAATAGGGTTTCACATGACCGCGAAACTGCAGCAATTGCATCTGTGGCAGTGGCAGTGGCAGTGGCAGTGGCAGGGCCAGTGACTGGGGTTGTGGCAGGGGCAGGGGCAGTTCCAGTTGCACTTGGCAAAGACAGAGCCACCGCAAACACATAAAACGCACGTCACCATCATCCAGCATCACCATTTGTGCAATCAAACATCGAAATGGCCGCGACATTGACCGCAACGCAAGCTTCCACTTCCACAGTGTGAAATCCGATCGCACAGTGTGGAAAGCCAGTGGGAAATTGTTTGGAAAATGTATACAAGAGAGTGCCGGAAAATTCAAGCTTTAAAACACTGGACTTTCTTTTAGGCAAAAGTATTTAAAGGGTTAAGCTGGTAGATGAAAATTACATATACTCGTATAATTTAGCAATCAAGAGTTTGGGGAACTTTTCCATTTAGAATAAGTAAAGTAAAGTATCTACATTAATTTCATATACTATAAATTAAATTTTATATTACATATTAAATTTTGTAACCAGTCTGAAAGTAACTAATTTCCATGTGAATATTCCCAAACCACTGTTCGGATAGTTCAATGCTCATGGTGACACTGCAATTGCGGTGGCTTCGGATTGTGGATTGCGGATTGTGGGCGGCGGATCACTCGCATCTGAAAGGGACAATCTGGGCAAGTGAAAGTGAGGGCCTCCACTTACACAATTCCGAGAGGAGCCAATGAACTTGGAGTGCTGGCGAGCATCCGATCCAATTACCAGTTGCCCGCTCGGAGGGTGCGTTATAAAAACGCCAGCGCGTTGGCAGAAATTTGCATTTCAAAGCGGACCGAACACCCACGACAGCCAGCCAAACGCAATCCAAAGCTGCAGGATTAGGTCGCAGAACAGGACATAGAACATAGGACACAGGGCACAGGACACAGCTGAGACCTAGGACATGAGGCCGCCAAAATGTGGCCCACGGGCCAACAGTTCATTAATGATCTATGCATTAATGTGCTCCGCATTGGCCACGGCCATAGAAGCCATCGACTCTGCTCTGCCCCTGTCCCTGGCAGGGTTCCACGAGTTTGGGCAACCCCATTTCCAGCACGAGCCGGTCGCGGAATTGCTGCCGGGATTAACCGGATACCGAAATTATTACGGCCCTGCGACGACAACTACCACTGGTAACGATGACTTGGCAACATATGGAAATTACGCTCACAAGCTCCTGAACCTGAATCATCACCATCCCCATACCCATCCCCATTCCCATTCCCATCCCCACCAAGCCACTTCCCCCCTTGGCAGCACCGCCAATGGCTTTGTGCCCTTCTACTACAACAGCAAACTGCATTCGCACTCGCACTCGCAATTTGGAGAGGATGCCCCGGGGGAGGAGGCACTGCCCCGCCAGCCGGGCCACATCGATTTTGTCATTAATGCGGCAAATTATGATCCAAATGCCAACGGCTACGAGGCGGAGGAGCCACCCCAACCAAACCATCACCATCACCATCAGCAGCACCAGCAACAGCAACAGCAGCAGCAACACCAGCAGCAACACCATCATGAGAACTATGCATATCGGCCGCTGGTGTCGTTTCCCACGTCGCCTCCCAATCATTACCATTTCGAACAAATTTCCAATTATCGAGAGAACAGGCAACCGCAGGAGGTGCAGGAGGGCCAGGAGCACGAAGAGCGGGAGGAGGATGTCTATGCGCGGATCAAAGGACTACAGACATTGGCCAATCCGGTTAAGCGACAGCAGCAGGAGGAGTCCCAAAACATTCACAACAACAGGCCACAACAGGAACACCATCAGCCCTATCTTCAGTCACATCAAATCCAGAACGAGCCCCAGCAAGTTAAGCATTACCTAGCAGGACACCAGGACACCCGGCAGAGATCCGCCACAGTCCAGGATCAGCAGCTGCAGTACTCCAAGACCAGTACCCACATTGCCGATCTGCCGCCCGTAACCACCAGTGTCCATCACACGCCGGCGAGCAAAAAGGCCATTGCCGGACTACCCCTGACCAAGCACATCGAAGTCACCAAGAACGTGCCCCTCACCCACTACCAGAAGCAGTTCGTTCCCTACAAGCAACCCATCCAGCTGCAAATACCCAAAACGGTGATTGCGGCCATACCCAAGCCGTTGCCCATCAAGGTGCCCGTGTCGAAGACCATTGCAGTGCCGCAACTCCAGGAGGTGAAGATACCCATCGAGCGGGTGAGGCCCGTGCCCGTGGAGCGACCCATTCCGTTCGTAGTGGAGCGCCGCGTTCCGTACAGAGTGGAGAAGGCGGTGGCCACGCCCGTCTACTATCCGTATCCGGTGAAAGTGCCAGTGGTGCGCACGGTGGTGCACAAGCAGCGACCCCACTATGTGGCACCCGGCTGGAGTGCCACCGGCAATCATCTGCTGGGCTAAGTCCGGGATGGACAACCGAGCAACTCCTCCCTTCAAAACTCTATCTACTATGCATATGATGTTAAGTCCTAAATAATAAATTGTTAATCTTGTCTTTCAAACGAGGAGTTTTGGATTCTTTTTTGCACTGGAAGATGCATGGATGAGTATAATATTCTCTACAAAATATTCAAGTTCAGCTGGACAATAATTATAAATCTTATATAGTAATTCATTATTTATTAACCATTATTGTAGGACAAACATTTACCGACTTTGATTTGGAATTCCCTCTATTAAGTTCAAGATTTTTGATGAACTCCATTCTGAAAAGGGTATTCCAGGCTTTGTTGAACCTTTATTTTCTTCTGCTGACCCTCGGGCAGCCAGGCCAAAGTAATTGCAATTAGTGCTGTAGAACAAAGAGAAAGAGCAGACTGCAGAATAGCTACCCAGCTCCAGCTCCATCTCCAGCTCCAGCTCCAAATCCCGGGCAAAACAAAACAAGACGTCCCGAGTCGAAGAAGTTGAAGTCGGGGAGTCACAAGGCAGCAGGCAGCAGGTCCCAAATGAAGAAAAGTAGCCGAGTAAAACTTTTTAATTGAGCTAAAATCCAACAAATGCGGCTAATAAATATGTATTGAAGTGCGAGAGGGGCGGGGGCGGGGTTGGGTGACTTCTGCACCGAAATGCGAATGCCACCAATGCAAAAGTAGCGAAAGTGCAAGAAAATGCAGCGGCTAATTGCCAAATGTAGCTCTGGCGGCAACAACACGAGCAACTTTTAACAGCCGCATCAGAAGGAGTGGCAGGACCAAATCCAACAGGAGCAACACTAGTACTAGCAACACCAGCAACAGCTACAGAGGCAACAATGACGCACAAAATAAACGCGACGTTCAACTTCAGCGAAACAAGAAAGGAAGTTGAGTTGAGATTCGGTAACCGAATCTTGGAATACTCTAAAAAAATTATGAATCTTATATAGCAGAAATATTAAATATAGTACATTATAGCATATACTCGTAGTTCTGGGGAAATTACTCAGTTTCGTTTTTATTGTTTTGTTCTTAAATAAATTTTAGTACCCCTGGAAAGAGTATAACTAGCCAAAAATAAAAGTTGTGCGACCAGCGACGAAGAAAGTACGAGTAGCACGAGTCGAGTCGAGTCGATCTTATAGTTTCTTGGCCGAAAGTGCTGCAAGTTATTGCCGGCTAATGAAATTAACTCTAATTGACGTGGGAGCCGCTCTACTGGATACTGTACTGTACCACGACTCCAAAATAGAGTTTGAAATTCGCAGATGAATTTAAGAGAAATGTTTGAATTAGTTCCGAATTCGATTCGTTGGCAGCCACATTATTAGCATTTATGTGGCACCACGCAACGGAGAAGTGAAGCCACAAAGCGGCGGAAACCAAACTAAAAATCAAATGTAATAACCATGCGTGGAAATCAACGGCTGTCTGCATTTGCATTTGCATATGCATTCATTGTAAATGTTGAGTCAGGATCTGGATAAATGCGCATAAATTCATAATTGCAGTGCCCACATTAACCGCTTCGTTAGGAATTTTGCTCATCCGACCACTGGCCACCACAATCAGGGGGCGATGGTTGGATGGTCGGATGGATGGGAAATAGTACACCGACCAAATGGGCCAAGTGGGCAGCCAAAACTCAACTGCCGCCCTCGCTTTGGAGGCCAATGACGAAAGCCACAAAACGCAATGAACACGGCTCCGGTTAGATAGCTGACCGCGAATCTGCTGATGAGGACTCCTGGCTCCTGGCTCCCGGCTCCCGGCTCCTGGCTGTGCACTCCCGGAGCAACTCCCCATGTCCTGCCACAGACACTGCCATCGATCCCCGTGCTGCCCCACTGCACGCAATTGTTTATCCAAAGGCGTGCAGCAAAAGATTGGTTTCAATTATAATAAGCGTGGAAAATTGGAAAATTAATGGATGAATGCCTAAAATGCATACTTGGTTATTGGTCCCGGAATTATTTTAATTAATTTTAATTGTATTTTTAGTGGGGAAAAATTCCAAATAGAGGAATGCATTCGTACTTAGTTTGCCCCAATAAAAATTGCCAAAAACTGACATTTTAAATACAAATGTGAAAATTCTAAAATAGTTGAATTTAGCAAGAGAATTGAGTATAATATTATCTTAATTCCCCTGACAATATTTTCAAGAAACTACATCCAGGAGAAAATCAATTAAGCTCTGCAACAATTCAATGAATTTTTTCTTTTAAAAAAACCGACCATTTTAAATGGTAAAATATTTTTGTTAAAGCACAAAATAAAATTCTAGAGCCAGAAGTCAGCATTTATTAAACAAAATTCAATAGAAAGGAATAATCGATTGGAAAACAATGGACATGAGGAGTACATAGCCTTGGAACTCAACGGCGGGAGGCGAGAATCGGGAAAAAAGTCCGCTCAAATCGGTGCCTGGTTTCTTGGTTTACCAAAATCCAACCCGGCTAGGACAACAAAATGGCTTTATAATTTGGGAAATGACTCGGCACTTTCGAACAGGTAACCGAACAGCTGCCCTCCCAGGTTAAGGAGTGAAAGTGTGCGCGGCGACAAAGATAAATATTAAAAATTAATCAGCACTTTTGCCTCAAACTTTGATAATTGCCGGACGGCCGAAACGTGGCCAAGAGCAAGGGCAAACAGCAACAAAACGCGGGAGCATTTAATGGTCAGAAAAGAAATGGCTGAGAGGGTGCCGGGCGGAGTCGGTTCTTGAAAAATGACAGCCACCGCGGGTGGCGCAAAGTTTTAACCCTTTTTGGGCTTGGGTTTTGAGGAACCCTCTGGCCGACAGTCCGGAATTGATGTGCAACATAAAAATTTGCGACTCAGGTGGCAAGTTGTTACTTTTGATGTGCAGCACGGCTCGAATCTCAAAGAGGCGACCGCGCGCCTTTCTTGATTATTATTTTAATTGCCGAATGGCAAAGTAGAGCATATTGGCAGAACGGCCAAAAGCACTTCGGCTTTGTGGCCAACTGTAGCCGTTTTCTGGGCCTTGGGAAGGGAGTTGGAGATTTTGAGCGGACAACCCGGCGTATGAGTGATATTTCATGTTTGCAACTTAATGCGTAGGTGTAGGAGCTATTTCACCTTATTCTTCAGCCCAGCTCGTAAAGCAGAAATGCTTGCTATGTACGAGTATATCTTTTATGATTACCATAAACTATTTACACAGAACTTTAATAATCTGGTGCGTGCAGCAGCAAAATGTTGGCAAGTATTTTATACTCACGCAGACGAGCCAAAGGATTTATGTCGAGTCACAACATGCTGCAGGATCTGATGTCTGCTGTTTTGCTGCGAGTATATATGTGGGTTGTTTGTTTTCCTTGCCAGCCACCCAGCTTGCCAGTGTGTCTGGCTGTTGACGCTTTTTACTCACAGTAACCCCACCAACTCCCCCCACCCCGCACCAGCATCACACCCTCCGGCAAAAGTTTGCGAACACAAACAGCTACTCAGGCGTATAATTGCCATTAAAGTGCGCTTAAAATGAGCTGAGAGACCCTCGAAACGAGCTGGTTTTATCGGGCTCAATACGTGGCAATGGAGTGCTGGGATAGCCCTGCCTTTATGCATAAGGACGAGTATCAATATTTCACAACTTGCCCCTTCGGGGGGTCCGGCAATTAAGTGCTGCAACTTTCGGTCGTTGGGAATTTTTCATGCCACATTATTTCTGGATTTCTGTAGCCTCATCAGGCTGGCAAATTAATGTGAGGGATCGGGTTATACGAGTATGTGTCCAAGTTTCCAGCCCAGCCGGCTGATGCCCCCCTAATTCAAGTCCACTGACGTGTACTCTCGAATATCAGATTGCAATCTATTTTGCTCCAGCTGAATAGGTTCTTAGTTAGCTAAAGAGCCGAAAGGCGGAGAGGGGGGGAACTATTTTTGATTGACAGTTTGTGCTTGGAAATGCAGGGATATGATTACCTTTAGCTTTAGCTTTAGCTTTAGCCCAGAGAATTGTCATCTCGGTGTCAGGGTAGACAGAGTAGACAATGCTGCAAATACAGATGCTCCGAAACAGTTTCCAAACCCGGCTCCATCTCCAGTTCCAGCTTCAGCTGAAGTTCGAGCTCCTGCTCCTGCTCCTGCTCCAGTTGCACTTGACAGCAGTCAGTTGAGAAATGAAACTAAATGGCTGAATAGCAAAAATCTACACGAGCACCACCACCAGATCATATTTCAAATTCAAACAGTGACCAGTCACTGGAGCTGAGCTGAGTTGAGTTTCTGATGCTGATGCTGATGCTGACGATGATGCTACTGATGCCACTGCCCATCACATAATGAGCAAAAATGTTTAAAATCAACACTGCAGGACACACAACACAATAAACAAATGGGCACGGCCAAAGGATTCAAAACGAAGCGATGGGCTGGGGAGGGATTCCGAGAGCGTTGACATGCTGACAGCACATTATTTACCACCGGCAGCCAGGGCAGGAATTATGAACACCGGCAATATTGCAGTGCAATGAGCCGGAGCCCAGGCAGGCACAATCTACCATATAGGATAAATTCTGCTCATATATCCGTTTTTAATAAATTAGTTCGCAATTTGCCACGCCTGGCTGGGTCGAAAGCTGCCGACTGCACAACAGCCAAACAACCAAACAGCAAACCAACTGCCACAAAATGTTGCAGCCCCAACAACCATCCAAGTGGCAAGCGGAACGTTCTAAGACAGAGCACTCAGCCCACCTTTCGCAACGCTTTCGAGTGCCATAAAAGAGTATGTATCTTATAGCTGCGCTGCACTTCCGTTGCGCAACGCCCTCGGCAGGAGTTCCGGGGCAACTAATGGTTGCATCCACACACATAGATGTCGGTGTGTCTGCCAGTGAGTTATGCAATCGCAGAGGAGCCTACAAAATAGCTAATGCTGATCGCAAGGATTTCTTGTATATGAAAGGTTCTAACTCCAAGGAAATACATACAAGAAATTGAATTAATTTAGACAGTTTTTAATAAGATATGAAGATATATATGTTACAAATGATTTTGTATTAATTATTATACTGCATATACATATAAATATACATATATACAGTAAAAAGAAAAACAATTGCAATTGCGAAAGGCACAAAAAAAATATTTGCCTCCGTTATTACGAATTCTTGCCGCATTCCTTTTTTTTGCAAATTTTGTTATTAATTTTCAGTTATTTATGTTATGTTAGCCATAGAAGCCATTAATAAATAATTGAAACCATTGTTTGGAAACAAAAATAAGTTCATTTCCTGCCAATTACCTCCCAAATTCTAAACCTGATTTATTAAATAGTCTATTTATTTTACACAACAACTTAGTGATTGTAAATTTGAAATCAGATAGAAACTGATTAAATCACATCTAACTTGAAGCTGTCAAATGTAAGTTCCAAAACATAAACAAGATTTCACAATATTCCAAGAAAAGTCCGGAGACCCAATTTAAAATGTTGTTCGCTTCTTCTCGGAATCCCTTTCCCAGGATGCAACCACATCGAAAGTCCGTTCCGACATTATTATTTACATCAATGTGTGGGGGGGGGGGGGGGGGGCAAAAGCTCTAAGAGCTATTGCCATAAGCCAACGGCAGGCTAATGCCATCATTCAATGCCAGGCAATTTCCGGTGCCCGAATGATGCTCCCGAAATTCGAAAATGCCGCGAAGGCCAATAGCAAATTGGTAATTGGTTACCGTACGCACCAGAAGCTCCGGAAAAAAGAGGAGATTTCGGACAGGATGGGACAATCTCACTCCCAAATATCAGCGGCAAATGCAGAGGCAAAAGCAAAGGCAAAGGCAAAGGGCAAGGCAGTAGACGATGTGTAAATCATTTGAGCAAAACGTAGACATAATCTCGGTACACGGGCATTGCCACTGTTCCTGGGCACGTGCCAGGGGCTTTTATTATTGTCTGCCCGTCTGCCCGCCGACTGGCAAGGCTGGCAAGGACCCTAAAAAATTCATAACATGTAGCGCCGCATATCCCGAAAATCCACACCCGAAGACGGCGACAATGTGAGCGCCCATCAGCAGCCATCATCAGCTGGAAGGTTTGGTTGGGATTGGTTTGGTTTGGCTTGGCTTGGCTTGGCTTGGATATACGTTTGGAGTCTGCGGAGGAGGACGGGCTGCCATCTCGCTGAGTGGCGGTCTTACGTGGCAATGACATGGGGGGATAAAAGTATCATTGCTTTTAGAGAGAGTCCTCCTTAGAGCTCCTAATATTACCGGGCGGCAGACAGGGCGGGCTCTCAGCCAGCCATTGTGGCCACAATAAAAATTCGCATTCGCATTATATAGCCATCATTGTTGTGTTTCCCCAGCACCCACATCCCACATCCCGCAACCCAGATCCCACATATTACCGACCAAATGCGAGTGCGTGGCATGGCAGCAATCAATAAAAAGTTTCGTAAATGAAATGAATACCATTTAATGGACAAGGGGGCGGCATCATAAACACTTCAAAAAAAACCTCCTTTTCCAGCCGAAACTTGTGCCAAAATATTTATATAAATAGCTAAACCGAACTGAACTTTTGGGGAGTTACATATAGACTGCGTTTGCAGTTTGAAGTGAGAGGAGCCAGCTCCGAACTTTCATTATGCAAAAGTTTTTTAATAAAAGTGCAAACATAGTGGATGCGAACTCTGAACTCTGAACTCTGAACCATCGCCTCGCAGCCCACAATATACTATATTCTCCTCACACACCGCACACACATGCACTTGGCCGTTATTAAAACCAACCAACTAACTGGTTTGTTTACTGCCAACACGGAAATGAGGAGTGGCTGTGGCATCTCCTTTGTGCGAATATCTGTTGCCATAAGGCCAAGAATAACATATATTTCTGGGCCGTTAAGCCGAAATGCAGTGTTCATCAGGCTCATACTTGTATTTAATTAGATTAGATTCTGATTGCATTCGATTTTAATATCCGTAATTAGTTCAGTTCACTCGGCATCTCTGCCAGAGGTCGTCTGTCAGCTGCACAAAAGCTGGCCAACAGATACGAGTATTGGTAAAATAATGCATTCTGCCAGTTCCACGGCCATTTCCAATCTCTCACTGGCTCTAATTTAAATTAATTAATTTGTGTCCACCACAAAGAAAACTCTGCTGGACTAATAATATATTTCTGTTATTTCTGTTTCCGGGGGGGGAGAAGACTCTAAAGTTAATTAAATAACACCCACTTTGTGGCAAAGGAAAAACAATATTGCGCCAGAATGGCTCTAATAAAGGGGCCGAATAAAAATCATAATAACATTTTAAATGTTTAACTTAACATAAAAAGTGTGTAAAAACGAGGGAGAAGTGAGTGAACAGCCTCGTAACCAGCACCAGCTCCAGCTCCAGCGCCAGCGAAACGGAAGCCAGCCCAACTTACATAGCGCCAATATTACGTATACGCACGCATGCACATGGCGACAAGGCAATGGCAAATATTTTGTATGCAAAATAAAGTACTTCAAAAGTCACTTAAAGTGTGTCGCCGGGCGGGGCCGCTTCCTCCGCTGACTAACCGCCTGACTGGAGGGGCATAAAGAGCGTAAAAAATGTTAAATGATAAATAAAATTTACAACCGCAACAACAACGACAGAGCCAGAGTCAGAGCCAGAGACGAACGTACCACCCAACATATGTGGCAAGCAACGAAGTTTCTTCGCCTTTTTTTCTTATTTGCTTTTTTGCCTTCCCTCGAACGAGCGACATAATAAAATGCAATTTAGACATCAAAAATACACAGTAAATGGAGCAAAAGTAGAGCCAAGCCAAGGGGTTTGGTGTTGGGTTGGGGTTAGGGTTGGGGTTGGGGTTGGCGGGGGGGAAACTCGCGAAAAGAGTCACAGACAGCCGCGTGAGTGACAGGCGAGGGCCGAAGAACCGCATCCACATCCGCGACAAACGACAAACAGTCGAGGGACATATACAGGACAAAGGACGAACCAACAAGAACACGTGGCGAAAAGCTTCACGTACATTTTCTACAATGAAATAACACATTTTCTAATGTTTGTTTTTTCAACTAAGCCTAAAAGTTATTGATAAATATAATAAATATCAGTTTAATAAAATAAAACAGTTTTTTTTATGTTTTAAATAGTTTTAAAAATGTAACAATATTTATTATTAAAATTGAAAAGATTTCCGGATTTTTCTTGAATTATATAACCCAACCTAAAGTTCTTCTATTAAGAATTTATATTATGTTTTAAGCTTAGTTTAATGTTCTTTACTTTTTTTTTTTTTTGAGTGCAGCCAAAGAACTGGAGGAGCAAGGAGGCTGTGCGTGCCTGGCAAGAAGGATGGCTGGCGAGGAAATTTACTGAACACGATATGTTACCCTTTCCGCATGCAACCCCACATCCTGGCCTGCGAATATTTAATGCCAGCAAGAAATCTGATGTAGCCTACTTTTTAGACCAGTGGCGAGAAAGGAAGTTTAGAAAAAATGTCCAGGGAAGTCCCTTGGCCAATTCAATCGGTCTGCAAATCAAAGCAGAGAGCGGCCAAAGTGACGCAGGACGCAGGACCCGGGACTGGGACTGGGACCAGGAACCGGGAACCGAAGAGAACCAAGGAATACAAAAACACAGGCGGCATGCCAGCGCGTCGCAGGACAACAAAAGGTGTGCACTTAATTTAATTAGAGTCGGGAACCCCGTGATGCAACCCCTTCTCCAGCTGGGGCCCCTCCCCGCCCCCTGGAACCATCGACGTAATGGTCTGGAAATGGCATTTGGCAGCCTGAGAACAACGCCACGGAGCAGGAGAGCTGAAGAGCTGAAGAGCCGAGGAGCCTTTTGTGAAGATGAATTTCATTTCATTAAACACAAATTTCATTGTGTGCGCTTAAAGTGAAATTAAATAAATGAGAGCTGCGGCAGCTGAGGTGGTGGCGGGTCCAACTGGGAGGAGCGGGTTATGGCCATGACAAATGCACCGTGAAATCGCCGGCTAAAAACCCCTCTTGGTCCTGGTCCTGTGTGAATTTCAATTCTGGTTCAGATTCTGATTCTGGTTCTGATTCGGTTTCCGTTCGTGTTTGTATTTTAATGCAAATTGTTGTAATGTTAAATGAGTCACAAAATTGTTGTACATCGCGGGGATTAAATGAATTTTAAAACTCGACATTAAAAGTGCAAAACCGAACTGCATAACGATGTGCGCTTTGGTTTGACGGGGCGTATGCGTAATGTGCTTATAATTATAATGAAATACTCGCTGCGCTGCAATGCAAATGAGAGTTAAATAAAGGGACGTGTGTGGGAAGTTAGCTTGGGCTAGGGTTAGGGTATGGGTCTGGGTCTGGGTTGGGTTTCCGCTATGTTCGGTTGGTGTCTCCTACCACCAACTCTTGACCTTGTGCAGCACTGTTTTGAAGACGGGAACCTTCACGGGAAAGGGCTTGGGCACCTTGATGGGCACATATTTGATGACATGATAGGGGACATGCTTCTCCACCGGCACGGGGATGTGCTTCTCCACGGGGACGGGAATCAGCCGCTCCACTGGAATCTTCAGCTCCTTCTCCACGGGCACCTGGACATTCTTGGTGATGGGTATGTGGATGGGCACTGGCTTCTTGACGGGAATGATCACCGTATGCGAAACCGGAATCTTCACTTCCTTCTCCACCGGAACGTGCTGCTTCTTCACATGCTTCACCGGCACATAGTTGATGATGTCCACATGATGCGAGTGGTGGGTGTGGCCCTGGCCATGACCACTTGCCTCGGACAAGTAGTTGGAGCTCTGCTCCTGGCCAGCATCGGAATGCTCCTCGTAGTCGTCAGCGCCAGATCCGCTCGAGGCAGATGAGGACGATGCCGAACCGGAGGCGGAGGCGGATGCGGAGGCTTCATGTGGGCTAAAGTACGAGGAGTGCTGCTCCTGTTCCTGCTGCTGCTGCTCCAACTGATGCTGCTGCTGCTGGTGGTAGAACTGCTCCTGCTGCTCCTGCTGCTGCTGTTGAACGTAGTGGTTGTGGTGGTCGCCATATCCAGAGCCCTGCTCATATTGCGGCAGGAAATTGCCCATTGAAATTTTATCGTACGCATACGGATGAGGCCCCTGCTGTTCCGGCTGCTGCTGCTGCTGCTGCTCATGCTCATGCTCCTCAGGCGCCGATGATGACCAGGATCCGTAGCCCTGCTCCGCTGCACCTCCTCCTCCTACGCCACCGCTGCCGCCATAAAAACCGGCACCAGGATAATTGTAAATCGAGGAGTGCTGTGAGCCACCGTTATCCTGGTGCTGACCAAAGTCATGGGCTCCGGCTGCCGCAACGGCAGCGACGGCGGCTTCTTCATTGTTCTCCTCGTAAATCGGTATCTCCTGCTTCTGCGATCCAAGGGCCAGGGCTTCCGTGTGGGTGGGCACCACCGACCCGTAGCCATGTGTAATGTGGCCCAGCCCCGAAAGATTTGTGAGTCCATTGAGCACCCTCGATAATCCGTGGGCCGCCGAATGCGGGGACTCCACCATGGGGATGGGATGACTGCTGCTGAAGGCCCTCCGCTCGCTAGGATTCCTGGAGGAGGCGTAGCGATGATTCGGGTGATGATGATACTGCTGCAGCTTCTGATTCATGGGCAGCCATCGATTGTCGAACAGAGATAAAGCCATGTGGTGATGACTCGGGCCGTACAATGGTGGGTTCTTGCCCGCCATCTCCGCCGATGTGGTGGTGCTGGTGCTCGGTGTGGCTGCGGCAGTCACAATTGTCAGTATGGTGGTGGCGGCTGCAATGAGCGGCATCTGCTGCACAGAGAGAAACAATGTGTAACAATAAGTTAGTTAAGTTTTTAGTATTACTAGTATAATCTCTGCTAGCCACAGAATAAGTTGGAGTTTGTGAATCCTTTTTTTAGTTAACAAATAAATGGTCTTAGAAAGACTAGACTCATTTGTGACCATTTAGAATGGTCTCTTCCCGTGGGGAATAAAAATTAAAGAACCTTCCAACTGAGATTTAACTAGACTTAATTTAGTTTGCATTAGAGCAGTTTGATTTATGAATGTTCGACTGACTTATGTAGGGGTCTCATTCTTTTCTGTGTGCGAAAGAAACGATTTAATATGCAAAACACTTGAACGCGAAAAGCAAGAGGAAAACCTCCGCTGAATGGCAGTGCTTTGTATTGCCGCGCATTTTTGCATAATGCATTTTTAATATCCCTCAGTTTAGTTCACTCCCCAGCGTTTTAGTCCTTTTGGGAGGGGAGGGGTTCGGTTCGGTTCGGTTTGGTTCTGCTTCCAGACTCACCAAATTAACGTTCGCCATTTGGGTTGGTGGGCTTCGACTGGGTTTAGACCTTGATTGCTGCCCGACTGCTGCGATGGGAATGTGGCCGAATTGTACCTGCTGTGGGGTTTATATATTCCCCCGACTAGGCCAGGCTCTTACACAATTTGCGGCCTCAGATGCAGCCTCAGTTGCAGCCTCAGTTGCAGCTTCAGCTGTGTTGATAGAAGGCGGTCGTCGTTGTCGTTGTTGGCCAAAAGTGAGTGTTTGCCATTTGTTGACCTGTTGCCTGCTGCCTGCTGCCTGTCTCCTTGCAAATTTCGCACTCTTTCTCTTTTTCGCTTGCGCCGCATTTATGAATTAAGTTACGCGATCAATTCAAATCGCATCGCACAAAACCCAGAAAGAAATTGTAATAACCAAATCATAATACCAAAACCGGCTCTCGCCAGTCCGGGTCCAAACGAACACTTGCCCAAACAAAAAACAATAAAGTTCAAAGTCATTTTCCAACGACAACGACAACTACAACGACAACGACAAGGAATTAGAGTCAGCCAGCTTGGCACGCGCCTCCACCGCGGAGCTGGTGCAGCTTCATTATAGTCTCGCCACGACCACGATCTCCGGTGGCCTTCACGAGCTCCAGCAGCTCCAGCAGCCAGCACTCCTTCAGCGGAGATTCGAGTCGAGTGCTTTGCCAGTTGAGAGGCTGGAGTATGCTGTCCGCCAAAAGTGGTTTGACCGCTTGCCTACAAAGAGAGGCCTACAAAAGCTGCATATGTACTCGTACTATACTGACTGTGATTCCCATTTTTAGGGAATAGCACAGAAAGAAATTCAATTAAACCGGGTCCACGGAGATCTCTTCTGTACTCAATTTCCGAAATGGTAATTTCAGAACAAAGAAGATGCAAATAATGCATTTATTATAATGAGCTTTATGGAAGCGGGTAAAATTATTCATTCAGCGCAGAGATGTTATTTCAAATTGAAATGAAATTCGGCGGCTTTTCCTGCTTCCTATTTTATTGCATCATCAAATTGGCAAGAGCCAAACCACAATTATTCGAAATGACAAATAAACAGGTGCAATTAAAATTATAATGACCATGGATACGGAGTAAAAATATCATTAACAATTTTACTCGTATATATTTTGTTACTGTTGTTACTGACGAAATTTGAGAAAACGGAAATTAAGCAAAACCAAATATAAAATCTCTTGAGGAAACAAACAATTGAACTACAATTTATGGATTATCTATATTATATTAAATTAAAATGGAATTGCCAAATTAAGCTTAACTATATTTTATATTTATTTTCAATTATATCACACAAATTTTTTGAAGTATATTAACTATCTATATTTATTTATAATGAAGTGAAATTTCGCAGTGGTTTAGTTTTCCTTTGATTTAAATTGATTTACAATCAACGAACTTCTAGTATACTAGTAAAATCGTTCTCTAAATTATAAATGCACTTTTCTCCGGACATTTCCTTTCTGCACTTACTGCATTTACAACATTAAACATTTTCTTTTGCCATTGTGTTCGGATCGCCTTCACCTTTATGGCCAAAAAAAAGGTTAGTTTTAATTGTTTTAGCTAGTTTTTTCGTATCTTATTTGGCCATTGTTTGGGCTGGTCGATTTTCTTTTGGGCTTTTATGCCTTTCGGCCAGCAAAGGGGCGGGGTAAAAAAAAGAAAAAAAAAAAAAGTGAACGCCTTTTAAGTGCACCTGCAGACATGATGCTGCTGATTATATTTTTCTTGCCAAGCGTAACAGCTCGTTAGTATTTTCAAGTGATTTTCATTTATTTCCCTTGGCCGAGGCAGCCTCAGCCTCAGCATCAGCCCGGTGCACTTTTCCACTTTCCTACTTTCATTGGACCGGGGGAGCGATGGAGCGATGGAGCGGGGGAAAGGCCAACCCAGGCCAGGCCAAGACGAATACTCAGAGACCGAAAAGGAAGTGTACTGATTTGAAAGGAAACAAACATTTCGCTGCTGCCCAGAGCCGGGCTCTTATCGCAGCTTTAACTGACTGCCCTGGCAGTCACTTTTCAGGCGGCCGCTGAATGGTATTTTTTTAAGCGAAATTCACGCTTACTTCATTTCAATTACAATTACATGATTCCATTTCTCTCGCTCGCTGCCCCCAAATGCAAAAATGATGTAACTTAGTCGGCGGGGCGGCGATTACCAGGTGGAGCTCAGTCCCAACCCCCCCGAAGTGATCGAATTGAAGCCCCCTTTTTGGGGGAGGGGTGGTTTTGCCACACCCTCCCCTTTCCCAGCCCCTTTCTCACCCCCTCAAACCAATCAATAGCTTTGAGCTCACACAAATATAAACAACATGAAATCGCTTTTTAAATACTATATTTTCGCTTTCCATTTTCATGTTTTTCGGGGCCGGAGCTCAAACAAATGACACAGGCGAGAGCACAGATGCAGATCCACATCCACATCCAGACAGATACAGATACAAATACAGATACAGATACAAATAGCCGTGCATATGCAGTGTGAGAATTCGGACGGTTACGCATACGCTGAGCGGGTTACAAAATAAATACAACTTTTTCATATTTTGCTGTGCTGGGAGCGAGCGCTCGGCTTTCGAGTCGTTGTAAAACTCTTTCAAATGCGTTGTGTAATATTTTGCAAGCCCCTATATGTGAGTTTTTGTTTTGTCGTGCAAAAAACACAAAATATGCATTTGAAATACCAGTTTCGGGGGAGGTGCAAGTGCGGATGCGGATGTGGATGCGGATGCGGCTGTCGGTCGAAAATATCCTTTTGCAGCGTGCTCATATTTGCATGGTATTTATATACACAATTTTATTGTTGTTTATTGAATCTGTAGGGGGTGGCTGCCACAAAAGGCTCTGCAGTTTTCTGGGCCTAAATACGAATTTTGGCCAAACAAAAAGCGCACACTTACAATTTTGTGCCATTTTCAATAGCACATTGAATTCAGCAGATCTGTGGATGTCAACCTACAAATAATTGCTGGTATGCAAGGTTACTGAAATTGGTCAGCTTAGGCCAGATTGCAAACATGTGGTGTTGCCAAAGCTTGACCAAACACAATTTAGATTGATTGATTGGCTCAAAAAAAAAATTATTACTTTTGTGTTTGTGATGAGAAATAGCAGAAACTTGTAGAATATATATTTTTTCTCTCCAATATTTTTTGTTCTTACAATAACATATTTTTATTCATTTTATCCATAAATTCCACAATTTCCTGCATGCCAATCTTATTGCCTTGATTCTTGAGTTTTGGTCAGATCAAACTGATTTCTCCTGACCGATTTTAGATGTCCTTCGGTTGGAGGGGATGGAGGATGTGCTGGAATACACCCCGGCGTCTACTTAATTGCGAGCGTGTTTATTATCTGGCGGTGCTGAACGTCATGGTCGTAAATTAAAATGACACGCTTTGCATATCCTGCCACGCCCCTCAGCCCCTCAGCCCCCAGCCACATCTCCACATGCAACACTGGCACAAAACACACACGGCGGCAATAAAAATTTTAATTATTCAATTAAATTACACTCGAAGGCGTTGCTCAGAGTTTGGCGAAAGCGAAATGCGAAATGACTGACGGCTCATAAAATTGACACCGACACACCGGCACACTGGCACGCCAGGACGCCAGGACGCAGGCTCAAGGACAATGCATTAACCGCACACTGAAATCATATAAAAATCATGTTTATTTAATTTGCATTACAAAAGGCCCAGGTTGTCCCAGCCGCCGTTGCTCGTTAAATGTACTTCTCATCCTCCAACTGACGGACGGACGGACGGACGGACAGACGGACGGTTGGGCGACCGGCCACGCCCACGTTTTAAAAAACAATAAGCCGTACAGAGTGGGAGGCGGGCGGAACGCACGTAAAATGATTAGCAAATATGCCACCGAAGTAGGCCCCTTACACAGATACACCGCCGAAGGATGAGGGCGTTACCCTGCCCCACCATAAACTCGGTGGGACATTAAAGCTCGCCAAGGTGGGGCAGCGTCGGGGGAGGTTGGAGACGGAGGTTGGAGCCGCTGGGCACGCAATCCCCTGGGCGGCCGGGGCATTGGGGCAAGGCACGCATATTTAATTAGCTCCATGCACCGCCGTTTGTCGGGGGTGGAGTGTTGGAGCGGTGCTGAGACGGTGGATGTGGATGTGGACATGGATGTAGACGTGGACTGGGAGCTGGGGTGGTTTTCCAGGGCGGAGATGTTAGTGACCGCACTCGTGCTCGGGCACAGTGAAGACCATCTCAGGGGATTCCACTGGACCAGATTTGATTAGCTATTGAAATGGTAATGGATGCCACAATCAATGGATTCCAGAGGTCAATGTCTTATTTTCAAATTTAAATTTAAATAATAATTTTATATAGCGCAACTTGCGCGGGCTTACTGATTTAATGTTTTATTTTTTAATAGTATTTTGTGTATAAATAGTTTAAAAATAAGATTTGATAAAGAGGCAATATAACATATATTAAAAGAAAACTGTTGGATATATCAAGCAATGTAAGCCCGAATAATTCATCCCTATCTTAGTTATATATATTGCCTTAAATCCCTATAAATAATTTATACTTGTTAAATCAAAGTTGTTAAATGCATTTGAATGGCAAAAAGTATATGTTGCGGTTTGACAGTTAAGGGCCGAAAAGAATATAATTCCTTGTTTAATAATGGAACGCAATAGCGCAACGATTAAATGTAAAATTCGAACTCAGCAATTGCACAGAACATATTAAACCCAATTTCCTGAAATGATTATATTTATTGTTCCCATGGTGTTGGGTCAACTGAGCAAACAATTGTTTTCTAAGGGCTTTACCGTACCAAAAGGAATATGAGCAAATTTTATATGCGTGTCCATGTCGTTGCTCTGCTGAGTTGTTGCTGTTGTTGCTGTTGTTCACTGCGTTCCTTGCTGTTGTTGCTCCTGTTCCCCGATGCTTCTGTAGTTGTAGTCGCTGTGTGATTAATTCGCGCAAAGAGTTGTGCGCTTCCGTTTCCGGTTGCTGTTGTTGCTGTTGTTTCTGTTGTTGCTGCCACCGCGCGCTTTTGTGTTTCACATTTCACAGGAGGCTGATTTGTGCTTAGCCGTGGGTGAGTGGAGAATTGGAGGAGGGGGGAGTGGGCGAGTGGGCGGAGAACAATATTAATTGTTTTGTGCCCAACGAGGCTTAAAAACACATGCTCATGTAAGCCACGTCCGCTGCAGTAGCCTTTCTCCTTTTTTTGTTTTTAATTCCACAGCCCCACAG
Source organism: Drosophila setifemur (assembly GCA_021224005.1). NCBI lineage: Eukaryota > Metazoa > Arthropoda > Insecta > Diptera > Drosophilidae > Drosophila > Drosophila setifemur. The sequence goes on along the minus strand of JAJJHY010008598.1, from coordinate 1,041,078 downwards.
CTCGCTGGCTGTTTCATGTTCATGTTTGAAAAATCAGAAAACGCACAAGGGTTGGGAAGGGGATCTGATGGAGTGCTGGAGTGCTGGAGTGGTGGGGAACCCATCGTTGGACACGGGGCTACATTTGACGCTTCAGCTTGGTCCCCGAACATTTAAGATAAGAGCGCCACAATGGGTTCGTTTGTGTGCCATTAATATGAAAATCAGACACACTTATCTTAATTAGTTAGTCGCTCATAAAAGGGCCAACTAAAATGTCAGCCCAGGAGCTGCTCCTGGGACAAACTAGGCGAGTACAAGTGTACGAGTACGTACAACTGGAAATACACACACGCAATGTGGTTGCCTTTTTTTTGTCCCGTTCCGTTCCGTTGCTCCTTTTTAATCATACTATATTTCCTGGGGTGTGTTTGCGTATGTGTGCGTTCTAATGTGCCAGCTTATACAAATTATGGTACTTAACATGTAATAGTTAATTTTGTAGAACAAGCGATGCGTTTAGTTTCTCCTTTCGGGGTCTCCGAAGGCTTATTTACCTGGAGTTAATTCGCGTTAAGTATACGTCATGTGGTGCACGGCGAAAGGGTTGCCTGGGATATTTTCACCGTTTTTTTTTCAACATTTTCATACAGGACAGATGCAAATTCCAAATTAAAATCCCACTTTCAAATGACAGCCACTAATTAAGTGCATCCCACAAATTAAAAGGTCATCACAGAAATAAATAAACAACTACAAACTGTACAAACCAAATCGCATAAAACTCCATTGGCGAATAAAAACAGCTTAACAAATGGAAATAATACATGAACATGTCAAAGCGGCATAATGATTATAGCCAACCATTTTTTGTTCCAAGCATTATAACGACAATGCGTTTGAGTGTCATTCTGTTGGCCAGGTTAACAGGCAAACGCCCTCAGAAAAGCGTTAAAGAGCCCCTAGAAAATGCGGGGCCCGTTGACTCCTTGCCAAGTATGTTAGCTGATTATAGCCGATTTCTTTGTGACCGTGTGTCTGCACATGTATCTGAGGGGGTGCTTCTTGGAAACGAGCAGCTAATTTAAAATGTATACGACTGCCGAGGACACTGGCAGGAGGCCGCAAAAATAAAACCGGGTGGAGGATGGGGGAGTTCCTATTTATGGCCATTACCATGAGGCATTCAACTCTGTCTCTGTCGTTAACTGGCTGAATGCATAAATTAGCAATTGATTTTTGCTGCATTAAATATGTAGGATGCATAGTTGTCTACTTAAGGGTTGACTTTAAGTTTGACCGCGCTTAAAGCGTTCGGATGATCAGAGATGGCTTCGTTGGCTTCCTTGGCTTGGTTGGCTTGGTTGGCTTGGTCTGCTCTGCCCCACGCTAGTCGCAACTTTTTAAGACCCCTGACAATTTGAACTAACAGAAAGTTCAAATGTTTCGCTACCCGTGCACTTAGCAACACTTTAGCTTTGCCACCTAACCAAACCCAACGCATCCCATTCCAGCCAACTCACTCAATGGCCCCAACCCCAGCCCCAACCCCATCCCCAACCCTAGCCCCAGCCTTTAAGCTTTAGTTAAGGTTTTGTGCGAACATTTTTTTATAGCTACATTGTGCGTACTTTCTTCTTTTTTTTTGGCGCAATGTTCGTAATATCTATAAACGTAATTGGATATGTGGCCTGACTGGCTGTTTGACTGGTAAAACTTTCAGCTTCTCCCACACTCACAAAAACATATATGCACAAATATTGGAAATGAATTGTTATTAAATAATAATAAGCTGGTTAAATATTAATAAGTTTGTTCCTGCTTTTATCCAATAAGCAAAGAAGTAAAGTAGTTAATGTGGATATCTAATATATACAAGGTTAGTTCTTTTTTTGAGTGCACTATTCACTGGTGGTCACCCCAACCCGTACTTGTGATCTGAAACGCACGCCACACGTCTGTTGCGCCCGGGAAATTGGCAGCAATTGTTGCGAGCCACAGAATGGCGGCCATAAAAAGTTTTTATGAAAATTTTCTAAGCGCGATCCGCCCACCCTTGCCCCTTTGCCCCCTTGCCCCTTGCCCCTTTGCCTCCTGCCCTTTGTGGCATATCATATCTTTTCTCTCAATTGCCGGATAGGCAATCAATTCGCCAATTACGCAACTTGACGCCAAGAGCTGAACGCATGTTACGCGGTAAGTGGATGCGGGGAGATCCCCCGACCCCCAACCACACCCCATCCCAGATACCGCCACAGCTGGACAGCGGCGGGAACATGGGCAGTCACTTGCTGGGTTTCCGCTTCAACTTTGGCAGCATGTCAAGTTTGTCAGATGGCTTCCGCAGGCAGCTGCTGCTACTTTTGGCCCCTGACCGCCACTTTACTGGCTCAAACTTTATGGTAAATTTCGTGCGTTAAGCCTTTTGACAGCTGCACCGATTTCAACTATTTTCAGCCCCGCCCCCGCCCCCATCTCCAATCGTCCTTAATTTTTTCAATAAATTTTTCTCTGCTTCTGCCTCGGCCTCTGCCTCTGCGGTTGCAACTCGCAAGTGGCCACTGAGGAGATCTTCTCCAATGGAGACGAGAGCTAAACGCTCGGTTGGAAAACTTTGGTTTAATGTTTGCACATTTTATGAACCTGCAAGAGGCGCCTTGAGTTGAGCATGCAACTCTCGGCGACGGATACCAACAACTATTTTGCACTTAGTCGCAGTTGAAGCATAAAATTGATTTTTAATTGGAAATTGTTTGCATATTTTGTGTACGACCGGCCAACAAACCCACCAACCCACCAACCAACCAACTACCAACCAAGCAGCCAGCCAACGAAAGAACCATCCCCTCCACCTGGTGAAAGTGAGCCAAAGAGCATGTGAGAATTTCGCCAGCATTGAAAATGGCAAAAAAATAAGAAATATGAAAAATCACTGACCCTAAGTGAAGACAGAGCAAGGAGCTTTGGAGAATATCCATCCGTACATTGGTTGCTAACCAATTGGATTCCCACGGGGAGAGGTGAGTTTAAGAAACAAAAAATGTGGTTTTTAAACTTATTTAATAATATCTGTAACTCTGCACTGTGACTGATAAATAGTGAATAGTTTCTGGTCTTCTACAATTGAATTGTATATATATTTATTTATCCAGTTTTAAGTTTCCATACTTTTTGATAGCTAAACAAAATGCGCAATTTCTGGATCAGACCAATAATTGGTTTTAAAAACCATTCAACCATTTAATCCCCGCTTTTATTCTTCATCGAAAAACCATTATAATTTGTGAAAATGGATAACTGAATCTAATTTCAGTTTTCCTTACGAGCAACCACTGTAGACGAACGAAGGAAATTAGCAAAGCTACTGTGCGGTTGGTTTAAGTGGCCTTCGATCTGCTTAAACGGGCCAGACGACAGGAAATGGAATTCCTCACCCATTCCCGGTGTGTTTGGGTTTATTAAAATTTTAAATCCAACATCCGCAAAGCAAACAAAGGGGGAATGCATTCAGCAATGTTATGGCCCGTGTATCGAACTAGGTCAGACCCACCGGCCAAGTCGCGGTCGGCAATTTCGCTGCGCTGCGGTCGCAAATGCAACCCACTAGGACAACTACATCCCTCCAGCAACATCCCTCCGAAGACTTCCTCCTGCCCGGAGTCGTGCCAGGAAGGGCGCCACCTGTCGAGCATGCGCCGAACTGGAACTGATGCCCGATGCCTGATTCCCCTCCAGCGGATTCGCCGCTAGCAATTCGCTCTGGACTTCGACACTCGGGACACGGGACAGAATGCCAAAAACAAAAGGACACACAACACCACACAACACAGCACAACACAACAATCGCTGTGTGTTGTGTGTGTGCTGCGTTGTCTACAATTTCCCTTTTGTATATCAATTGCATTTCGTTTTATGGCCTTTTATTGCTTCATTTCGGAATTTGGTGGATTTGCCAGGCGACGGCTGTGGGCTGTGGGCCTTGTGTCCCGTGGCCCCGTGTCCTGGTGCCCCGTGCATCGCGTGTCCACCGAACGGGTTAATGATGCCACTTGCCAGCAGCGGCGGCACACAATGCGAGGCAAGCGGCACAAAAGGCAAAACGCTGGCAAAGTTTGGCTTCCCGCTTCTGGCATTCGTCGCTTGGCGTGTCCTGGCACTGCCAAAAACCACAGGGAGGACACTACAAAAAGGATCCAATTCGGGCAACAAAGCCTTAAATACCCTTGCAACGGATCTATTTATGGGAATTGGTTGTAGGTTCAAATTTTGGAACTGCTTTTGATATATTTTTAATGTGAACAAAAATGTTCATAAAATTTACTTTAATTTTAATTGAACTTAAGAATTTATTAATTGTGTCTCTGCTTTCCATTAGTTTTATATGTTCCATTTTTTGTGTTTATTCTTTGTTTTGTAAAATTCAAATACAAAATGTATCTCTTGAATGACTTATTGCAATGTGAATCTATAAAATCCTTAAATCATTGGTTAATTGATTTATTTTAAGGCATACTTTTACTGGACAAAATGAGTATGGCAAACACCGAATAAAGCTGAATGTACTTTCCGAGCCAGGCTCAAATAAGGATAGCTCATGCTGCGACCGCCTATCCCATGTCCCATGTCCTTTGTCGAGGCATGTCTTTAGTCATAACTTGGCTGGGCGCTTGTTGTTGCTGCTGGCGGTGATGGGTGATGGGGGATGGGTGATGGGTCATGTGCATGTAATTATTTTAGTAAAAATATGTGAATGCAAATACTGTAGGCCTCATTCCCAGTGCACTATGCATATTTTATGCACTTTTGCTTTTCGCTTGACAGCAAAATTTATTTGACCGACTTGTTTTTCGTGTTCCCTTTTTTTTTTTGGGAGGTTTCGGTCGGCTCGGGTCGGGTCGGGGGCAGGCAGTGTGTAGCAGGCGGGGGCAGGCGGTGGCTGAGGGGACGGAGGGAAAAGAGGGGAAGGACGCGAAGGACTCACAATGAGGACAGCGGCAATAACAGCGTTGACAACAGCGACACTGCTCTCGAGAGTTACAGTTATATTTCCGCAGTTTAAACAAAACTTTTAATTACATTTTGAGCGAAACACACACACACTCACACGCACACACGCACGCAATAATAAAATAAAATTGCATATGCAAATTGTTGGCAGCACTCGGCGGCACAAATGAGCAAACTTAATGGCCAACAAATTTCAATCGAAGGAGCTGTGCCAAAGGAAAGTGAAAATATTTGCTCAACAACACCGCTCCTTGGGCTTCGTTGGCTTTGTCTTTGGCTTTTGCTTTGTTTTTGGCTTTTTGGAGCAATTTGCCAGCTGCCAAAGGCAGGAGACTGCCTCATGGCTAATGATAATTATCGGGCTAACACACACACTCGCACACATGGCGGCAGGCTCCATAATAAATATTTGAAAATATTTCTGCGTAATTTTATTTTCCAATTTCATGGCAAATGTGTGAACAGTTGCGTATGTGACTCTTTTTTTGCGGCTCTGGGTTTGGTTCTTTTGCCTGTGTAACTTTTCGAGGCATACTTTCGGCGCGAACTCCGCAACTTTTGCGTTTTCATTATTTTATTTAATTAGGTAAATGTATGCAAAGGCAGCCAGTGTGTGAGTGTGAGTGTGTGTTCCCACACCCACGCACCGTCTAGCGCAACATGTGCCTTGGCAATTACAATTACTTTTAATAATGTTGGCTGCCTTTAAATGGCCGAACGAGAACGGGTTGGGCCTTCTAAGCTGGGTTATTAGCTTCCGGATTTAAGATTTCATTCAAATGGTTTAGCATCTTTTGAAATTGCCAAGTCTTAACTCTGATTCGAAAGGCTTTTCAGTTTCAGTTCAAAAAGGGTTTGAAAATTATTACAAATGTTATTGGAATGTTATTGATGTACGTAATGTACGTAAGATAGTTTACAGAGAGTGAATGTCCAACTTTAACACTTTAACAATCATTACAGTTGTATGCTGTTAAAGGTGAACAGTTTCGAGAGTTTACAGGCTGTTAACAGTTTTGTTAGAACTGCTTTGCAAATAACAGTTTTTACACTTACAGTTTCCGGGGCATTGGTTATCCCAAAGCAAAGTGCTGGTTAATACCACAGAGTAACAAGCTAGAGATGGAATAGGCACACTTATCGAATATAGATATAAGTGGCGCTAATTTCAAAAGCACTTCTCGCTCGAATTTTGTCAGTGGCCAAAATACAGTACAGCAATTTGCAGAAGAAGAAGAAAAGCCTCTCCGATTTAGTAGAGATTTTATTATTTGTACATATTGAATTCATATAACAAGCAAAATGCGAATACATTGTATAAATATAGGATTCCCGTGTCCGCTTTGTGAGTGAGTAACTTCTTAGTCCGCCTAGTCGTATGTACGCACGTACGTATGTATATGTAATTGCTTGCGGTGCAGGTCCACGTCCTCCAATCCCGCTAATATCCGGATAGACTGGAGCCAGGCTCGTGGCACCGTGAATATGTTATGTAGTATGTTTATATATAGTTGGCGCAGCCCGATTTCCGGGGCAAGGCCCCAGCGTTCTGCTCGTTCTGCTAGTTCTGCTAGTTCTGCTAGTCGCATGGCACATTCGTGATACTGTTCTCGGTCATGTCGTGGCCCAGACAAAGGAGGTGCGACAGCGATCCCGGACGGGCGACGGGCATTGTTGTTGCATGGGGGGCTAGAAAGCGATATGATCGAGAGGGAAAGATCTTTGCGGGATATGTGAGAAGCACGCCCGCACCTCATCTCGGGCACTCCTGCTCCACTCCTTTGCATGGCCGACATGCTCGTCCCTAAGCCTACAGAGTCGTCTCAGGAACATGTTTGAGGCGCTGATCGTGGTCCAGCCTTAAGTCCGCGATTTTCTGCTCCAGCTTCTTCACCCGGAGCTGGTACTTGCGCTTGCTGTGATCCAGCATTTGTCCCAGGTTGCTGAAGGATATCAATGGGTTATAGTGCATCTGAATAGTTCGGGTGGGAAGTGGGAGTGGGAGTGGGGAGATCTGGAGTTCCTTAAACTCCGACTCCGACTCCCTCTCTCCCCTCCTAAAAAAGGGATAACTCACTGGTTGGACTTCTGGAGCTCTCTTAGGTTCTGATGCAGCTGATCGTACTTCTCGTCGGAGGCCTTCTGCGAGGCGGTGACATTGGCCAACAGCACTTGGATGCGGCTCTTGAGCTCCGATTCCCGGGTCAAAGCCTCCACCAGCTGCTGCTCGGTGAGGGCCGCATGCTCCGCCTCGGAGTAGGACACCCTATTGCTGGCCTGCAGCTGCTTCAGTGCGTCATGGAGGACGGCCACCCGTTCGTTGGCGTTCTGCCGCTCCTGCTCGGCCTCATCCATCTTGCTCTTCAGCTGCAGGTTTTCATCCCTCAGCTCCAGCAACTCCTGCATAATCACCGCCGTCTCCAGGTCGATGGGGGACTTCTTGTCCTCCTCCCGCAGCTCGTGCTCCTTCTCCAGAGCCAGGCGTTTCTTCTCGTACACATCGCTGAAGGGGGACTCCAGACTGACGATGGTGTGCTGCACGGTGGATCGCCTCCCCTTCAGCTTGGAGACGTGGTACCGCAGGCGATTGTCGTCGTCCGGGCACCAGGGACGGGCACTCTTTGGTAGATCGGCGCCTCCCAGGTTGATGTTGTGCTGCCAGGGTCCCAGGCTGTTCTCGCAAACGTGCTTCTCACTGTCCAGGCGGGCCAGAAGGTGCCTCGCCACCGCCTCCACCGATCGGCGACTCTCCTCCGTTGTCGCGGATTTCTCGCCAAGCAGGGCCAACCTACGAAGGGATGGGATCAGCAAAGGATAACCGATAGTCCCTTAACTGGACTCACTTGCTCTCCAGCAGGGCCAGCATCACGTCGTAGGCCTCGATGGCCCTATCGCTGCAGTTGAGGGCCAGTTGGAGAGCCACCGCATTGGACTCGTACTTCCCGCACAACAGGTAGAGGTGCTCCGTGTGCTCCTTGCACTCGTCCAGGGTCAAGGCCAGCATGGTGTTCCGCATCTCCAGATGCTCCACACGGCGATGCAGGCGCTCCAGCTCTTTGCTCAGCTCCAAGGGTTCCATGAAGCTCTCCATGAACAGGTTCTGCTCCTTCAGCTCGCAAACCAAATGCTCCACCAGGTTGATGTGCTGGAGAGGAAGGGAAGCAGAAGGAGAGTGTGAGTTGGATCTCTCTTGGGAGAGGGGGGATTAAAGGACAGGATCAGGGTCAGTGTCAGGGTCACCTCATTGCTGAAGGATGGTTCTTGTCCGTGGGATGCGTCAGCAGGGGGCTCGTTTTTGCTTGCACAGCGCAACTTGACCCGTTCGGCCATTTTGGGCACAGCAGGAACCCGCTTCTGGGGGCTGGTCAGGGGAACACAAGCTGGAACAGTAATCGATGTAGTTATATTGTTCCTATACTAGTTAGCTATATGATTATACCATTCAAATCGTTCAACCGCTGCCCGCAGTCGTTGACCTCCGTTTCGCTGCCAAAGAAGGACACCTTGGTGGGCTCCTCCACCACAGCATTATCCTTTGTGGAAATCTCCGACTGGAGTAGGGCAATCTGTCCCCTCAAATGCAGCACCTCCTCCTGCAGGGCCTCCACCTGCCCCTTGTGGTTGATGTCGTGCGCCTTTGGGGCCAGATTATCCACGCTCTCTGCGGCGCTGCAGGCTCCTTCCAGTTCCTCCAAAGGCTCCGTCTGGCACTCGGCATCGGGGTTGCTCAAGTTCAGCTCCGAGTTGTAGATGGAGCCCTCCTGGTAGCTCAGCTCTGCAAGAGAAGATGATTGATGAGGGAAATTGTTGTTTAGGTAGGTTGCTTCGTAAAGGCAACCCACCACTGCCCTCGGGCTCCTGCTCCTCCACAATGATATGTTCCTGCTTGCTGCGCAGCTTCTTGCTCAGCTCCGCAATGACGCAGTGCATCTCGGTGATGCGGCACTCGTGCGCCTGGCTGACCACCTCCAGTCGCTTGTGGCACATCTCCCGCTCCGCATTGCTCTCGCCCAGCTGACGCTCCGCCTGCTGCAGTCGCTGGGTCAGCTCCCTCACCCGGTTCTCCAGCTGCTGCACTGAGAGTTGTTCAACCTGTAGGATATACCGAAGGAGTCTTTGTATAGAACGGTTTCCCCTGCTTCAGTTAGTCACATTAATGGGCCTCCTGGCCAGCGGCTGGGCCATCAGGGTGTACTCCCAACTGCGCCTCTTGTCGCTGGGCACCGACGGCGTGTCGCTGCAGCAGAGGCAGCTCAGGCTGCGCGGAAGCAGTTGCTCCGCAATCATGGCCCAGTGGAAAATTTCGACTGGCGATTACGTCGTCATTCGCGCGCATTGCATCCACTCTCCTCTGCTCTGCTCTCGCCTCCTGCCCAGTCCACGACACTCCACTCCGCTGCAGCTTGACCCGCGACCCACGGCCTTCGACACGCAGCTGCGCACTGGGCACCACTTACTGGTACATTCCCCACCCCCAAATATGGTGCACTGAGAGAAAGCGCTCTAAACCTAAAACTAAATCTTCGCTTCTTGCACAAGGTTTTCTAATTTGGTCCGGAAGCTTGTAAGGCTAAAATGGAGTCATCTCCGATCCTAAATACCATATATATGGATACCATTTAAAGTTCGAATATTTAAGCAGAAGCTTTGTCTTGCTTTTTCTCGTAGTGTAGCTGCCATCATTACTCACTTTGTTGACAATGTCCAGTGTGGAGCAGCTGGATATGTTGTTGTCGCTCTCGGTGGTGTCCCTCTGCGTGTGCTCCGGTGAGTCCAGTTCGCTGGATCCGACCAGATGCCTATTGCCAGGACCTCCTCCCCGCGGCGAGATGCTCCCAAACACATATTCGAAATCCTCGCCTGGCCCGCTTCCGGAATGCTTCCCCTGTAAGCTGGAAGAGTCCCGCTGCTTTCCACTTCTCCTCGGCACATCGGTTGCGATTTTGGCCACCCGGGCCACTTGCACATCGTTGGACATTTTTAACGATGGGCAATGGGCGACGGTCGATGGGCGATGGGCGGGTTTGATCTCAGTCTCAGCCGGACTAGAATCGCCTCGGTTGGGGCCGCTTTGTGGTGGCTTTTGATTTGTGCTCCATTGTTACACTATCTGGCACAGGTTTAACTCCACATGGCACTGTCCACGCACGTTTTAAGGCATTTTTAATTCATAAACTTGAAAGACCTTTGAGCAGTCCAATGTTTATTGCATTCTTATCAGAAAATGTATACCCAGACAAGTAGTGTTGGTAAAGGCGAGGGAGTGTCAGCACTAGCGGCAGGCACAGTTATCGATAGCGATGCCTTAAAGAGCGCCAAGTTTGAACTTCAAGAAAGCGAAATTGTGTGTGGGATTATACTAGTATTTGTATGTAGTTTACCTCTCTGATGCTTATTAATTGCGATAACATTGTGGGCGCCAAATTCAAATCTCCCAATATCAAACATATACCCTCCTTTATTGTACGCTTTTGTGGGATTAGATTATAGAGTTTATCATTCTGTCAACACCGCGATATGATTCTGTACTCTCTGGAGTCCTCAACTGAACTAGTTTTTAGCTTCCTTCTAAGGGATAGCTCCCACATTCTCCGCCCGTATCGTCACCATCGCTTCGTAGTCGCGCATGTCCAGCTGGTGCAGAGCTTTCTGCACCAAGTTGGCTAGGTGTGGGGGCAAATCCTTGAGGTCCTCCATCCGCTCCCGGGCCACAGCGCTGGAGATGCGAGGCGTTCCATTGCAGCGACTGTTTAAACCACAATTGCCCGAATCCGTGGTAGCTGACGACGATTTCTGGAAGTCATCCGGTCGCACATCCGCCCCATAAACGGATGAGTCAACCGACTCTGTTGAGAGAGAGGACAAGCCGTCGTCGGAGTGCTCCTTACTTCTGGCCGCATCCGCGGGTTCTGGAGTCATTGTGCCTCCTGCATTCTCAGCAGCAATGGACGGAGGGCTGCTGATGTCGGCATCATCAACCATAGCGGCGCAATAACCATTGAGAAGCAACTGGGAGGGTGCATAGCCATAGTCCTCGTCCTCCTCCGCCTCAGCAGCGTCCTCGTTTTCCTCAGTCCCGGACAGCAACTGCTGCCAGCGCTGCTCCAGCTCCGTCATCTTGCCAGCGAGTATCCTGGCAGGGATTTCGCACAATTAATAAGCCAAACGAAATGTTTGCAAGTTATCTTACTTATTCGTTTTCTTCTGGTGCGATAGAGCCAGGTTCTTGTCGTTCAGGTTGTCCAGCAGGGCCAGGCACAAGGACTTCAGGTCATGCAAGGTCTCCGTTTTCTGCGGCAAATCAATGCCACTCTCGAGGATGGATTTTACTGCAAGAAATTTGCTATTAGATTGGGAACGGGAGAACAAGAAGAAAAGCTAGCTTTGTGTATGTAAATGTACACCTAACTCACCCTGCCTGGGGCTCAATATGGTGTCTTCATTTGTGCTGCTTCCTCCCAGTTTTACAATCCCCTTCTTGCGCTTCGCATCTAACATGGTCTGGAAATAGAGAAGTTATATCTCTCGACTACTTTAAGAAGTTCAGGCAGTACCTTGTACTTGGTAATGCTCTGTTTGGTCAGTTCCAGCTCGCCCTCTTGGATCTTCACGCGTTCGTGCAGGTACTTGTTCTCCAGCAACACACCGTCGATGTCAAGTAGCTAAAACCGGAATGGGATTTGATCAATCTCAGAGGTTCCAGGGAAATCTACGCCGACACTCACTCTGGGATGTGTTTTCTTGGCCCTGAGGGCCACAAAGAGTTCGTGGTTCAGGCGATGGGCCTTGCACTTGTAGGCATCTCGCTCTGTGATGAGCTCCTCCTTCTCGTCAATCACCGCCTTCAGGTCGTAGGCCAACTGGGCGTTCCTCTTCTTCAGACCCTCCAGGTGGCAGATGAAGTTGGCCCGCTCCCGACGCCACTGCAGCTCCTCCTTGTTGCGGGCGGCATTCTCGCTGGCCATTGATTGGACCCTCGACTTGTTGGTGGCCTCCGTCTCCCGGAGCAGCTCCATGTCGCCCTGCAGCTCGTTGAGCCGTTGCCTGAGTGACTCCACCTCGGTGCTCAGCTTGAGATTCTGCTCCCGCGTCTCATGGAGCAGGGCAGCTAAACTAGAGTTTTCGCTGAGGGCTCCACATCCGCCCAGGGACAACATCTCGCTGTTGCTTTTCAGAGCCGAATACCGAAGTTGAAGGGTCTCCGCCATCAGCTTGTACTGATCCCGTTCCACCCGGAACTGCTCCAGCTCCTGGCGCAGGATCCTCAAGGCCTCCACCTTGCTCTGTAGCTTCCGGTGCACGGCGGAGGTCTGCAGGGGTGGAAATTTGCGGAATATTTTCCATCTAAACGGGCGGAGAGCCTGCACTCACCTCAACGTTGTAGCTGGCCATATGCTGGCCAAATCCGTGACCGCTGGCCACGTCGTCCAAGTCCAGGCTGAAAGTATCCATTGGTTTGCCGTTGACATTGACAGTGAACGGAAATTGGGGGCTGTCTGGAACAGATTGTATCACAATTTCCTCTGTTTTAGAGCTCTCATGTTGGCCAAACACAGAAAACGAATCAATTTTTGAACGCGACTGCGCATGAAGCCCCAGAATGTATGCTCCATCTGTTTGCCCTTCAATCGATGGTCTAGCCTTTATCGATAACTACTCGATAACTACAATAATTTTGTATTCCCAAGGAGTGTAATCGATGTTGGTTTGAAAACTATTTGTATCAACTTTAGTTGGCACTAAAAAAAGTGTTTAAACTGGAAAAAAGTTAAAAATTAATGGTTTTACCCCAGGAGGAATTAAGCGTTTTATTACAAGTAATAATTTATATACTAGTATGTTTCCAAATAGTTTGTAAGTATATAAAAGGACTTTAGACTAAAACAGTTTGTATCTGGAAATTACAGCTTACACAATTTATTTACAAAAAATATGGATTTATGGAAAATGGAGTATTTGTCCAACGATTTCCTGCCGGCACGATTTGTTACATTTTGTACAGTTAAAGGTGGGTTATGTCCAAGTAAAATTTTTCAACCTTCTGCCGGTTAAGTAAAGCTCTCAGCACTCCCTTGCAAATGACTTTCACTTCCATAACTGATGTGCTTTTGAAGTCGAAGTTATCGAGCATCTCCATGATGTATTTTACTAGATAGGATATCACAAAAATGAAGACATCAGACATCAGTATTACATACTTGTATATTTGTGATACCCACCCCTTTCGATGAGCTGCTGTTGATGGCTTCGATTGGAAACTGGTTTACTGCTTTTCCTCCGATCCCCTCCACCCCTCGCTCGATCCAAATCTGACTTGAGTGAACTTAGCAATGCATTTGATTTTCTGTGCGTCTCCAACAAGTGCCGGGTTTTCTCAACCTTTTCTGGAAAGCGAACATGTGTCGAGGACTTGCATTTTGTCCAACACATCTCCGTGACGTTGCCCATCTCGCAAGTCCTAGGCAGATGACTCCGCTTTCCTTCCTGGCACGCCACCTTTTTTTCTTTTCCTATGTTTCTCAAGCTTCCATCTCCATCTTCCATCTCATCTTCCAGTAGGGATTGCATGCACTGCTGGTTATTCTGAAGCCGGTTAATCGCCGTCCGATTGATCTCCACATGTCGTTTAAGGTCGCGAAGCCTTTTATTTACCCTTTCACTATAACTTTTTAGTCTATTCAGCACATTCTCCATGCTGCTCAATTGTTGCTGGAATGGAATCACTCCCACCGAAGTTGGTTCTTTTTCAGTGTCCACAATCATGACGGTCTTGTTGATTTTTATACCCTGGCAGAGGGTATTATAATTTTGATATTTTAAAGATATTTTGTTTATTTCCTAGAAAACTTGTGATATTGACTATTTTAACATATCCGAAAGTTTCACAATAATCGGACTACTATATCCTATAGCTGCCATAGGAACGATGGGAGAAAATTGGTCATTGAGCATAACTCTGGTGTTTTTCCAGACAATTAATTTATTCTTAAGTTTAACACAGTTTCCATACACAGTAAAGTCGATTTAGAAAATTAAAAACCCACAAATCGGATTACTATATCCTAAAGCTGCCATACAAACGATTGAACGGTTTGAAAGCAACTATTCTGCAAGGGTATTCTAAGCTTCGGGTACCGAAGCTAGACTTCCTTTCTTGTTTTAATAAACATGACCCGTAAATGATTCGGCGATGGTCACCATTTTGCGCACCACTTTGGAATTGGTGCCACAGTAGGGATCGCCCATGGTCAAGTCGCCCTCCATGCGAGTGGTGGTGGGGGCCACATAGTCCTCGCTGGCCGTGTCCGTGGCAGAGCCATGAAATTCCCGACAACCCGTCACCGTGAGAATCTCCTCCAAGTTGGACTCCTTGATACCAGCGCCAGGCATAACAATAACAGTCAGGTTGTGGATGCCAATTAATTTCATTAGGCAATGCGCACCTTCGGAAGCCGATGGACGGAACCCACTGCTCAGGAGTCTTCTAAATCCCAGCTGTTTTAGCAGCACCACATTTTCGTGCATGAGCTTCTGGTCGGTCAGATCAAAAGCGCGGTGGAAGGTCACTGGAAGGCCCTTCGACCTCAGCATCACCTGCCTGCACTGCTCCACGTTGATGGATCTATCTGGATTTAAGGACCCAAAAACAAATCCATCGGCGCCGTTCTTCCTCAGTAGATCCATGTCCGTGAGCAGGGCGGACATCTCCTCCTCAAAGTAGACAAAATCAGGACTGCGCCTCGGCCTCAGCATGCAGAAAATTGGTATTGTGAGAGAAGCCTTGAGGGTTTTCAACGTGCCGACGGTGGGCGTTAAGCCCCCTTCTGCCAGGGCCGAGCATAGCTCTATTCTGGCAGCTCCTCCCTCCTCTGCAGCAAAGGCACTCCTGATGGAGTCCACACAAACCTCCATTTTAATACGGGGTGTCGACATACTGCTTATCAAAGCAAAATAAATATTATTGCTGAGTTTCCCACCTTCAGGAAACTGACTCCGATCACAATCAGCTGGTCCAGCAGGCTATGGTCAGCAAACCAATCGATAGTCGTCATCGATACACGATAACCTCCAACTCTCAGGGCATTGCTGGCAACATTGTGCTCAATTTGTTGTTAACAAATCGGGGTAAATGAAAGTAGGGCAAAGATTTTCAGTTGCAAAAGAAGAAAGGGCTGCCGTTGGTAGCGAAAGCTCAAAACACTAATGCAGACCAATTGCACTCGAACAGCTCAATCGTTTGAACAGCAGCTATAAAATGTAGCAGTGAGATTTTAATGGTACTTTCTCGATCGATCAATGTTGTCATTGAGGGGTCATTCCTAAGGAATCAATACATTCCCTATAAATAATCGGCATTCTGGTACTTGTCCCGACATCCTGCTTATCAGTGATAAACAAAAATATTATTGCTGCGCTAGCGATGGCAGCTGGGCCCTATTACAAACAGCTGTTACTGGGAGGCCATCGCCAAAAATGCTCTATTGATAGCCACAATCGATAGACGATACACTCCAGGTAGCAGTGCATTGTTGGCAACACTGTGCTCATTTTGTTGTGAACAATTTTTGTTAATTTTATAATTTGATTTGCGAGGCGAGTGCTTGGGAGCGAGTGCGGCAAGTGGAAGTGGAAGCTGATGCGGAAGTGCAGCATGCGCCTGGCCAAATAAGCCAAATAAGGAGCGAACCGTTGCAGCCAACACGAGCGTACTTGAAGTTACATAGAAATGACCATGGGCGAGCCAACCTCGTCTCTCGTTCTGCCCGTTATACTGCGGCCCATTTTCTCACAGGTAAGCGAGCCCCGTGCCCGAGTGGCCGTGTAAATGTGGTTGTACCTTTTGTACCTCTTTCTTCGTCTTCTTCTACTGCAGCTCGAGCGACGCGACGTCGGCGCTGCTCAGTCGCTGCGCTCGGCCATTCTCAAGTCCGAGCAAAACAATCCGGGCTTCTGCTACGACCTCGTGTCCACGATCGTCCGGAGGGCGGACCTGAACGTAAACCTGAACGAGGCCGTGCTCCGATTGCAGGGCAACATTACGGAGGCGGACCGTACGTACTTACACAACTGATTCTCCTCACCTGACTCACCAGCCAATGTTCTGTGTATTTTACAGTCAATGAATACCGCTTGACGCGCACCGAGGAGCCCTTCCAGGAGCTTAACCGCAAGTCTGTGGCCCTCAAGGTGATCCTCAGCCGCATACCCGACGAGATAAACGACAGGAAGACCTTCCTGGAGACTATCAAGTAAGAATCTTTTAAACTAAAAAATAAATATTACCGAATTTTTAAATATAAATATGGAAATTTGTTTAGTGCTTTGAAAATTACGATCATCAATAATAGTTCAATTAATATTATTAAATTCTGGCACGTAACCCTAGAGGGCCATGTTATTTTCGTCGAACTTTAAATTAGTCTCAAAATGTAAATATTATGAATTACTAAATATTTGTATGCGAATATGTTTTGACAAAGTAAACCCAGCAATAATATTAAACAATTCAATTTAATAACTTAAAACTGCAATAACTTGCCTTTTGAACATTATTTTTATCCATTTATTATGTCATTATTTTTCAAGATCTTATTTATTAATATTCAATTACTTGCAGGGAAATTGCCAGCGCCATAAAGAAACTGCTCGATGTGGTCAACGAGATCGGCTCGTTCATACCGGGCGTCACCGGCAAACAGGCTGTGGAGCAGCGTAAGAAGGAGTTTGTCAAATATTCCAAGAAGTTCAGCACAACGCTGAAGGAGTACTTCAAAGAAGGACAGTAAGTATGAGCTAGAAGGCTCTCCTGTTTACATTGGTGTTATCACGCCACGATAGCCGGTTTCTTAATCGGCTCATTTCTGGTTTCTTATCGTTTCGGGCCAAGCGTAAGAATGATGTCACCACATCGGCATTCCGGGCATTGTTTGGTTTATTGTTTAGCGACGTGCCCGCCTGTTTAAAGTTGTAAATCGCAGTTAAATGGCAGCTATTAGGCATTGAATTTTGCATGTCTTTAGAGCTGGCCTGTGCGAAAATCACTCTCGAATTTGATAAATAATTGAGTATAATTTAAAGCAACGGCAGTCTACTAACATTGATTTATTTTGATCTACTTTCAGACCGAATGCAGTATTCATAAGTGCACTTTTTCTAATACGGCAAACGAATCAAATTATGCTGACAGTTAAGAGTAAATGCGAGTAGAAAATTAAATCTTTTAATTATGGCAAATTTTAGTGGCATTTTAATTTTATGTTTAAATAACCATTTAACCAACCACACACAACATAACGCAAATCAAATAAAACCAAGAGAGCCAACACACACTTAAATACCCAATCGCCCAAGTTGAAATGTTTGAACATAAATGCAAATCTGTTGTAATTAAATAGGCCCAATGTACATCATACATACGTATATATGCGATAATAATCGGACACTAAATTCAGCAAAGGCTAATTGTAATTAATTGATGAGCAGCAACTATTTATTGTGGCGATTTATTGTCTTTCCGTTTACAATTTATTGTAAATAATTCATTCTTTTTCTGTTAACAGCAACTAATTTGGTTAGTTTGTTTTTGTGTTTAAGAGAAAGCGCCTACGAATAAATTTAAAATTAGTGAAGTGAAGCTAAAACGAGACACAGGAAATGTATGTAACAATATGCAAGGGGAGGGCACGGAACGGAAGACACTTGGATTTTTAACTGTTTTTAATTGTTAGAGTTTGAAATTGAATACCTAAGCGTAGTAATCATTTACTTAATGATATGTTCGACTTGAAAATGCGGAAGCGAAAGACATTTAGTAGCCAGCCGACAGCACTATCATCGACACTGATGAGTATGAGTAAAGAAATTATTTTATTTAAAAAATGTTACATGAAAAACGAACACAAACAAAAAATAAACTGAAAAGTGAAAACTAAAAAAGAAGCGAAAACAAACTCATAATGTAGTCATAGCGAAAACAAAACGACAAATAAATGTATTTATATTCCAAAACCGAAAACAATCTTTTAACAGGGGTTTGCTCTGTTAGCGGTTAGCAGTTGGCAGTTAACAGTTTCAGCAACAGCAGTAGCAGCAGCAGCAGTGGAGTAACAGCGGAGTAACAGCAAAGGAACGGTAGAGCGCTACCATAGCCGGAGCATAACATCAACCCCAAAAGAGCGCCCGTGGAGAAAATTACCCGTTTTTCAGTGTCATTTGGCCAGAAAAATCGATTCCCTCGCACACTGGGCCACTCTGGCAGGGCAGGCAGTTGGCCAGAAATCAGAGTACAAACCAGCCGAGCAGCGCGACCGAGATGACCCACTTTTCGGTTTTCGCACTGGAACCCAACTGCTACCCAGCAACTGAATTAAGTGCGGACATCTAGACGGATACGGAGACGGAGTTTTTTTCCAACGCAAGATCGCGCCAATCGTTTTCGCCTCTTCTCGGATATTATGTACAACTCGTAGTCTAGTGTAAACTCTATGCATTTACGTGAATTCCCCAGCGCAAACGTGGACGAGCAAAATAGGCGACCTGAAAAAGCAGCAGCCCTAGCAGCGAGCAAGAAGCAGAAGCAGCAAAAAAGGTTCGCATCCCGATTTTACCCAAAAGCTGAAAAACAAATCGAAGTGATAAATAAAGCAAAAATTTTGTGAATCGCGGTGATAAAACCAATGCTCGGCAAAGTGTAAAAAACGCCTGCAAACAAATATTTTTTTCGGACTGCTCCCCCCCCGGGTGGCAAAAAAAGGCAAAAAAAAAAAAACGGTTATGCGAGCGAGCGAGCTCACGAAAAATTTCGCTCTACACCAAATGTTTTCCCAACAGCAGCACCGCTGCTGCGTGAAAATTTTCATTTCCTCGATAAAAGCGAAAAACGAAAGGCTCGCGCGAGTGCAGCAAAGAAAAGGCAAAGTGCTGAGTGCTGAGTGAGAAATAATCGCATTCCGTGTAGGAGAAACAAAATGGTTGGGCAGTGAAAAGTAAAAGTGTAAGCCATCGATGGAGGGGAAGGCAACAAAAAATAAATACAAAAATAATAATAAGAGCAAGCAACGTAAAGCTACACTCTCCCACACACAATAGCACACATGCTGATGCACATACTCGTACACCCATGCAATATGCAAATGCGAGTAGTCGCACAAATACCAGTGCAGGCTAAATGAAACCCTGAATGAAAACGAAATCTCCCCTTCGGATGACGAATTACTGCTTCGCCCTAAGCGAAATGCATAAATCAAATCACTCCAAACGGGCTTTAATCAAACGAATCAACTGCATTTGGCCAAAACGGCGCGAATACAGGCTCACACTAACGCACTCACACACCCCCAAACACACACACACACACACGGTCGCTCTCGGGCAAGTAAGTAGATGGAAATGGCCACCGAAACTGGAGCAGCACCACTACCAATAGAAATACCTATACCGATACCTTTGCCACCACCAGCAGAATATCGGAGGCAGGAGCAGCATGTGTCGCATGTGTGCCTCCCCCTCTCCTATCTCTGCAGTGTTGCCTACTCTTTGGGGTAGATATTCGTGTTAATAAAAATCTCCAACATTCGGCTAAAATATGATATAGAAGCTATTGAATTTATTACTGGAAAAGTGGTTCATCTTGTAGCAAACACTTGCAAATTAAGATGCTAACAAAATAATTCATACAAAAAAAAAAAATAGTTCATCTAGTTGAATACCCGGTTAAATTGAGAAAATATATTTATCAAAAGCGGAGCAATTTTAAACGGTATATTTAACTTTTTTTTACAAAATCTGTTAAAGGGTTATAGATATGAGTACCATATATAGAAATCACAATTCGATTTATTACCAAACTAACCTTTAAACGGTGTGGCCGTTGTATGATACAAATCATAAAGGGTTTGGTATATATAGTATATATAAAAATATCTTGTAATTCATCGTTTATATAAAAAATGCAAAATGCAGTCATATTTCTAACTAGAATAGCAAGCCTCTTAGAGCTTCGTATCTTTAATTTATCGGACTCTGAACTACTGTATCTCAGCTTTAGCCAGCATGGCTGGAAACCTGCTGAACCGGCAGCTCCGAGTGCTTTTCATATTCATAAGCTGGCATCAGCAGTAGCAGCAGCAGCAGCAGCAGTAAAAGTAGCAGTAGCAATGGCAGTAAATGCGCGCAGTGAACACCGAGCGACCGAACAACCCAACGAACGAATGAAGCAGCAGAGCAACTCAGAGCAGAGCAGAAAGAAGCAAAGCGAACGAACGAACGAACGAACGAAAAGTCCCACTTTTGGCTTGGGGGCGGTTTTGACACTTGCCGTAGCTCTAACTGTAGATGTAGCTGTGCTGTAGCTCGGCCTGCGCAACAACAGTGTTAAAGTTGTTTGCTGCTGCGTGCGTAGCACAGATATTACACACAACCCACACACGCATGGTAGCATGGGAGGGGAGAGAGAGGGAGAGAGGGTGAGAGGGAGATGAGGAGAGTGAGGTAGGGAGAGCGATGTACGGAGAGTGATATAAGGAGAGGGAGAGGAGAGAGAGAGGTGGTTCAGTTCCGGAGAGAGAGAGTGAGCAGGTATTTGGCATGCGGTTCCGTTACCTTCTCAGTGAGGGATTTGGGCCCGTAAAGGTGTAAATGCTCTCCCTAAGGCCAAAACTACAGCTATTCCTTAGCTTTCCCTTTCCCTTCTGTCAATCTCCTTCTTTCAATGGCAATCGCTTTTGATTGAATTCCGTTGACGTTTAATTTTGGCCCTTTGTGGTTGTTGTTCTTGTTGTTGTTCCTCTTCTTCCTTACGCATTGTGTTTTTATTTATGGGGACATAGCCCTCAGTTTCCGCTGCAATGATCCAAAGTCACGCGCTAAGCGGAACTCATTTGTCGGGAGAGTTACCTTAACTGCAGAGCATTGCGGTTCCATAGTTTGATGAACCTCCAATTCCATAATAAATGGATATTTGAAATATATAGGAGATATACCCATTTACTCTTCTAGTAATCTGTGTAATGATCAAATCTCCTAGAACTGGAATATGGTGCAATAATTTTTATATTTAATCTTCTATAAACTATATTAATATACAATTTGATACGTTTGATTATATTCTTTGCCAATCGTCGAACTTGCCTGCTAAATTTTAAATTTTCTTTACCACCTAGTCAACCCCACAGATCAATAAAGTTGGATTTGTGCTATTGCAATATTTTCAGTCACATTTTCATCGTAGGTTAAGAGTCAAGCAGAGATACTTTGAACCTTCCTCAATCGATACAAATATTATTAAAGAGATTTTGAACGACAGTTTGAAATGGTTTGACAATCTTTTAGTTGCTTTCTTTTTTTTAAGCAATTAAATCCACGCAAGCAAATGAGCAATAATCGAAACAAAAAACCATTGGCAATTTTGTTGGCTATTTTTTGCGGGCAGGATTAATCGTTGACTCTGGCCAATTTTGACATATGGCCATCATTCAATAGGTTGAATGTGTGCACTGGGCTGGGAGCCAAGCAGCGACTATGGTTGAGTGGCCTCATGAGATTTCTATCCCCCCAACCCCCAAACCGCCAGCAAACCAACCATCCTACCATCCCTTCCCAACCTACCATCCCATTCCATAACTGTGCTATGGTTTTCTATATAGAAATCGTGTGCCAGAAGCGACAAAATTCGCTTTGTGCGGGTTGTGTGTGTGTTTTTAGTTGGCTATAAATAGGAGAGATAGTTTCTGCGCTCGTGTTCTGGTTCTGCTTTTCCTTGGCTCTGCGATTGAGGTCAGACCATCAGAAGGATACTGAACTCTTCCCAACATCTCCAAATGTAATTGCTCGACTTTAAAAAGTTTCTGTGTTTATTTCTGCTGGTCGAGTGTTATTTTAAGAAGTTTTCCCCCCACCATTGGCCGAAGAGCTCTCTATCTGCTTATGCGTGTAATTCCTTCCCAAGGTCTTGCCCGGCTGTAATTGCTGCAATTAGAGGCACTTATAGTGAGCGTTCAATTAATTAAGCGAGTTCACTTACATGGCAGTCCATCAAGTCATTCTCCCATTGTTAAAAAAATATTCAGTAAACATTAGCATACAATTTCTTACTTTTTTTCGCTTTCGAAGACTGCGACGCCCGATGCTAATTAATTGCTTTTCTTCGCCAACTCGTCTGTCAACACACAAGGTGGAAATTGCAATTTTGCAGTCTCAACTTTTGTCCTTCGAGTTGCTTTTTTGGTTTTCCAGCTAACTTCATTTTGAGTAAATCAACGTTGAGGCGCTGAAAACAAAAAAAAAGCAAAAAACTTTACAAAAGTTTTTAAATTAGTTTGTGCCAAAAAGTTGGAGGGACTCTGTTTTTTTCTAGATTATTTTGAACCACGAAAAGTTTCAAGATATTATTTTAATTACCAGTTTTTACATATATCACTTGTCGCCTGACACTTGCATCACAAAACACGCATACGCCATGTTGTGCGGAACTGGAGATATCGAGTGGGGGTGACCTGCCCTTAGTTAACACGGCTCTGATCCGGGTGAATGGAAATTTTCCATTTAATTTACTCCGATGGCCGCAACGACTTTGGCCAGAATGTGGGTTAATAGAGTGTAAAGCAGCACCCGGCCGCAACCCAGTTTCTGGGTTCTGGGTTCGGTGGCTTCGTCGGTTCGTCGGCTGGCTGAGAGGCTGCTCGGTGCTCGGCTTAGTCTCCGGCTAATCTGCACTTTAAGAACTCATTAAAATTTGAAGCCGTCTCCTGGCTGCGACAACCTCTCGGTCTGGGAGCACACACTGAGGCTGTGTTAAATGTTTAATTGTTAACCAGGACACTTCAATTACTCCTGTCACTGCAAATAATGCTGCATGTCATTAATTGTTAATACGAATTTAATTCTGATTTATTTATATTTATTTCTTTTTCATTCTCATTTATAATTGCTTTAATTGAAATTTGTAATTTGTCAATAAACAATAAGGTTATAAAAGTAATAAATTAAAACCTTAACAGGAATGGGTAAACACTTTTTTGAGGTCTGTTCTTAATACTCCCTTTCCTATATATCGGCCCTCTTTGTATATCATTCTTGATTAAATATAGTATTATAAAAACAAACAAAAAAGTAATACTTCTATTCTCGTGCTTATAATATGACACTTGCAGAAAAAGAGCCATTCCATTCAGGAATACGAGTATGTATTTTAAAATGTTACAGCATTTCGATTCTCATACTTCTGAAGACCCTGGCTAGCTTCCTTTCTTCTGATAAGCTGATAGGCATAAAATGAGAAAGCTTTTGGCAAGTTAATGATGTGGCAAAAAAGGACCTTTAAACGGCACATAATTAATCGATGGTTGCTGTAATTTTTTACGGTGCTCGAGAGGCTGGCAAACAACTCGCCCGTGACGTAGGCTCCTGTCGCAGGATGCGTGCGTGTGTGAACGGGTAGATAAATGGTGCCAAGCACTGCTCAAGCCCCCGAAAGAGTGCGGCAAGCGGGTGGGCTTTGGAGTGAGCTGGGGGGCTGGTTGTCTCAAAATAGTCACCGACAGGCACTGGCAGACACTGGCGATGAGCGGGCTCTGGACGGCTGAGAAGCGCAAGGGAGTGGAAAGTGGCTCCGCTCTTTGTTGTTTGTTGCTCGCTTTAAAGGCAAACAAGGAAATGACAGCGGCCGGATAGCAATCTAAGGCTACGGCCGGACAAAGCACAAAGTACCAAATATAAGAAAAGCGCTTCGCAAACAAATGCACTTAGAGAACAAAAGCGAAGGATTATGTGATCTAAACTCGCACAGAATATTTGAAATTATTATGTAAAAGACTTTGAAGAATTTAAGTTTCATAAAATAAATGTCATTAATTTATTTAAGAACACTGCAGTGGCTTTAGATGTTCATATTATTTCGATGCTTTTCGAAATGATAGCTGAATATTTGATTAGTACAAAATCTTCAAAATCTTTAATTTATTTTATGTTAAATTCAATTTATCTACAAAATCAAAAAGATATTACAACTTATTAAAAAACCAATCCAAAATAATTTATCTATGCCTTATTAAATTCAATTGAGCTGCATACAATTTTTTTTTTTGATTAGGATTATTTCCATAATGGCGCTTTTAACGCCTTCTTTCAATGCCATAGGTGTTTAAGTTACCAAATGCTGACTAATTTTTTCTGAGTGTACCTCAAAGGTCTTTCGCCCACATCTACTTCAATTGCGAAATGCTTGCAATGCGCTTCATCATAATTAAAAAATCCTGCGGCCCACATGTATACGCACACCCACACACTTACACACCCATGTACACGGCAAACATTCGCTGTTACGCGCCAACAGAGGGAGCATTAGCAGAGGAAGTACCGTTAACAGTCCGCACCCCCTGCACATGCGTGAATTTTGGGGCACTCTCTCGCTCTCTCTGGTAAGGGAATTTCTCTCTGGCCTGCCAGCAGTTCATATATCTATTTCGCTCACGCAATTTCGCACTGCTATCTCTGTTACACACGTAAAATCTGGAGTATAGCGGTTAACAGCAGCGCAGTAACAGTAACAGTAACAGTAGTAGGGCAAATGTGCCTTTAGTTGTTGTTGCAGTTGTAACTCGCACACCCTCTCAGGCACACACACACGCACCCACACACAGGCGCAGTGCATAACAGCAACTAGTGGCCGTGCTTTCACATTTTCCATTTCCCATTTCTCTTTCGCATTCGCATTCACGTTCAAGTCGAGCTGCACTTCGGTCGCATTCAGTGAGTACTCACTTACGATATAATATTTCTGCAAGTGTATTACAGCCCGGAGGCCATGTGAAATTGAAATAAATCGCGCCATTAACGAGGGATTTAATTGCTTAATGACTGTGATTAGGGGTGCGTGGGAAATTGCGTTTACTAATTAGTAAACTAGATACTAGATACGCCTAGTTGCGTAGGGGTGTTAAATGGTCTTGGAAAATGTTGCACTGTCCACCGGAAGGGCGTATTGCAAATGCCAGAGACTCCGGTTAGATGCTGTCATGCAACCGCCCACTAAGGGGCGGGGCTCCGCAATACCATCAACACGAGCAGGAGCAGGAGCATCATCATCATCATCAGCAGCACTGGATAAACGCTGTCATAGCCTTTAAATGTCAGCCAGCAGCAATCGGTCCACACACATAAGTACTGGCATTGACAGCCCACAAGCGAGTCAGTGAAAGTGGGTGGATTAGTGGGTGGTGGGTGTTGGGTGGGTGGTTGTGGGTTGTGGGTTATGGGTTGCCTGGTTTTCGATGCGAGCTTTGATGTATTAATAACAATTTATCGATGCAGCAGTGCTTCGCTCCGTTAAATTGATTTCAATTTTGTACATCCAGCACTTAATGATTGGATTAAGCTCTCAGCTCAGTCGTGGCAGGAGTTAAAAGTGCGTTTCTATATGCATTTCCTGCATCATCCTGAATCATCAGAAGCCAGAAGTAGATTCGGTCTTGCCGCCGTCTAGACACTCTGGCGTCGTCTATTGTCTCATTGATAAGGGGGCTGTTTTGTACTGTAAGTGCCTTTTAATGTTTCGGTGGCGGATGAGTAATGTAAGTGGCTTAGTTGGTTTGTCTGGTGAAATATTTTATAATTTCATTGCTTCGCATATTAAATCAAGTACGAGTATGCAGTACAAAGTTAACAAAATTAAGTTACAAGTTAGACTTTAACTTTAGTTGTTACATTAATTGTAGACGGAGTTCTTAGGATATATGTATAACATATATATTTTATATTCTCGTACAAGAAATCATTTTTGAAGCCTACATTTGTGCGCTACTTAATTAATTTTTGGCCCAGATAAATCCAAAGCTGGCCACAAACTGCAAATGGCTAGATGTCACAGCTGCGATAGTGAGACATGCATTCAAATGAGCTGGACGACCTCGAGGCCTGGTAGGCTGTGCGTGGACAATAAATACGGTGAGGCAGGCAATTAACCCAAAGTTCAAAGTTCGGCCCGTCGCACTGACCCCACACGTGCGTGCCTGCTGCCTGCTGCCTGCTTGGCAGCTGACCCATTTCCACACACCACCAGCCACATGAATAAATAAGAAACCAGAGCCAGTGCGAGTTGGACCAATAATAACAACAACTATTTGTATAAGCTGAGGCCAAGCCAGTCAAGTCTCCGCTCAGCGGCAGCTCAAGCAATTTATTGGGTGCTAAAGAGTTCCGCACTTTTCCAATTGCAGTCGTCAGAGGGGCAGCCACAGCATGCCGTACGAGTCGATGCACCACCATCATCAGTCGGCGGCCGCTGCCGTGGCCGGTGCAACATGCCCCAACGGAATGCTGGACTCGCTCAGCCTGCAGCTCCGCGACGCGGAGATGCGGCGCACGGAGATCGAGAGGGCGCATCAGGTGAGTCCTCTTAAAGTCCTTAAAAACTGATATTTACCTTTTGAAGTAATATATTTCGAAACAAATATGTTTAACAAACAAATGCTTCTGTTTTATTCAATTTACAACTTTTAACTGGTAATCCTGCACAGGAAACTCTGGCACAAATACGCAATCTGAGCGGATGCGCACGTCCCGATGCCGAGGCGGTGGAGAATCTGCAGTCGAGAGCCCGGGAACTAGAAAAGAAGGTGAGTACAGTCAGCCCTAGCCGGGTGATCCATAACACACAATTAAACCATTCTTCTACCAGGTTGCGCTGGAAAATGTGCGCTGCGAGGAGCTGCAAATCGAGCTCACCTCCGCTCTGAAGGCCAAGGCAGCTCGATCGGGCCAGTCCGGAATGGGCAGGGAGGCGTCCGGAGCCGGCGCATCCATTCCAACGTCGGCCAGCAGCTCCACCGTCACTTGGGCACCGACAATCAGTCACCAGGACCAAGGCTCCGAGATTGATATCATAATGGCAAAAATTGAGCAGGTAAGATTCATTTCGAAACAAAAATGTTCTATAGTGTTCCAACATACTTGTATTAACTAATCCAACGTATTAACAAATTAAGGATTATATAAATGTTTTAAATGTTGGCCGATTTTTACATTTTTATATATATCACTCGTGGTGTTCCCAAAATTTTACAACAATATAAAACCCCAAATTCTCCAAATACTTATGTTTTCTAAACCCAAGAATATGGAAAAGGCAAAAGATATGTAACAATGCATTGGGCAGTGTAAAATACAATATATATATAGTACGAGTATATATCTTTATGAAAGTGACAAGTGTTTTGAAAAAAACAGAATACAAGTGACAGCAGCAGCAGTTTAGTAGACAAACAATGTACAGATAGTATATGAGGGTAAATGGTGTGCCAATTCAATTGGAGGTCTAGTTCGGAATGGGAACCACTGGAGTCATGGAGAAGCAAAGTGATATCCCATCCCGAATTATAACTCCCATTGAATCGCAGGTCACACCACTCAAGTGTGGTTAATTTTAATCAACGCAAAGGCAAATCTTGAAGGGCTTAGAGCAACAGGTGTGGGTTCTAGTTGAGGTATCCATGTGCGGAATCCCTATTCCGGCTGTGTCTGCTCTAGGGTCATCTCGCCCAGAGCCTCCTCGATGAAGCGAGTGACGTCCAGCTCGCTCACCACCGAGCAGCACTCGGAGGAGGTGTCCTCGTCGTGTGAGAGGCAGGACAAGAAGCTTTCCAGGCTGCCGAAGCTGTTGGCTGCTGAGGCCAAGGCATCCGGATCGGTGGATTCACTGAGCCCCAACTGGGTGCTGCTCTCGCTGGACCCTAATGATCCTTGGCGGAACATGGCATTGGCGTTGCTGATCTGCAGCTGGCGACGTATTTGCTCGTTCTCCCCGGACAGCTGTCGGATGAGCTGCTGGTTCTCATCGCTATCACGACCCACTAGGTCAGAGGTTCTCTGCATAATTTCCACCATGTGCTCGATACGCGAATTCTGTCCCTTAATGATCTCCTCTAGCCCAGCTAGGTAGCGCTCCCTGAGCTGATAGCTGTCGCAGAACATGTCCCCATCGCAGTGCTCCCGGTACTTGGCCATGATCAGCTCGATCCCCCCGTGAAACTCATCGACGGTCACCTTCAGATCGACATTCTCGCGCAGCAACTGCATCTGCTCCTCATCGTTGCTGTTCTCCGCCAGATGCTTCATCAGCTGCTCAGAGCGGAACTTGGAGCAATTTTCCAGGTCCTGCTCGACCCGCCCGCCCTCGGTCAGTAGTTCGTCAGCCCTGGAAATCAGTTCGTCCAGGCTGCTGGTGATCTCTTTGGCCTTCTTGAGTAGTCCGCCCACGGCGCCATAATTGTATAGGCCTTCCATCCTCCTCCTCGCGATCCAATCCGATCCGATCTGACTGTTCTGGATCGCTAACGTTGAATTTGGAATTTATTTCCGATTGAAAATCGATTCCTTGGGCTTGTCCAGACCAATTCAGGAAAGGATCTGCGAGGCGGTAAAGGGAAGGCCTACTGTGGTGGTGAAAAAGGTCAACTGGTTTCGTTCTTGATGAATTTGAGGGGTTTTTGTTCGACTTTAATAGGGATAACCTTTGTTCTGAATTTCTGGACATATATAATTATAATTTTAGTAAACTTTTAAAATTATAAATAATTACAAATGTGAATTATAATTTTATTTACTTTTTTTAAGGAACTAATTAAATAGGTTATCTATTTGTATAATAATGAATTGTTGGGCACTTATTAACTTTTCATAATGATAATTCATTTTCAGAATTCGTGGTCACATATTATTGTTACTTTAGTATCTTGCAAATATGTCAAATATTGAGAACCCAAAATGTCCAAAGATTAAAGATAATATAAGAAACAAGTGATGTTATATTAACTTTGTTTTTAATAATGTCAAGTTTTGTATTTAATAAATATTTTGAATTTATAATTATTAATTTATTAAGTGTTTGAGTTTGAAATTCTGTATGCATGACTTGTATAATATTTGTGAAACCAAAACTAAAACATTAAATATCCTTTTCGCTTGCAGGATAATCGCGTGCTGGCCGAACTGGAGCAGCCCCGCACCTCGGCCAGTGCCAGCATGTCAGCATTGCCGCCCAGTTCCATGTTGAGCACGGTAAATAGCGAATTTAGAACCATATCAAAGAGTGGTGAGTAGCGGGTCGAGATGGGATGCTAAACCAGAATTAATCCGGAACCATTCGAACAGAACTCGAGGAAGAACTGAACCGCTACAAAAGGGCCGTACTAGGCGGCGCCTCCGGAGGGGGCGGGTGCGGGGGCGGTGCAATGTCGGCCATGTCCTCCGGCTACTCCAGCCTGCCACATTCGCTGGCATCCACTCTGCCCAATGGCGGGGCCGGCACCAGCATGAGCGGAGGCAGCTGCGGATCGCAGAGCGTGTCCGCCGCCGCTGCCGCAGCTGCTACAGGATCGGGACACGGAGTCGGAGTCGGACATGGGGGAGGACTCACATCCATATCGGCCCTGGTGCCCAACTCAATCAGCGGCCTATCCTCGAGCCTGAGCAGCCATGCCATCCAGCAGATGCAGTACGGAGCAGGTCACTCGCACACGTCCGTGGAGAAGCTGCTGAGCGGATCCGGTGGAATGTCCGGCATTCCACCCCTGCCGGTAAATATTCACACGATGAAGGCTATGCCGACGGCATTAAGTCAGGTAAACCAACTATTTTCAATCGCAATGAACTACCAACAACATGTGCAACCACAGCTGAATATTCCGCTGATCGCGCTATAACTAGACTATATACTCGTTTAATATATAGAATGTATATCCATAGCGATCATCATCTGCTTTAGCCTTGCCTCCTTGGTTTCCTTGGTTCCTTGAAGGCCACAGCTGAATATTCTGCTGATCGCGAGCCAATCGATTTGTTTTGAAGCCTGCTATATCTAGAGTATATACTATATAGAATACATGCGACATATATGCGCTCCGTTTTGTACCCATAGCGATCATCATCTGCTTTAGCCTTAACTCGTTGGTTCGTTCGTTGAGGGCCAGAACCTGGCCAGCGTGTCTTTTGTGCGAAAGTTCACGTCTTGCGTTTTGTTGTAGTCTCATTACTGATGGAAATAAACATGAACATATAGAAAATACTCACCAATACATGCTTCACTCACACACACACACCAGTACACCTGTACAACATGCACACACAGCTATAAACAACATTGAAACACAACATTCCAACTAGATTGTTACTCGTATTTGTATCTCATTTCCCTTTGCTTGTAAATTGTATCTATCATCGCTTTCGCTGGAATGCTAAATTTACTTAATTTCACTTTTCTTAATATTTTGCTCATTAGCTGTTTTTTGACATAATTATACCCTTGCAGAGGGTATTATAAATTTGACCAGAAGCTTGTAACGCAGTGAAGGAGACGTCTCCGACCCTATAAAGTATATTTATTCTTGATCACCATCACCAGCCGAGTCGATCTAGCCATGTCCGTCTGTCTGTCTGTGTCTGTCCGTCTGTCTGTCTGTCTGTCTGTCGGTTGCTGAAACTTTGCACCAACCCTTCAATCTGTTGCAAGTAGTATATAAGTCGGAACGGCCGGAATCGAAACACTACATCACATAGCTGCCATAGAAACGATTGGAAAAAAGTGCCATAAATTCGCCATTTTTAAAGATATTTTATTAATTTCTTAGAAAACTTTTATTAATGACTATTTTAACATATCCTGAAAGTTTTACCAAAATCGGACTACTATATTCTAATGCTGCCATGGGAGAAAATGGGTCATTGAGCATAACTCTGATGTTTTTTAAGACAATTAATTCATTCTTGAAAAACACTGTTTCATAGACATTACAGTCGTTTTAGAAAATTAAAAACCAAAAATCGGATAACTATATCCTATAGCTGCCATACGAACGATCAAACAGTTTTAAGAGCAACTGGTCTGCAAGGGTATTTTAAGCTTCGGGCACCGAAGCTAGCCTTCCTTTCCTGTTTTTTATTTTTTTATATCTAAACAATATATTTTGAACTTAAAGTGAAGTTATCTCCTGCTTTTGAATACTATAAAAAAGGAGAATGCACTGAAAAAGCTGTAAATATTTTTGAACCATAACTTTCCCATGGAATAATTAAATTCAAAAGTTCACAAAATATTAATTAGAGAGATCCCATGCATTTGCGGCATTTACAGACATACAAAAACACCTGCATTCTACGTATCTCATATACTTTTTAAGGAGTTGCCTTTGAAATCCTTCCGTTACTTGTTGATGAACGTTTTTGATGGTGATGATTGGATGCTAGCCAAATATGCATATACATTTGTACATTTGTGTGAAACCATAGCAACTGCGCTTGGAAAAGGCTTCAGTTCATTGCAGATACTCGTACAATAACCAACCAATAACCAACTCATGACCAGCCGAGAATCACCAATTGTTCATGCCTAGACGCCATTTAAGATGTTCCTCTAGATGCGTATCCCACAATCGCAGTCGAATAAACGTGTATCTGTGATCTCTTTTTCCGTTTTATGTGCTCTCTCTCTCTCTCTCTCTTTCCCTCTCTCTGTTTCCCTCTTCTCTTTTACTCTTCGTTAATTAATGATCATATCTCAATTAATTAATTCTCCCCTGTGTAATAATAATGAACCTCAAAAACGTGAATCAATCGAACGATATATCTATGTATGTCTGCATCTGTATCTGTAACTGTAACTGTAACTGCGTGTGTGTGTGTAACTACACTGTACAAAAAACACAACCAACCCAACAAAATTCGAAATTCCAACACGAAAACACGAACCTAAATTTAAAACCGAATTCGCTGCAAATTTGTATCTAAACCCGAAACGTGTGTAATTGTAACTGCGTGTGTATGTGTAACTACACTGTACAAAACCAACAACAATAACCACCGACCACCGACTACACTGTAAATTCCAAACCCAACCAACCAAATTCCAAATTCGAACACGAAACACAAACTGAAATCGGAACCGAATTCGCTGCGAATTTGTATCTGAATCCGAACCTGAAACGAGTAGCGCGGAACAATACAACTGTACAATTTGCAGAGCACAACCATGCCCCTCCTGTCACTCAACTCGCATAACCTTCAGCCCACCGGGACCAGCAGCTACTCGGCCCTGGGCGCCGGAGGCTCCTCCCTGACGCACCCCTCGATGGCCAATCTGGGCCTGCTGGACACTGGCGCCCTTCTGGGAGCTGGAGGACTGGCTGGCCTCGGAGCCGGGCCGGGTGTGGGAGGCATCACCGGGGCAACCTCCTTGTACGGTCTGAGTGCTGGGGCAGCTGGAGCTCTGGGTGGGTCGTATGGCCCGCCCTTCCTCGACGTGGCCTCGAGTGCCTCGTATCCCTTTACGGCAGCCGCCCTGCGCCAGGCCTCCAAGATGAAGATGCTGGACGAGATCGACATCCCCTTGACGCGCTACAATCGCAGCTCGCCCTGCTCCCCCATCCCGCCCAGCAACTGGGGCCTCGACGAGTTCGCCGACGGCCTCAGCCTCTCCATGATGCACAACCGCGGCGGTCTGGCCTTGGGAGCCCTCGATCTGGACAGTGAGTGTGTTCACAGGCATCATGGGTTCATTATGGCTAAGGAACTTCTTTCCCAACAGCCCGCAATCATGGCCTGAATGGCGCCAGTG
Organism: Drosophila setifemur; assembly: GCA_021224005.1. Taxonomy (NCBI): domain Eukaryota; kingdom Metazoa; phylum Arthropoda; class Insecta; order Diptera; family Drosophilidae; genus Drosophila; species Drosophila setifemur. The sequence goes on along the minus strand of JAJJHY010008598.1, from coordinate 1,008,491 downwards.
AGCCGCAGGTGGACATGCTGGACATACCCGGAAAGGGCCGTTGCTGTGTGTTCATAGCCCGCTTTCCCTACGATCCACCCGAGTAAGTTGAAAGCCATAGTAAAACAATCCAAATACGTTAAGATACTTCAAAATATTGAGATACTTTTGGGGAGGCAAGCTTATTGGCTTTTTTTTCACTTTTATTGGCTAAATCAAGACTGAGTTAAATTTTTTTTTTAACATTTAAGCTTGTTTTTAAAAGCACAAAGCAATAATATTAGTCAACATGACGTATGCGCAATCTTTTGTTTTTGTTTTCGATTTCAATTTATATGTATTCGGCTGTAGAAGTCTTTTTGATTGTACCTAAAAATTCGCAACACATCGAATAAAATATATTCTTGTACATAAGAGGGGACGTAAATATTGAATAACTTAAAACGGATTTAACTACAATACAATAATACTGTCCAACGTGATTAATTGAAATTAAATAACTATACATAGCATAAATTATTTTGTGATTTGTTCTTCCAGAATTCCGTCTTTTATTGTTGTAAAGCTATCTTCTCTAACGCTATCTCTTCCGATCCCAAATCTCTGATTGATTGACTTTTAAAATATATCATTTGATCGTTTCTATTTTGTGGGATCTTCCAGTAACGAATCCTCTCACATTCCTTGCAGGGAGGCTGAGGGAGAGCTGTCCCTTTGCAGCGGGGACTATCTGCTGGTGTGGACCAGCGGAGAGCCGCAGGGTGGATATTTGGATGCGGAGCTGCTGGACGGACGACGGGGCCTGGTGCCCGCCTCCTTTGTACAGCGTTTAGTAGGTGGGTGTGTGGATTTGATTTCCTCCTCTCTCCCAATCCGAATCGCAATGCCAGTCCTCCTTCTCCTTGAATGAACCGCTTCTAACCTCGGTATTTGTATTTGCTAGGCGACGACCTGCTGGAGTTCCATCAGGCGGTGCTGTCGACGCTGCGCGATGCCGAGGATGGCTCGATGCAGTGCGACACCACATCCCTGCCCTCCTTGCCGCCGCACAACCCATTGCTCACACACACCCACGAGGACTTGGCACGTTTGAGTGAGACGCACACCGATCTGGAGCACGACCAGGACGACATTAGCGACAATGGTAACTATTTGTTTGATGTCCCTCATACGAGGGTTGCTATTCACATTTCTGGCCAAGGATGCTTTCAGTCTCGGCATATGTTAAGCAAAATCCAAAGAGAAACCCACGAAGTTCGATGGGCCAGTTAAATAAATAGCAGCCTACGTCATTTTATTTCTTGTATATTTAATCTGTTTTGATTTTTGTGGCGATCCTCGAATGCGTCGCCGTGCATGGCATGAATGTGAGCATAAGTCCTTGGTCCTTGCTCACCCTCTAGAAACACAAACACACTCTCACCCCGCTGGGGCGTGGCTAGTTTAGTTGTGCAATCGCGAGTCCCGAAACCTGAATCCTGTTTCGAACCGAACCGAACGACCTGGCTAATGTCACACTTCTTGCTCCTCCCCGCAGTTCCAGCTCCCAAGCACTTGACGCTGGAACGGCAGCTGAACAAGGGCGTGCTCATTGGCTGGTCACCGCCGGAGCCAGTGGGCTACAACCTCATCGACAGCTACCACGTCTACGTGGATGGCGTGCTCAAGGTCACCGTGAAGGCCAACGAACGCACACGCGCGCTTATCGAGGGCGTAGACTCCACGCGGGTGAGATGACCTCCTGAACTTGCGAGCAAATCATTCTGAACTCAAGAATAAGCCAGGGCTATTGAAAATCTGGCTTAGATATATAAATCTAAATGTGAATTATAATATCGCTTAGTATCTAGCTTGGAGCAACAGTATCAGGATATCTTGATTATGAATAAACCATCCTAAGTAATGACGATTTCATATTGCTTTGGATTTTTTATTTGTATTGAATCAATATTTCTTTAAGTCTAATTAAATTTAACTCGAAAGAAGTTTAAGCAGTTTTAAAAGTTTAAAAATCCTGCAATCCTTAGAATTTTAAAATCATTTAAAACCTTTTTGGAATTTATTTTAATTTTGCCACTGAATTCTTTCCATTTCCATTTATCAATATAAAAACACAAATAACACCCAGTTCTAACATATAATCTAACCATTATTTGTATGCCATAATTGAATCTGAAATAATAATTGAATCTGAAACCCAATGAATATATGGGCACATAATATACTGCTATACCATGATTAAGTTGTATCTGAAGTTTTCCTGGATTGTTTTGATACCTTAACCAATTCAAATGCCACTTTCTGAAGCATTATTTCCTCCATTAAATGAATTCCTAACAATTAAATTCAGCAGAATGTTTTTTCGTTGAAGGTTTCTTAATATTTTATTTGATTAATTAATGCACAAGTGTTGAAGGGAAAGAAAAATTGTTCTAAGAACTTTCAATATGATCCAGATTTCCTCCCAAATGCTATTCTTGCTTGGACATGATGCCTTCTCAACCCGATTTGAGTATCCCAACAGAAAACTAACTTTTCCAACTTTCAAAACCCCAAAACAGCCGCATCGCATCAGTGTGCGGAGCGTGACCCAGAACCGGCAGACCTCGCGGGATGCCGCCTGCACGATGATCATCGGGCGGGACACCTCCCACTTGGGCCCCTCGGCGGTGCGCGCCTCGCACATAACGTGTTCCTCGGCGGTCATCTCCTGGTTGCCCGCCAACTCCAACCACCAGCACGTGGTGTGTGTAAACAATGTGGAGGTGCGCACCGTCAAGCCGGGCATGTACAGGCACACGATCACGGGCCTGGCGCCGAGCACCCAGTACCGGGTGACCGTGCGCGCCAAGCACCTGCGGGCCGTCGGCCAGCATGCGGCGGTCAACGTGGGCCAGGCCCCGGGCAGGCCCGGACAGGAGGAGGCGCCCGGCGCCTACGCCGACTTCCGCACCCTCACCAAGGGCCTGCCCGACCCGCCCCAGGAGATCCAGCTCGAGGCCGGCCCGCAGGACGGCACCATTCTGGTGACATGGCAGCCGGTTAACCGGCCCACCTCGACGGGGCCGGTAACCGGCTATGCTGTGTATGCCGATGGCAAGAAGGTCACCGACATTAACTCACCCACCGGCGACCATGCCCTCATCGATATCGGCAAGCTGGGCGTCCTCAATCCCCGGGCCGTGACCATCCGCACCAAGTCCCGCGACTCCCAGTCGGCCGACAGTGCGCCCATCTTGATACCAAGTGAGTCTACATATTTATTTTTTGTTGAAATGTGTTATATCCATTACACTTAGAGAATATTCCGAAACTTGCAATTATTTATACTCTGCATCTGATCAGCATCCGACTTTTTGTCTGAATTAACATCTACATCTCAGAGACTACCAAATCTAGAGCCAGAGCTAAAGATAACCCCTATCTGGTCAAGATTGTTTCAAGTTGTTGTCACGCCCTTACCGCCCTTCCCGCCCAAAAACTTTCATTATTGTTAAATCAATTCCTCAATTACCTATTACAATTAAGTTGGTTTACATTTGAAGGTTCGAAACTGAAATTGAAAAGGCCCTGATTAATAAGTGGAGCTGGGAGTAAAGCATATCTTATAGTCGGATCCCTTGACTATTACTGTGCGTCTTGTTTCCCATTGCTTTCTCTTTAATGCTATTAATTATTAATTTGCAGATACTGTACGCAATGCCGTGGCCAGGCGGGGACCAAACCAGATGGGCATGGGCCCGCAACTGCCGCAGGGTCCGCACGCGATGAATGTGCAGCAGCAGATGGGCGTGATGCCGGGCCAGACGGGGTTGCCGGGCTTGCCGGGTCAGCAGGGACAGCAGCACATGATGGGGGGCCAGCAGGACCATGGGCAGTACGACCCCAACCAGATGCAGCACCAGGTGCAGGGGCAGCAGCAGGGACAGGGGCAGGGAATGCAGCCCCAGCCCGGCCAGCCGGGCCACCAGGTGAGTGTCCGGCGCAGGTGCGACGATGACGACGCTTTGGAGTCCGCCGCCTCGCGTACACTGTAAATAACGTTTTTGTGAACTCGTTCCGTTTTATCATTTGGATCATTTCGAAGCAATTGGCTGACAACTCAAAAACTTCTAAATTATATCTGTTGTACAAGTATATCTGAATCCGAGCCTCGAGGCCAACACACCGTCGAAGAATGTACATAAGTTAAAGATACTCTATAGTACAACCGATCTGAATGCTATCCCACACTTACCCCCAAATTCCAACCGAACTGCTTGTGATATCCGCGCACCATCAGATTGAGATTGGTTTCGAAATCCCCGAGATACATTTTTGTTTTCCATTGCATCTCAAACCTTTTTTGCTGATCTCTCCTTCACTTCTCTCTGTTTAAGAGTTAAACTTTGTCTTTTACCTTTACCATTACCTTTACCTTTCCTATATCTATCTTTTGGACTGCCTTTGTTTTCGACTCTTTCCTGGTACTTTCTTTTGCAACCTCTGAACCTATTATATACATACACTGAGAGAAATTTAAAGAGACATTCGCACAAAATTCCACACAATCCTCACAAGTGAGTCCTCTCGGCGATTGAGAACCAAAGCCAAAGCAATTTGAATCTTAAGTCCTCCCCAGAACTTGTATGTATGTAAATGATTTTCCAAGGTTTTCATTTGTTTGTCACTCCCTTGATTTGAAGAGATATGCCAGAGTATGCCATTTTTGCTAGAACCTTATGATTTCCCTTTGGTTTGTGGGTTTTCAGTTCGTTTCAAGTATAGTTCACAATTAGCATGTCTTGAACTGCAGCAGCAAATTGCAATAATAATAATAACAACAATTACAATTACAATAACATTAACAAAAATAGTAATAATATAAATTCCAAACTACATTTAAGATTTTGAACTTTGTTGAGTTGTTCAGATTTAAACTAGAGTTTTCACTAAGTACTATATTGAGCGGAAAAACGCAACTAACGCAATAACGCAATGCAACGAACAATTTTAAACAATACAGTACATATTCACTTTCATTATATGAAACCGAAACCAAAAACTGAAACCGATACTGAAAACAGCCCGACGGAGGCTCCGGATTGTTAGGTGGCCTGCTCGGGGGCCTCTTCTCGAAACCCACACAGAATCAAGTGAACCAGAATGTAAGTTTTACCCACAACATCTCTCGCATATTCACTACACACACTCTAACTCACACTAGCCCTAAGTATCTGTAACACTTGCGTACAAGTATCCATAATCTGTAATCTATAATCGATAATCCATAGAGTAATGTTAAGCGTTCGATGCATATTTATTTGGTTAGCTATCCTTAGCTTGGCTCGATCGACTGGATAATTGAGCTTGTACAAGCGAAATTCAAATATGTGAAAGCTTTTCGATTCACTTCAGTTGTTAGATATTTTGATTTATTGCGTTGCCCCTAGGGATAGTGTTGGGTTGGACAGTCTTAGAGATGCGATTGAAACATATATTCAATTTGGGCGTAAACTGCATGATTAGTCCAACCCGTATACGAGTGGTTGGACAAGTGCTAAGTACCATAAATACTTGTATTTAAATGTTCTTCAAGTTGAACTTCTCCAAACTCCAAAAACCGATTTCATCTTCAGCCCATCTTGTAGTCTTCAATATCAATTGATCTGCGTAAAGTACCCCTCAGATACATGTGTAAATAAGCAGGTTACTGCCCAGTCGATGCTAGAAACACACAAGCCACACAAACCACTGAAGATACAACACCCACAACAAGATACTCCGAACTCGAATCCGTGCTTTCTTACTTCCGACAACATCCTAACCTTCTCGTCTAGCTTCGTACTCGCCTATCAGCTCTAGATACTCTTGCCTTTTCAGTTTGTAAACGTAAACGTATTTAGATCTCGCCAGTAACTCGCCATCGCCATCGAACACCAGCCACATCTACTCGTACACACACTCTAAACACACTCGTATATAGCCACACACAGCCACATCAGCTTTCGTACTTCCTTAGTTTGTCTGTAAAGAGAAACGCTAAATGTAATCCAGCTAAACGCAGATGCCTCCTAACCCTAACTCTAACTCTAACTGCTAACCCTAACTGCTAACTCTAACTGCTAACTTTGCTAAACGACTAAACCTCTCTAAAGACAATGTGAATGAAAAACAGAGTACAGATTAAGAATTGCAACACCCCAAAACAGAGTCCGAGAACTAATGCTAACAAAATTTTAAATTTTAAATTCGTTCAAATTGATTCAAATTCACGCGCGTTTGGAACATCGATCAGGGCTACCAACCCGGTGCTCCAGGAGCAAGGGGCATGGGCCCGATTCCGGGCAGGGCGCAGGGACCACAGCAGCAGCAGCAGCAGTACGGACAGCAGGGTCCCTTGGGAGGACCGCGTTTTCGAGGACCAGTTCCGGGCCAGATGAACCAGCAGATGAACCAGCAGATGCAGGGCCAAATGCAGGGGCAGATGCAGGGTCAGATGCCTGGACAGATGCAGGGGCAGATGCAGGGACAGATGCCTGGCCAGATGCAGGGTCAGATGCAAGGACAGATGCCCGGACAAATGCAGGGTCAGATGCCTGGACAAATGCCAGGCCAGATACCCGGACAGATGCCCGGACAGATGCCCGGACAGATGCCTGGTCAGATGCCTGGTCAGATGCCGGGACAGATGGCCGGTCAAATGCCCGGCCAGATGATGGGTCCAAGAGGTCAGCTCAACCAACAGCAGATGCAACAGAACCAGATGATGCCCGGCCAGCAACCGGGTCAACTACCGGGTCAGCAGCCTGGCCAGCAACCCGGGCAACAGCCCGGCCAACAAATGCCCGGGGCCCAGAAGAAACCCCGCTACTTTGTGGCCATGTTCGACTACGACCCCTCGACGATGAGTCCCAATCCCGACGGCTGCGACGAAGAGCTGCCCTTCCAAGAGGGTGACACGATCAAGGTAAGCCCGCTGATCCCTCCCAGCTTTCAGATTCCAGTCCACACAGAGCCAACACAGAGACACTTTCCAGCCAGATGAGGATATCTCCGCCGTACTTCTGCAAGGGTAATCCGAATCCGAATCCGCATCCGAATCCGATCCAAACCGAATCGAGAAGCTACGAATTGGACTGCTATCGATGGCGACTGATTGATGTCCAGAATTGGCCGCGCTTGCTTGTTGCGCTAATTGAATGAATCAGTGCATGTTTTTCCTTCGCCCCAGATCCATCAGATCCATCAGATCTATCAGACTCGCTGAGATACAATATCCCTCCCCTGAATTCTCCATCACCACCCAACTTATCTAACCATTACTCCAACCGTACTCTATATCCACTCAGTAGACGTTGTTCTCTCTTCTAATAGTTCCCTAAATACTCGTTAAGTTAGCGTTATGCACTCAACTTACACTTAACAGATACAATAATCATTCATACAGGAGTGTCTATGCCTAGTACTAATCACCATCTCAAACCTCCACCCCTCCCACTCCCTTCCAACCAGGTGTTCGGCGACAAGGATGCCGATGGCTTCTACTGGGGAGAGCTGCGCGGAAGGCGGGGCTATGTCCCCCACAACATGGTCTCCGAGGTGGAGGACACCACTGCTAACATGACCGCCGGTGGCCAGATGGGCGGACCCATGGGCCAGGGTCAGGGCGTGGGCGTGGGCGTCGGTGTGGGAGGCACTGCCCAGGTGATGCCCGGACAAGGTGCTCCCCAGCAGAGCATGAGGAACGTGAGTCGCGACCGATGGGGCGACATCTACGCCAACATGCCCGTGAAGCGGATGATCGCCCTCTACGACTACGATCCCCAGGAGTTGAGTCCCAATGTGGATGCCGAGGTAAATTCAGTGACCATATGTAGCTTCTCTCCTCTCTCTCCTCTTTGATTTGGTTGATTTTGTTACGTTGGTTTCCTTCCTTAGCGCCGGCAAAGTCAGGCGGGGGATCCTTACGGTCCAATGGCCAATGAAGTGAGTCCATTGCCAACAGTTTTCATGTCGTGTAGCTAACTCATCTAGCCTCTAAGATATAGAACCAAACACTCGATTTAAGAGACCTTCTTTACTCAAGCCAACATGGAAAATGTTTGAAATGACCAAAAGGCTCAAACAAAATGTTGAAGTGGGAAAAGTACAAGTAATACAATACTCACTTGGGAAACTGACTTAATATAGCCAAAGTTTTCATTCAAGTCTAAGTCTAAGTCATGGCGTATTTGTTATTGTTCTATCGCTATGGATAAATCAAGTTTCACCAAACTAAGTTACCAAAGAATTCAGTGGAAGTACACTTTATCTGACACTGCATTCTATGGTAACATTGTTGATTTGTTAAATGCATTTCCAAATTAAAAACACACATGCCGAATGCGTAATTTTTAAACGGATTGTAAAATAGAAAAGAATACAAAATATAGAAAATAACTACATTTAAATAAGCAGCATAAGAAAGACGAGAAATATACAAAACCGAAATTCGAAAAGAAAAACGGGATAAGAAAATTGTTTAAGCTGACTTTTAATTTAAGTTCAACGTGGCGGATGAGTAATTAAGTGAAATATCGAAACGCCTTAAGTGAACTTTTTTCAGACTAGCATAGTTAAGTATTAAAAAAAAAAAAACAGGAGCTGCTTTCCACGCGACTTTTATTGTTTTCTGATTTATCCAATAACTTTCATTAATTGGCATACTTACTTGTACTATTCATTAGCAAACCTGATCGAAATAGAAATGTAAAAACGAACCATCTAACGCCTTATCTGTCCCTTGCAGCAAGTGGAATTGTGTTTCAAGACGGGCGAAATCATACTCGTATACGGTGATATGGACGAAGACGGTTTCTACATGGGCGAGCTGGACGGTGTGCGGGGACTGGTGCCGTCGAACTTCCTGGCAGATGCGCCCGACCAGTACAACAACCAGATGGGGCCGGGCGGAGTGGCAGGGCGAGGAGGCCTGAGCCAGCGGGGCAGGGGCCAGGGCCCTGGAGCGAGGGGTCCTCCGCCTCCGCCGAGAGACAACATGATGCCCGGGATGGGCGGGCAGCGCGGCCAACCGGGCAAAAGTAAGTAGGCTTTGTGCAGATCGATTTTGGCCAGTTTCCAGACATTTTTCGCAATTTTTGGTTACGTTTTTGGTTCGTGATTTTTGCGCTTGAGTTGAATACGAATTAACCAGCGATCGAACGATGCGGAAAACCTATTCGACAACAATAACAATCACGGGCTTAACCAGAGTTGAGTTTTTCACGTTTTGGGTTCCTTTTCGGTTGATTCGTTTTCAAAATCTGAAAGCCAATACAAAAGCTACAAAATAAACAAAAAAAACTACTCTCTAATCTCGAAACCCATTTTATAAGATGAATAACTATGCAGGTTCTTCCAGACTACATAAACAGTTCCACAAGCGGGATAATATATATATATCTATACCTATACTATATAGCAATCCATTTGCGTTCTGATTCTGATTCCGATTACCCCGATTTTTCCGATTTTGATTTCGTTTATGTTCACCTTATCCAACGATTTATATTACAGATCAGCGAACACAGAGAATATCTTCACTCTTTCTCTCCTTCTGTCTCAAAACTCTCTATCGCAAAAATTTCAAATATAAAAACAAAAACAGTTACAAGTTGAATACAAATTCTGATTTTGAACGCCGCTAATTTGATTTCCATTACGATTACGATTACGATTTCGATTTCGATTCCGAGCGAACTTTTGTACAACTCTTTTCTCCCATATTTTTCCGTCTTAATATTTAATGCGATTTTGTTGATGTACAAATTAAATAATTTCCAGCACCAATCAGTTTGATATTTCCTTCCAACTTTATCATATATATAAATATTTCCTACCTTCCTTCGTTCGTTTTTTTTTACGATTTTCGTTTGGATTTCGATGATAAATAATTCTAATCCAATTCAATTCAAAATATACAATAGATAGTTGTTGTTCTTGTTGTTGTACACACACAATATAACATTATCATTCAATTATCATCAAAGCATCTTATCGTTTGTCATTTTCAAAAGAGATAAATATCGAAGAATATAATTCCAGGCCTCATCCTCATCAATTATGTTTAACTTTGTACATAATTCCTCACCTAGCTTTTCTTCCAGTGTCTGTACTGATTTTGTGTTTTCCATAATTTTCCATAATTTATGGTATTCTGTCTCTATTTGTCTTGCGTGCCTTTTTCTAGCCGTGTACAAAATTACTTGTAGATGGTCTCTTGCATGTTACAAATTAAAAGTAAGATTGAGAAAATATTTCTTGAGTCCTTGGTTTCACTTTGCTTTCAGTTTTTAGTGTGATTTGTTTGCATTATACCAATACGATACCAATTACTTGCACCTGATTGCCGAATGAATTGAATTGCCTAGTTGATCACCAATCGAGCCAATCTCTGAATGTGCCTTGAACCGAAGATGGAGTAGTACTAAAGCCTGTAAAGCCTGTTAATACCGATGAAGACGGAGGAGCCGGAGGAGCCGGAGGAGGAGGAGATCTCTCCTCGACAGACGAGATCTTCTCTCCGCAGACGAGACAGATCGAAGGTCTTAGGGAACTGCGAGTGATGAAATACTTCCAAGTTATGAAAACCCCTGAAACCCGGAGATCCGACCTATCCCCCCAATGTACCCTTAATGACGTTATACGAGTACGAGTATCTGCTTTTCGAATCAAATATTTCTTTTAGCGTTGTTTTGGATTTTCTGTTACCATTTTTGCGTTCACTCTTTTCCTTCTGGTTTTCTGAATGTTGGTCTTGTTTGTTTGCGAATTAGCTTCTTCGATATATATATTTGATATTTGTTAATTTCTGTTCAAGATATAACAACAAAAACAACAACAGCATCAGCAAGGGCTTCAAGCACCAAATCCAAAATATAATCAAATACGAGCAGTATCCTTGTATTTAATGTACTATACATTCTTATTGTAAAATACCCAACCTTTAAATAACTAATTTCTATGTAACTATAATGCTATATTTGTAATAAGCCGATCAAGTGCCCGTCCAAATGCTATATCTACTTAACATATCTCTAACCAATAACTGATTCATACAAATGCTTAATCTGAATACAATTCAGAAATACCCCAAAGCTCCCGATTCGGAGCTGAATGGGGCTAAAAGCGAAAAAGGTAATATGAATACACTTATATCTAGCCACGTCTGGAGCAATAATAACAACAATAACTTAACTTAACTTAACTTAACTCTCTATTTCTAACTACCTCCCAACTATTCCGATCCGATCTGATTGATATACAATGTGCTTTTTTTGGCGCCTCTTCCCCACTTGTTTTGATTTGCGCAAACAAATTTAAAAAAAAATATTTAAAAAAACATACATGAAGCCCGTACTCTATATACAATATATTTGGAAGTGATTTGAGACTCTTAAGTTTTTGGTTACCCTTTGGTTTTGAGTTGTCCATTGATTTGTTCGTGAACTGCGGTGAATTGTATAGAGCAACTGACTTGTCCGAGCCGCGCGCAGATAAACGAATATTTGAGTACGAGTATATAAATCCAATCTTTCCAATCGACATTAATCACAGATTCCGAACAGGCAGCTTCAGCAGACTTAACTTAAACCCAAACTGAATCTCTCGCTCGCGACAAAATTCGATTTTCGATTTGATTTCCTGATTTTTGGATACCTAAGTTGGATTTAAGTTTGGATTAAGATTTGAATACTTTTCTTTTGACTACTACAACTTCTTTCGAATAATTTTTTGTAATGGTCTGCTGTGGTAAATGTGAAGTCTTTATGTTATATTCGTTGCTATAGATGCTCGCCCTGCTTCCCCTACACTGTTAGACAACACGGGCCATCCTGCCCCCGATCACCAAACGCAGGTAAATACTCTTTCTCTTTTGTTTCCATTTTTGTTTCGATATAACTAACGTATGAAAAGAACGCAAAAACGCAAATTGAAAATATTGAAAATATTAAAAATACCACAATACTCCTACTACCGTTTGTTTCTCCAAAAATATGCTAAAATGCTAAAGCTAACTTAAAAAGAAAAGAGTTAAGAATACGCCAAATGTAACGCCACAACTGTTCACCCTACAACCTACTGCTACAGTATTATTATTGCCACAACAGTAACAACTACTACTACAACAACAGCTACCTATCCTGTACCTGTACCTGTACCTTACCTGAACCTAAAACTCAACCTCTCTATCTCTTCACTTGCGACTCTCTCATTGCATTTTTCGGGTCCGGGTCCGGTTCCGGTTACAGCTCCAGATCCGATTCCGATTCCAGTTTCGATTCCCGAAAGACATAAGATACAGTTACCCCAGATACAGATACAGATATTATCCCGTTACTCAGCAGACAGAAGAGCCACACGCTATCTCTTTCCAACGACATACTGCTATCGCTTTCCTGCACACCAGCTGTGTTGTGCGGGCTCTTTCACACTCGTCCATTGTTTCGTCTCTCTTTCTCGATCTCTCTCTCTCTCTCTGTGTCTATATCTCTTACTCACTCTCTCTCTCTCTCATTCTCTATCTCTCTGTCTCTATATGTATGATTGTACGTATATCCAATAAATATCCGAAATTCAAACGCTTACAGTACAGTACCTGAACGATATACAAACCGATCCAACCAATATATAGTACATATGTATAGCTAGCAACATGTTTATCTTGTAGTTAACATCCAAAGACAACAGCGACATTATAAATACAAACATCCAAGGGGCTCGTCCGTGTAAAGTAACATCAGAATATATATATATACTCGTACATATATATCCAGATCGTTGAGCATTCATATATATATACTCGTAACCTGCAATGCCGCACTTCATGGTGTACCATACAATAACAATAATCGAATAGAGCTAATCAACAGATCATGTATGAGTGTATAGTCTGTATATAATGAATATCCGAGGAACTTCGACAAACATCAGCAACAATTTCCACAGCAACAATCATTCACATCGATTTCTTCATTAGTTTCTTATACCTTTGCTTTTATCTGGGTTTTTGATATATACTCGTATTCTATATTCCATTGCTTTTTGGGTTCTCTTAATTTTGGTTTAGTTTTGAAACTTACTCAGCTTACAGACTTCCTTAACTTTCCAGAAAAAAACGCCACCTCAAAAGGTTTTCACATTTAAATACCCAAAGTTTGCTTACCTCCAAGCTATTGCAAGTAAAGGAAAAAAGTAATATAAGATAAAAATACTGCTTTTTCGATCTTTAACCATAACCATTTAGTTCGGGAAAAATCCAAAACTTTGCTTACGACTTTCAGTTCCCAAAATAGCTATTTAAATACGCATTTTTAGCAAAACAAACGAAAATAAAATCGGTAGCTTGGAGAGCAAACAGAACATGTTCCGCAAAATTGAGATAATCAAGCCAAACAAAACGTGTACAAATTATTCACACACAGTATCCGAAACTCCTTATCTGAGAGCTGCTAAATACCAGATACCAGATACCATATGCCAGATACAGAATACACACTCAAGTAAACGCATTGCTGATAAGATGCGATGCATACTCGTACCTATAAATATACATATATAACATATATGCCTATATCTATATATGAATAACTTTTTGATTTTCTTACTGGTATACGCTACTAATTATATTAATTGCTACTACTACTATATGGAATATTGGATGTAATGTGTACAAATTTCTATGTGATTCACTGTATGTGTAACTTGAATTCTTGATTTGGTCTTTTTTTAGTTCCGTTCCCCTACCTTGGTTCGAACCTATCAAACTATCCTTCGGCTCACCCTGACTTGGTTTTTCTGTTCCTTAATATTTTTGCATTTGGCCTTTGGTTTGAACAATGATCTACACACAAAGTAAAAGATAGCAAACGTTGATCCCACAGATCAGATTTATTTGCTTTTGTTTCGTTCATCAACTCGAACTCATTCAAGGATGTCCCCGATTAATTATGATTTACGACACACAGCACACCTGCCAACCAGCGCGTGGGTTGTTCCTTTTCACTGCTCATCAAGGTAGTGTACATACTAGAGCCTTAGATCTAGCGAAGTCCGATCCAAGTGCGCGTATCCTGCAGATACCTGGCGTGTTTGCAAAGTTCTTTTCGAGACTCTTTTGCTTTTTGCCATGCAATCTCTATATTGTTTTTTTTTTTTTTGTTACCCTTTGGCCTTAGGCCGTTTATGTTTGAGAAACGTTGCTAGTTCTACATAATTTTCATTTCTGTTTCCCTCCCTACAAACTACAAAGGCTGTGTACCATATGATAAATGAAAAACATCACGTAATGCTACTGTCACTCGTTTTGATTGAGGCCAGAAAGCGAAGCTACCTCTTCTAGAGAGGATGCCCTTCTGGGATCCGATTCGATCCGAATTTTTTACTAGCCTTACTCCGTAGTTATTTACGATTAGTTCTCACTACTAACACAACAACAACTGTAACCATCTCCAGTGACTCGGCGCTTACTGCTCGAGTGGACGAGTCCAACTAACACCTAGTTTCGATACGAAATGCTAAACTAACCAACCAACTAACCAACAACAAACCCCGGCCACTTGAGAGAACAAAACCAGAAACAGTTCAGTTTAAACCCCCAATATACGTACAATATACCATATATATATTTATTGAACAAATTAGTTTGCCATTCGTTTATGCAAGCGCTGCTCGTGAGTGGAGTCTAACCCATTAATCTGTGTTTTTGTTTGGTCTGGATCTTGCTACCCAACTTGCAGGGGATGATCGGTCGCGTTGGTAATATCGGCATGCAACAGCAGCAGCAGCAGCAGCAACTCCAGCAGCAGCAGCAACAGCCGTACGGTCAGCAACAGACACAGCAGCAACAACAACAGCAAATGGGACAAACTGGAATGATGGGTCAGCCGATGGGTCAGCAGATGGGTCAGCAGATGGGTCAGCAGATGGGGCAGCAGATGGGGCAGATGAACCAGATGGGACAGATGGGCCAGATGGGGCAGATGGGTCAGATGGGGCAGATGGGTCAGATGGGACAGATGGGGCAGCAGCAGCAACAACAACCCCCCGTCACGACGCAGGCGCCAACGGGCGGCTTGTTCTCGGGAGCGACTAGCCTGCTCTCTGGTGCTACTTCGGCTGCCACCGGTGGTCTATTTGGGTCGAAGCAACCGCCCAAAACGGATCCAATGCAACCACCTGGAGGTGTGCAGCCAGTGCAGCAACAAGCGAACGCCTTCGGTGCCCAACAGCCCGGGATGCAGCAGCAGCCTGGGATGCAACAGCAGCCTGGGATGCAACAGCAACCTGGGATGCAGCCCGGGATGCAACAGCAGCCTGGGATGCAACAGCCCGGGATGCAACAGCAGCCTGGTATGCAACAGCCCGGCATGCAACAGCCCGGCATGCAACAACAACAACAAGTGCCACCCCAAGCCCAGCCCCCGCCCCAAGGACCGGGCGCCGGATTGCTGGGGGGATTGAAAGGAATCGCAGCTGCGGCGCCCGGCGGAGATGTCCTGTCGAAAGGAAAAGACCTATTCGGGAAATTCGGGTTCGGCTTTGGCAAATAACCCCGGTCATTCCA
This sequence comes from Drosophila setifemur, assembly GCA_021224005.1. Classification (NCBI taxonomy): domain Eukaryota; kingdom Metazoa; phylum Arthropoda; class Insecta; order Diptera; family Drosophilidae; genus Drosophila; species Drosophila setifemur. Next base: position 992,926 of record JAJJHY010008598.1, on the reverse strand, counting down.
TAGGGTCCTGTTATATTATTCGTAGATTAGACTTATTATTACTATTATGATTATGATTATTGCTATTGATTACGATTACTAAGCTAATATAAAAGAGAGAAAAACAAAAAGCAAAAAACAAAAACCCAAAAACAAAAAACCAAAAACAAAAAACACAAAAAAACCGAACACAGAAACCAATGCTAAAAATGAAAAATGAAAAATGAAAATGAAGACCCAAACCCGCTCTACTGTGGGCTGACGTTGTTGTTGATATCAAGGTGATGAAGGCGACGGGAAGATAATGAAACTGCAACTAATAGTACTAATGATAATATTTTTTATTAATTAAATTGATAGAAATATTATTCGAGTGACGGGTGAAAGGTGAGAGGTGACAACAACAGCGGAAAGCCACAAAACCAAATAAATTGTTGTGTAAAATTATTTAACAAATTGCCAGTTTGGGTGACTGTAACTCGAGATAACGATAAAGATTCAACCTACGCCTACAGATACAGATACAGATACAAATACAAATACAGCCACACACACACACATAGAACCACACACAGATATATACATATGCATATATACAAGTAAAGCATGGTGGGAGAGGAAGATATATATTATATACATACATTATATTTACAATTATTTGTTAACGCACATTGTTAAATTTGCTACTGTTGCTGACCAGTTTATAAATATAAAACCAAAACCAAAACAAAACAAAACCAAAAACCAAAAACAAAAATGAAATGAAACACATAAGGTAAACTAAACCAAACATAAACATACATATATTATATGTATATATTTAAAATATATTAAAACTAAATTGAGATACACTAAAATTACATTTATGAATCAAAAACACACACACACACAACCGAACGTTGAGCAATGTCAGATGACGCAGAGAACAAATATACATAACTACATTAAAGTGAATAAATAAATCGATATGATACATATTTACATATATACTATGCATATACTAAATACAACTTCGCATTCTGCATTCTGCAACAAGCCAACAATCTCCGATCGGGCGCATTTTCCCGGCCTCTGCCTCAACTTCCAGTCCAGCTAACGAAGAGATTTTCCATTTTCCATTTTCCATTTACCAATTTCCAGTGATAGCGTTAACCCCATCGTTAACGAAGCCAAACCCCAAGCTGTTCTGCGCTTCTTCTACTCCATTCCGTTCTATTCCATTCTAATCCGATGTGGAGTCCGCCGATTCTTTCAGTGTTTGATGTCCATAGAAGCATAAATGCGATAAATATCAGTGTAACTTAAACCAAACCAAAGACCAAGAGAGATCTACACCTACAAAGCAAACATATATATGGGATACACAACCAAGAAGGCATAGGCCAAATATAATGTACTAAGCACAAGCGAAGCGAACCTAGCGTTAGACACAGGAGACATGTTCACTAAATTCGGCCTGGATACACATTCCCCCTTCGTGTTTAAGCCGCCCTTGCTACTTCTACTGCTACTTCTACTTCTACTGCTACTTCCTAACTTGCTAACTCTATTGCTAACCTATCCCAGCTAATATCCAAACACTTTCGATCGTTTTTTACCTCTACCTACTACAGACACTTTTCGAGGAGAGTCACTACTGTTTCTAAGGTTGGAAACCGCTTTCACTCACTAAGAGCTCTCTCATTCAGCATACAAACAAATACATCGCGTACCTCTTGCTTTACGAAAATACAAACGAAATACGAACATTCGAGCAATGGACAGTATAGAAGAAATATATTAATGACAAAATTTACCAAACCAAAACTCAAAAGATATATTAAACAAGGCATATTTAAAGTTGCATATGTATATGTGCTTGGAGGGCTTGGAGGATAATTGTGAGCAAATGATTACTTTAACACACAGATACACAAGCACAGACACAGTCACACCCACACCCACACCCACACTCGCACTCACACAACGAGAATCAAGTGTAAATTGTAAACTGGCAAATAGCAGATTTAGATATCGGAAATAGTTAAGTTGGTAGCCACGAGGGCCACCAATCCACGAATCAAAGACGTTAACTTTTCCCACGTAAACTGATTTACAACAATCAAGTCACTGTATTATTTAGCCACATCAGCGAGACAATTACAATCTACAAGCCTATCTTCGGCATCCACCGAAGCCGAGTAAGTGGCCCAGCATCTGGAGTATCTGGATTGCAGGGGCATACCGGAAAGATACACAGTTACAGTTACACTTACAGTTAGAGTGACAGATACAGATACAGATACAGATACAGATACAGACAGAGACACGGATACACTATATAATCATTTACTAGACACCTATACAAGTATACAAGAGTTTATTTCCACGGAAACAAAGCGAACAAAATAATACAGAATTAAAGTAAAAACAACAACAAACAAAAAAAAACCCATAAAAACAAACACACTCAGACAGAGAAGATAATAGCGGAAAATACTATGCAATATGAGATGGATAAACAAAAAAAAAAAAAAACAAAAGCAAAAACAAAAACAAAAACCAAGTGAAAACCAACTAAATTGTTATACTGTATTATTATACTTTTTCTATAAATTATAATTTCCTTATTGAACGACAAAAAGCGAAAAAAATAATAATTAAACAACAATTTCAAAAAAAGAAAAACGCACTTTCAATTGAGTTAATGAGCGGAGTTCCGAGGCATTACTCATACGCCATGTTGGCACGAGGCGGGTTAAGAGTATATGGCCCCTGCTCCAGCTGTTTATCTTGGAGAAAAGTCTTGGGCTATCTATTGGGGGTATTCGTGGAAGGGTACAATATATTTTAATAGTGCTTTAAGTATTTACAGAGTCTTAAAATAAATCTAATTGCTAACTAACTTTGCTCGCTTGCGCAATTCCCACACGCCAACGTCAAGCGCTTCTAGATCCGGAGACAATTATACAATTAGACAATTATCTCAGTTATCTGACGTCAGCCGGCGCCGGATCAAACAGACTGACAACAGACCGAGGCTGAGTGGAGGTTGTGGAAACTGGAGCAGCAGATAGGAACGATCTTACAGCTTCTCCTCCAGCTGCGAGGCTTCCGTTTCCGGTTTCTCCGCCTGCAGGTGACTCCACAGCTGGCTCTCCTCCTGGCAGAATCTCACATTGCTGATCACGGGCAGCATCTGCTGCACCTTCAGGCTCATTCCCTGCAGAATCAGCAGGACATCGTTGGCGGCCATTTCCTTGGCCACTGAAATGAGCATTTCACTGAAGGTGGCATCGAACTGCATGAAGCGGGAGCAATCCAAAACCACCGGGAAATCGTTGTGGTAAAGGGAACAGGCTCCACGCAGCTCAGCTCGCAAAGTATCCACTCCAGTGTAGTAGATGTCAGACTGGGGCACCACATGCACATAGTAGATAGACTCGTGCTGGACGTGACATTTATTAGTGAATTATTTAGTATAATTTTGAATAAGACGTTTTTTTCCTACCTGTTTGAGGGACACTTCAAACTTGGGGTTGCCCAGACGCAGCAGAATAAAAACCATGCTCAAAACAATGCCAAACAGCAGACCAAGTTCCACTCCGGCCACCAGGCAGATGATCAAGGTGCCCACCCAGCTGAAGAAGTCCTTTTTGTTGGTCTGCCACAGCTCCTTAACCGGGGCAAGATCAATCTGTAAGGAGAAAACAAAATTCACAAAAATATATTAATCTTTAATGGACCAATCCGGACCAATTTCTTATGGATTCTGAGATCAATTTAAAAACTACTTTAACCCAGAAATGTAAATGCAATTCCAAAACTCGTACCATAAAGATGACCGCTGCAATGAGCACAGCAGAAAGCGAAGCCTTGGGAATGAATTGGAAATAGGGAGTCAGGATGCTCAGTGCTGAGAGCACAATCAATCCGGTGTAGATGCCAGCCATGGGGGTTCTCACTCCGGATGCCTGGCTCACAGCCGAGCGGGTGAAAGCTCCGCAGGTGGGCATGGCACTGAAGAAGGAACCAGCTATGTTGCACAGACCCAGAGTCAGCATCTCCTGCGAGGCGTCCAAGTTGCCGTCCTTGACTGGGAGTTAAATAAATGAAAGAAATTCCAATAAAAACTACACGTTTTTTTGCAAAAATATTAAGCATACGCACCGAAGGCCTTGGCAATGGCCACGTTGGCCAGAACTGCAACAATCGGCACCACCACAATTCCACTGCCCAGCTCGTGAAGGATGTCGGTGAAGACATAAGTCCTGTTCTGGTATTCGAAGGCAAAGGGCGGCAGCTTGATCGAGGGCATGGCCGAGGAGACCTTTGAGGAAAGGGCAAAGGGCACCGCCTCCATGGAGCTCTTCTTCACCCAGATGAAGACCAGCAGACCGGTGAAGAAGACCACCAATGCATTGCGGGAGATGCTGATGTACCAAAGGATCTTCTTGAGGCGACGGGTGATGGCAGTGTCCTGCTTGAACTTCACCTGAGAAAGGAGCTGAGGAAATATTTCGATCAGAATTAGTTCGTCAATGGAATTAATATTTTATTACTAAAAATATCATGCTAACACGACATTCGGACTATGGAACTAATTTAAAACGGTGATAAGAAGTAATTAGAGGAATAAATACATCTTTCTTAATTATTTGTGGCATGTTAACATTTTGACATTTTGAGTTTGATCATTTAATAGACTAATAAAAGTTAATTATATTATCACACCGATCAGGTTGACTCTGATAAGTTTATTATTGTTTTAGGTTCTTTACCATATAATGCTCTAAACAGGGAACATTTTTAATCACGCAACAAAAAGAATACAAATATAAATTATAAATATGTTTGTTATTTACATATATACTATATTAAATTGCTCCCAGAAAATTAGAAGGTACAAAAACCAGTTTCTTGTTGTTTATTTCAACTTACCCTCAGGGAGAGCAAGACCACCATGCAGGAGACTCCCATGGCGGCGTCCGAGACATGCATATGGGTGAAGAATTCTCCGATGGAGGGGAATCCCTTCAAGCGAACGCCCAACAGGTTCTTGATCTGGGCAAACACCACAATCACAGCCGTCCCCGAGGTGAAAGCCTTCGTAACCGGAGCCGGAATGAAGCTTACTATGAAGCCCAGCTGGAACACTCCCATGGCCAGTTCCACCAATCCGGCGAGAAAGGCCAGGACGATGACCACCTGCACGGGCTTGTCGGCGCAGTATTGCAGAGTGAGGATGGCCATCAGACTGGTCGGTCCAATGGAGACCTGTGGTATCGTTCCAAAGAACACATAGATGATGGAGCCAATGAAAGCGGAGTACAGGCCGTACTCCGACGAGAGACCAGCCAGGGCAGCGTAGGCAATGCTCTGGGGAATGATTGTGAGTCCCAAAGTGATTCCCGCAATCAGATCGGCAAAGGCTCGCTCCCGGTCGTAGCTCCTGATCCAGCTGAGGAAGTAGATCCTCCTCAACAGCCAGTGCGCCTCCTTGGGCTTGGAGTACTTGCTGGCCACATCCAAGTCCACGGTGTGATTCTGACTGTAATAGTCGTCGCCATTCTGGGCCGTGTACTTCTCCTTCTCCTCGCAGTTGGCTGGAATGGATACAGAAGAAATTTTATAAATCATTTAATTAAAAAAAACAGAATTATAAAATATCACAAGTTAGTGTTACGGATCACTTTTAGGGTGCAAAAAAAGTTAACATAGTTGGATATTTATTTTTGGGGTATAATTATTCCCAGTTCCTACGATCGTAAATGGTGGACACGGTGGCTGGTCTGGACTGGGATGGAGCCCCATCCCCCTGACGGCTTTTGGGCCACAATCCGAACGTGTGCTTTCGCGGCCAACGCATTTTGTACTGATGTTCAGTTTCAGACTCGGTTTCGGTTTCGCCAATGGCCAGGTCCAAGCGCTATGCCAGCCGAATTTGTTTGATTTTGTCAGGGGAACTTTTTAGCATTTTAATAACAAATAAACGAGCAGCAGAAAAAAGCAAAAACAATCACATGCAAAACCTAATTGTGTGAAACCGTAATTAAGCACATTCATGTGCGAGTAGAGTGGAGTGGAGCTCTCTCTCTCTCTACTAGTATAAAGCTGAACCCGGCACTGTTTGCAATTTACTGGGATTCTTAACTGGAGAGCCAGTACCCACATCCGTAGACTACTCAATTATCAATTCATACGTAGCTACTTCGAACTTGAAAACCAGTTATGCCTTCCTCAATCGCTGTTTATGTAAATCCGATTTGAAACCCATCTCCATCACCCAGATTACTTTTTATTGGGTAAACAAATGGAAATGTGTATGGTGAGCCAAAATAAAACTGGTGATTAAGGCAATGTATCAATTTTCAAGAGAAGTAGCTGCACAAATTAGCACGTTTTCTACTACTCATACTTGTATTGAAAATCTTTCTGAAGCTTTAGTCATCCCCATAATAGCACAAAACATTAAAGGTGCTACCTTTTGTGCAAATAACTTATAAAATTAAAAAAAAAAACTAGATTTGTGAAAATTGGTTACGTCTACAATCCACTATTGTCGCATTCGTGTTAATAATAGATTTTTGCAAAAAGATTTTGATGATTAAGCACGAGGGAAATGTACAATTAATTTCAGAGCACTGAATAAAATTTAGTTTCCATTGGAGTTTGTCAAAATGTAAATCTACTCAATTAAAGCTCGTATAATTAAATTATTATATTAATATTTGCGGTTGGCGAGTTAAATGTTTTTGGTTTTGTTTTTGATTTTCAGGTGTTATCGGTCATGAAGCCGAAATGAATGCTAATTTGCAACATCAGGTCCAGATTGTTAACAGCTTTTGCCACAACTCCAGCTGCTGTTCTTTGCTAATTAAAGCGGGAGATCGGCACCTGGCATTTATGAATGTTGTAAATCGGTCCAAGTAGAATTTTAAAAGATTCGCAGAAGGGTAGATCACGATTTAAAACGTTTTCAGTTTATATTCAAAAACAACACTAAACCCTTTGGGATCATTATTTAACTTTTCACTTTTATTTCAGGTTACTGTTTAGGTTCAGTTTGTGTATCCTCTCTCGATACATACCATCGAAGGATAATTTCTTTACAATCGACATGTTGCACGTATACTCATGGGTTTCAAGGGAAGAAATATTCCAAGGACACTCAGAGTATAAATAATATTTGGGTTATTCGGGTTATCCTTTCCTCGCCAGGGAGCCAAGTGCACGGCTCCACAATCTAATGAAAACTGCCGAATAAGCGAATTCTTTAATGATAAATAAAGTGGGGACGAGGCGATTTTCTGATAAACACGAAAAATGAAAAGAGTCAAGAAAACGCGCGACAATCCAGAGCCCCGAGCCAAGAGCCCACAGCCCAGAGCGCTTTTATTTTGCAGCCCGAGGAGATCAGCACAACAATGGCACACTTAACGCGCATTCGGCAGGCAGAGATGGGCGTGCAAACACCGCGGAGGGTTGGGTTGGGTTTGGTTTGGTTTGGCTTGGGTTGGACAAACGATCATATAACTGGAAATGTCAACGGCTCCGGAGACGCTGGAGGCAGAAACTACCGAGATATCGCTGCTCCAAGTGCGCAGTGGGGGAGGTGATCATGCTTTGCTCTTGCTCTTGCTCTCGATTCTCCGGTTGACAACCCATCTTGAATGGGCCTAGTAATTTTCCACCTTTGCTGTTCAAAATTCAAATTCCAGACACCTCAATTGATAAGTGCTGGTTCAATATTTGCATCCCGACTTGGCCAGAGGCATCCGAATCAGAATACATCCCAAATTGATCCATCAAATACGAAAACTTATTCAAGCGCGACACCTTGGGTCAGGCGCTTCGAGGGATCATTAAAAACGGGGAGAGGGGTGGAATCGGAGATAAAAGCACCAAAAATAAAATTGCAGGTATTTTTCCAATATATTTATATATATACATACTCGTTATAACATAAAATAATTTTATNNNNTCAACAGAAAATCTATTATTTGTACATTTATTGTAATACCAAGGTATATATTAGACTCATGTAATTAATATAAAATAATTACCAAACAGTTTTTACCACTTTTAATTAAGAACCATTTATTCCTTTTTCAATTGACCTACAATAATTTTAATTTTAATAAACATTTCTAAGGTAATAACCTTACACAAATATATATCCATAAAAGGAATGTAACATTTATGCCAATTGCCTAGAACAGCTAGATTTGAAAGCTAGTTAATTCTTTGTTTTTCGCTTAAGCCCAAAGATTAAATACACTTTCTCGGAGTGCGTTGTGGGATTCTTCGAGCTCCCACAAGGTGCTAACCATACATCAAGCGATTACATAGGCCTCCGTCCGGGCGTGTGGATCAGACAGCTTTACTACTCTTTACTGGCTTCCGTATATGAGGGACCCTGCTGCTTTGTGGCGCTTGTAAACGAGATAGCATCGTAGTTAGTATATAACTGATATGCGATTGCCTTAGACAAGAAATACACTGATGAACTTGATATGTTTGAGGTGACATATTCTCGGAAAAAGGAGTTGCTTGACGGCGATAATGCCCTCAAGGTCGTTGGGACTGTCGTCTGGGAGTTATCTGGGCAGCTGGTAAATATGTGAACATGCGGATGTTTTGCACTCACCCAGAAAATCAGTCAGATAGATAAGGCAGACTATTAATATTGCCGCCCATATTTGTGAACTAGATTCGAAACAAATATTTGAGGAAAGCCGCTTAGTTGAATAAGAATAACAAAAACGAATGCGTCATCCTAACGTTCGAAGAAATCAAATGACGCGCCCAAGGGAAAGAGCCAAGGCAACCCTGGCCTGCAGTGCTGGAAAGGGCGCGGGTCCTCCACAACAACCTATCGATAGTTCGATGGCGGCATTGGACTAAAACGAATGCTTCGGCGATAAGCATTCGATACCGGACACTGTGCCTGCTCACACGCACCCCTGTTCTCCATTGAAAGTTAATAAATTTACTAAATTAGTTTTCGACTGAAACAAAATTCACTGTTTACCGCCCCCGCAGCTCGCAGCTCGCAGCCCCTCGTTCGCTGGCCAGAACCCGATTCGTGGTTAGTACGCGCTAGGGATGTGCAAAATATCGACAGCAGCGCACACACAGCAACTTGTCAAGCAACCTTGCTCGTTATCGCAACCGTACGCAGGGAAAAAATAAAATTAGCAACAAAAGAAGCGTATTTCGCAGCCAAGTAACCAACCGTGCTAAACGCCGCCGAACTCGCTCGTTATTTTGTTCCCCCACAAGCAACTGGCCAGCCGATCCGGAGCAGCTAAAGCAGAAGGAGCAGCCCCAGCAGCAGAAGCATCATCAGCAGCAGCAGTAGCAGCAGCAGCGCCCGCCACGCGAACTGGGACATTTGGGAGAGTCGGGGAAATTGGAAAATAGCCCACAGGCCAGGCCAGGGAAAGGAATTGGAAGTGGAAGTGGAATCGGAATTGGAAGCGGAAAAGGAAAACGAGAACAAAAAGGCAAAGGAAAAAGAAAGGGGATCTCGACAGGCTCCTTCTGGTGATCCGCGATCCGGTGCTGGCAATTGGTTTGGCTTTGCCTGCCCCCCCCATCTGATCTGATCCAACCCGATCCGATCTATTATGAACAACAATAGCAAGCGGAAAACCCGACCTAGTGGAGGCGGGGGAGGAGGAGGAGGAGGAGGCGGAGCTAGCGGCGGCATCTCAAGGTAAGAAGAAGCACCAGCTGCAGTCCGAAATGCGAAAAGACAAAGACGGGGAGGGTCGGCAGTGGAAGTGTGCGGGAGAGGGATCGGGAAAGGGGGTGGAGGAGGGGAGAGAGCGAAAAGAGGGAAAACACACACAAGTGCAGTAGCAGCAGCAGCAGCAGCAATCGCAGCAGCAGCGCCAGGCTGGTTTGCTGCGCTTTTTTCGCTTCTCTGTGCTCAGTTTGCCGTTGCCCTGACAAATTGAAAATCCGCGACATCCAAAAGCGCTGCAGCGCCTCTGAAAACTGAAATCTGAAAACTGCAAACTGCAGACCGACCAACTGAACAGTGAACAGTGACAGTGCCCGCTGAAAGCAGAAACAAACCAAGAAAAAAACAGAAAGAAAGAGCGCTCGCTCTCGCGAAAGAAAGGTGAAAGCGGGTCTCGTGTCGCATTCGCGTTTATTTTTTTTTTCTCCTGTGTTTTATTATTATTTTCATTTGTTGTTGGCTGCGCATCTGTGGACTGTGTACTGTGTACTGGCAGGATTTATCGTTCTCTTGTCTCTGGTGACTTTTTGGAACCCGTGAAATCACGTAAAATCACGTAAATGCAAATGGCGCTTATATAATCGGTGTGCCCGTGCCTGTGAACCGTATGTGTGTGTGTGTGTGTGGAGCGTGTGTGTGCGTGTTTTCAGCATCGAACTTTATGCTTTGTTTACATTTCCCTTTCACAACTGCGAAGAACGGTGAAAATTATCATCGAGTGTGTGGAGCATAATTTGTTTAAAGGTTTCCGTTCCGTTATGTGGTGTGGCGTGGGGTGGCTGGTTACCACCGCTAACCCTCTTCGTACACCCTCCCCTAGCCCCAACCAATCCACCCCCTTTGCCCCAATATCGCGTCCCTGCTGCGCCCTTAAAATTTTCAATTGAAATATGACTGCAGCGCACACAACCAGAAACACACACATACATCCACATCGACATCCACATCACATTACATTACATCCACATCCGCATTTCGTGCACAGTGCGCGGCAAAAGTATTCCGTTTGGCACGTTCGAAAGTAGTTCGGGGCTATCAGATCTAAAAGAATTTCAAAGAAGAGATTACAGCAGATAATAGTGACCGAAATTCGAAATAAATGAATTAATAGTGATTAAATGAATAACAAACAATTGGAAAGCTGTATTCCATTTATTAAAGTAAAGTATGCATGCTTATCTATTATATTCTCATTACTTGAAGTGCCTTATTTAAAAAAAGTTGTATTTTAATTCAGATTTTCGTAAAAAAAAAAAACAATCAATTATTTTTAATTTATTCTCAGCAAAATGTTTTTTCTTAATGGACTGCACCTCCTTTCGAGGCTTTACTGTAGTGCCTTAAAATTGATTATTACCAGACAAATCTTTTCCGGCCAGCCGTTAGATACTTTAGCATCAAACTGTTTGAAATACACGTCCATTATTTATTTGTTCACCAACACCAGCGTGCAGCTGTGGGCACCATGGGCACCGTGGGCCTGTTAAGGGGAAAGATATTCGAAGATATTTTAGCCCACTGTGCGTAGCAAGAATGTAGTAGCCAATTGATTTCTGTGGAGATGCACGCACACGCGCTCAGATTTTTTTTCTCTGTTCAGTTTGTCGTTTCGATACCCTTGCAAAGGGTATTATGATTTCTCTCTGAAGTTCTGACCCCCGAATGTATGTATTCTTGATCACCATCACCAGCTGTCGCCCAAGTTTCTCTCAGCTAATGTATCCCATCATTGTTTTGAATTCTTTAAACAGAAGAGAACAAATTAAAAAAAAATCAGGACTACCATACACACGATCGAGGTGCCGGAGACCAACATTTGGGCAAGGGTATTCCAATCTTCGGTCCCAGCAGCTAACCCTCCTTCCTTGTTTCGAATGCATTTTCTTGCATTGTCAGCATTTTGCAGGTCTGCTGTTTGCTGTTTGTTGTTTGCCGTTTGCCTTTCGCTTGCTTCGGTGTTTCAGTATTTCAGTGTTTTAGTGTTTCGGTGTCGTGCGGCGACTGCGCTGAGTTGGGTTTCGTTTCGTTTCGTTGTTCTTTGGCACACTTCGCCCCTTCGCTGCTGTTCCACTCAAGCACTCCCCCACCCCTGCGGGCCACAAGGCGCTACCCACAGCCCCCTGCTCTGGGGCTAGAAATTTGGGTCACTTTACAATTTGCTGACCGAACGATACCACCTCGCTCTGGTTTTCCGCTCTACGCCTATGCATATTTATTCGCCATTCGACCATGCCCACTTGCATTTCGAGTCTGTGCCTTCCTTCGTCGCAGCCTATTTCCCGGACAGCCCAGAAAGCCCAGACAGCCCCTGCCCCCCTCAGGAGAGCTCCTTCTGCTGTTTGGGCGGCCTGCTCCTCACCTTATCGAAACTCTCGCACGCATGATTCACTCCTGGGCGCAATCAATTGCTTGTTTTCATTCACGAAATGTGCACAATGCACGCTCCGTGAATCAGCCACACTTTCCCCCGAAGCGACCCTCCTTGGCTACGCCCCTGCCCCTGTCCCTGCCCCCTTCCTACGCCCACGCCCCTGGCGAGTTGTTGTTGTGTGGCTACGGCTACGGCTTTGGGTGTGTGCGTGGCCGGGTTCATTGTGCGTTGCGTTGCGCATTTCACGGTCGTCGATCCTGCCAGCACGCAACCCAAAAACACCCCGAAAAGCACTGAGGAAGCGTCCAAGGGCAGAGCCGGGAGCAGGCTAAGAACGGGGTTTTATTCCGCTGATTCTCCATAACTGCTCTCGTGATGACAAAAAGATTCAATTAGTGATAATTGGAGGGAGAGAGGAATTCTCTAAAAGATTATAATAAATTGTTGGCTTTATTTTAAAGAAAACTTAAACTTGAAAATGTATTTCGCCAGGTAATAATAATTTTTGTCAGCCTAGAAAATTTTTCATAATTTAATTACATTATTGTGTTGATGATTTCATTAGCCTGGCAAAAATATCAAATTAATGGAGACGCAAAATAACTACGAGTATAGAAGAATATAGGTGCATTAATTATTGAAATACAAAATAATAATATTTTTGGCAACCTCCTTTGGCTTCGCATAATAGTGGAATATCATTCTTAATTAAATTATAATACTTATACATTTGTTTTCCATTAAGATACTTCAAACTTATGACTCAGCATCGTCGATTAATCATTTTAAAATGGTGGTTCCCCCCAAGACATTGTTCAACATTTAAATAATAATATATTTTGGTTGTACTAAAAGCCAAAACGTGAACTAAAACGCACCAACATAAGGCAGGCAGACATTGTGGTTTCCAGGGGTTGGGTTGCGCTGGCGCGGGCGCGGGGTCAGGTCACCGAACGAATCGATATCGTTGCCGTCCCTGAGCGCCATCGAGTTTTCAATGCGATAGCTCAGTCTTCTGCGAGACATCGAGGCGAATCTAAGCGAATCTAACCCGAGCGGTGAACTCTCCATTGCAGATACAACTCCAACGATAACAGCCTGAGGCCGGTGAACAACAAGGTGGGTGCAGGCGGTGCTGGTGCTGGTGCAGGTGCAGGAGGCGGAAACGGAGGCGGGGCAGCCCGTCCGGTGACGCAGGGCGTCTACAATAACACGTTCTTCATGCACTCGGCCACAGCGCTGGTGGGCAGTGTGGTGGAGGTTCGCCTGAGGTCGGGCAACATCTACGAGGGCGTATTCCGCACATTCTCGGGCAACTTTGACATCGCACTGGAGCTACCGGCGTGCATTAAGTCCAAGAATCTGCCAGAGGAGGGCAAGGTCCCCAAACACATCATATTCCCGATCGAGACCGTGGTGACCATTGTGGCCAAGGACTTTGATTCGCAGTACGCCACCGCCGGCGCTTTTCAGACGGATGGCGCCATCTCTGACAAGTGCAACGGTGAGATTTATTTCGTCTTCTATTTAAAATGTTATCAATTGAGTAAACTTACTAATAATAGTTTAATAAAACGTACATTTCATCCTCCCGTTTAATATTTCTTAAACCGTACTCATAATTCAATCTCCTGCCAGGTGCGCGTCTGGACGAGAAAGAGCTGGAACCCTGGGACTCTGGCGCCAACGGCGACATCGACATAGAGTTGGATAGCGCTGCGAACGGCTGGGACCCCAATGAGATGTTCCGCAAGAACGAGAACACATTCGGCGTGATCTCATCGTTCGACGACTCCCTGGCCTCGTACACTGTACCCCTGGATAAGGTGGACTCGCAGGAGTACAAAGATGCCGAGGCCAAGGCCGAAGCGCTGGCCGCCGAAATTGAGAGCAATCCAATATGCCGAGACCGGCTGGATCTGGAGAATGGCGACGAGGAGGCGCTCTTTGCAGCCGTGGAGCGTCCTGCCGAGCAGGATCACCGCCAGGACAGGGAGCGGGCACAGGACAGAGAGCGCGACCGCGAGGATCGCGACCCCAACAGGGACCGCGACCGCGATCGCGGCACCAACAACAAGCCCCGAGGCAACGCGGACTTCCAGCTGCGGGAGACCATGAGCAGCGACCGGTACATCACCAAGCAGACGCGCAGCAACACCGGACCGCAGCTATCGCATGTGGGCATGTCCTCGCAGGCCGGCGTCGGAGGCGGTCGCGATCGCGACCGAGACCTGATGATGCAGGGCCAGGGTCAGGGCCAGAGCTCCACGCAGTCCACTGCGGCCTTGATGCTGGCCGGGGGTCTGAAGAGCTCGGGACCGGCCGCCAACGCGGCCAATGCCGCCGTGGACACGTCCAGCAAGTATAGCTCCGGTTCGATGGTGAAGCGCAAAACGGTGCCCGGCCAGGGTGGCAAGGTGATGCGCAACAATCCACCCAACAGTGGCGGCGGCGGCGTCTCCGTCTCCCAGGGTGGCAATGGCAACTCGGTGGGGCCCAACAAGGGCTACCAAGGGCCGTCGATGGGCATGCAGAGCCAGTACTCGTACCAGAGTAACTCACAGATCATGCACGGGTAAGTCAGAGAAGGGGCTTGCTTCTAAAGGGTTACATCACTCTACACTTATCTATTATCAATTATTTACCGTGTCAATTATCAATGCAAATAATTCTTGGAAAATTGCTAGCTAACTAGAACCAACATACTCAAATATTAGCTTTTATTATCTTTAAAGACAAACTAAAACTAGAGACTTAATGAATAGCTAATGTTGCAATTATATCTAATTAACAACTAACAAATCTCTTCCTCCTTCAGTTCTTCTCAGTACCGCAATCAATCTCACATGGGAGGCGCCTCCAAGCTAAACGGTGACTCGAACGCCAACAAGCCCTTGCCCCAGCGCCCGATGCGCCAGTACCAGGGATCGCAGAGCAACTCGTCGCTGAACTACGGCGGGGAGAATCAGTCCATGGGCAAGCCCATGCATGTGCATCCCGGCCAGAACAGCAACTCCCCTCCGCTGCAGACGGGAGTGCCACAGCAGCAGCAGCCGCCCCAGCAGCAGCAGCAGCAACAACCGCCCCCGCAGCAACAGCAGCACCAGAACATACAGGCCCAGGGGCAGAATACACAACCAGCGCGTCAGGTGCGGACGCGCGATAACCAGATGCAGGAGCTGCGCCAGTTTGGACAGGACTTCCAGTTGGCTCCCAGCAACAACTCACCGCCCCAGCAGCAGCCGCAACAGCAGCCTCAGCAACAACAGCAGCAGCAGCAGCCTCAGCAACAGCAGCAGGCACAGCAGCAACATCAGCAGGCACAGCAGCAGCTGCAGCAGCAACAGCAGCAGCAACAGCAGCGAGCATTGCAGCAATCTGCATCGCCTCCGCAGCAACAGCAACCACAACATGTGCCCATGCAGCACCAAGTGCCTCCGGCCCACTTGCACCAGCCACACTTTGTGCCTCAGCAGCAGCAACAGCCGCCTCCACAGCAGCAACATGTGCCGCTACACTTGCAACAGAAGGCCCAGCAGCAGCAGCAGCAGCAACAACAGCAGCAGCTGGTTGAGAGCCAGCATCAGCATGTGCCCAAGCAGCAGCAGCAGCCACAGTTGGTGCAGGATCCCCAGCCCATGTACCATACAATGCAGCCCCCGCAGACATCGCCGGTGGTGATTACCTCGCCCGTGCTGCTGGAACAGCCGCCGCCGACTCTGCAACAGCAGCCACTGCCGGCAGTGACGCCCAAACCGGAGACCACACCGACTCCGAGCAGCAGCAACACTGCCACGCCCACTGGCATAGCAGCGACACAAACGCCCACAACAGCGCCGACTGGCAGTGCGGGACCTGGTTCAGAGAAGACCACTCCGGCGCCCAGTACGGCAGGCAGCTCGACGACTGTAGTTGTTGGGGGCAACACGAGCACCGGCGCTGCCGGTGTCGTTGTCGGAGTCGGAGCCACCAGCACTGGCACCACTCCGGTGGTGGTGAAGAAGCCCTCTACCCTCAATCCCTCAGCCAAGCCCTTCACGCCCCGTGGCCCCAGCACGCCGAACCCGTCGCGCCCACACACACCACAGACGCCGGTGCCCATGGCGGGCATCTACACGAGCACGGGAGCACATGTGCCTGCGGCGGGGGCCAACCAGCCCATCTACGCCCTGGTGCCGCAGCAGCATCCCTTCCAGCCCCCCGCACATCCGCAGTCACAGCCGCCGCGCCTTCGACGCGGTAACTTTGGTGAGTAAGCGGCCAGGAGAGGGGACCCCTTATATTTAATTTAATTTTCTTGGAGAGAATCCTTGTAAATGTCCAATTCGTGCATCAATTTTAATTCCTGGAATACAGAAGCTAAGCTAGAAATGTTCTTAGTTTTTTTTTGTTTTTATGACTGCATCAATTGGGATTCCTGGAATTCCGAAGCTCAGCTAGAAGTGTTCATGGTTCATGGCTCACGATATTTCCTTGAAGTTTGTGTATAACAGATTATGTAGCAATCCTAACTTTGATGTGACCTCATATATGGGAATATCTTCAAATTGTTTTTATTATTTGTTAAATTCTATTTCTTAAAACTATAATTTCTTATTATACAACAAATGGCAAATTGTAGAAAAGATACTTTAGTTTGATTTATGCTGGCTTCGCCCATTTTCCGATATTGATCTGCGATAATTACTAACTATAGTTCGCTTTCTCTGCAGCTCCGATGGCATCGCAGATGCACGTTTCGGCCACCACGGCCACGGGACAGCCGCTCATGGCCACTGGGCCAATACCGCAGTTCATCCAGTGCGCACCGCCCCAGCAACATTTCCAATCGCAGGCGTACGCGCCGATGCAGATGCGCGTGTACCAGGACCAGCCCCAGCAGATGCAGTTCATGGCGCCGGCGCCGCAGTCGACCACACCGTCGCCGGGACAGCCACACCAGCAGTTCCATCCGCCCCCGCAGCCCTCCCCCGCCGGCGGGGGACCCCAGCCGGCCTACACGCCGCCCAACCAGCAGACCACGTTCCAGCTGATGTGCGTGCACCCCCAGCCGCTCATACCCAACCACTATTTCCAGCCGCAAACGCCGCAGCATCCGCAGCCCAACCAACAGTATCACTTCGTAATGCAGCAGCACCATGCGCAGTGATTGGCGCTGACCAGCGGAGGGGAAGGGCTGGCGACGGGCTGGAGGGCTGCGACCGGTACTGGGACTGGGGCTGGGGCTGGGACTCGAGGAGATGGGGGCGGGGTGGGAGACTGCTCCTCCTCGTCCGGCTAGCGAGTGGGTGCTGAACGGGCAGCAGTCATCGAGAGCAACATTTACACACACACGCAGACACACCACACCCCAACACAACACCAAGCGAACCACAAAAGAGAAAAACAAACGAAATCGAAACCATGAAGCACTTTCCACACCAGCATCACCATCCGCACCCGAAACTGCATCCGCATCCGCATCCGCATTAACCTTGAGCAAACGCGCGATCCGAGCGATTTTCGCCCCACAATCCAAGCAGCACATCCCGCATCCTTATGCCATGTGCTAGAGCACATCTCACAGACCGAAACACCAACAACAACCACAAACCACAACAACAACTAGGAAATTATAAAATACAATTAAAACTAAAAACAAAACGAAAACGAAAAAAAAAACAAAAACAAAAAGGAAACTAGTAAATTTTTTGAAATTGCAAGACTTCTACAGTGCACGGAAGCCAACGATTTAACACCAACAGCAAAAAACAAAAACAAAACACAAACAATCACCGAACACCAAATGTATGAAAGCAAATGCAACATCGTGAACAATTGTTACGAAAAACGGCTAAAAGCTACAACACAGTCAATCAATCCGAATTCGAGAGAGCAATGAGAACAATGAGCGTTTGTAACAGGAGCGTTCCGCGCTTCCTGCCCCGCACAAGTCCTGTAGACCGAGGCGTAATTCCAGTTCCAATTTTTGATTGGCTACCAAAATTGATACAATCACATTGTAAACCGAAAAGCAAAAGGAGTAAATCAAAATCGTGAAAAGAAAAGCAAAGTCAAGTTATAAGATAAGAGCGAAATTTTGTAAAGCATTGTTTTAAACATTATACTTTGATGTATTCTGCGCCACGGCTATCTATATAGTTTTATCCGCTTTGGCGAGCTTTGCCCACATGCTACGTCCACCCGCCCACACCCACACCCACGCCCAATCCAACACACACACCACCAGCACATCCCACACACAACACACACGCTCAAGAACCCCACAAGAAGCAAAATGCGACAGCGAGAGGCAGTTACCGACAACCCAAGTCATCATTCCAAGTTACTTTTTCCACCGGTGCAAGCGAAGCCAAGTCCAAGTCCAGGTCCAGCATTTCGATTGTTAACTTACTTAGCATGTAATTTGATGCTCGATCAGAATCAAAACTCCTTCCGATCCGGAAAGGGGACCCCGACCCCCTTTGCTTGCATTGCGGAAAATAAATGAAAAGAAACAATTGCGAATTCGTAGAGCGCTTTAGCTTTGTTTTCTCCGAAATTCGGTAAAACTAATTAATTTTATTGAAATTGAATTATGTTTTCACTTATTCTCCTCTCCGCCTCTGTTCCACTTCTTTCGATAGCATTTACCAGAAGTGCTTGAAACTAAAGCGTTAATATATTTTGTTTTGATGGTTTCCGATCAAAAATGTCCTTGCTGGCTCAACAGACAGACGCCAATGCAAAAGCCAAGCTCTGGCTCTGGACAGGCTTCCTCTGGGTATCAGTGCCTCCGTTGTCCCTAAATTAAATGGAAAGAAAAAACAAAAAACAAACAAATTCGAAGAGAAGCAATCCGTATTAATTATGTTCCCGTCATTAATCAGTTTGATTATATTTCGTATGATCTAGATGCATCTGTTGTGGTCTGTTTTGTTTTGTAAACCTTCAAGTTTCCTTAAATGAAAAAAAAAGAATATAAAAATAACAATTATTATAAATTTAAATAAAAACAAAAACTACAAAAAAAACACAAAAAACAAAAAATCTAAAACTCTTGTGTTCTTTATGGGGCGTGGACGGTGCATCTGCAGGATGCCTTCAATGGTGAGATTTCTTTACCCAAACTCGTCAAAATGGCTGTGATATGATTGCGAACACATAAGGTCACAAGCATTTTAACGACATGGTATAAGAAAGATGCGTTTCGACCGGTTGAGAAGAACTGCCCCCCAGGCGGATGCTGGAATTCCCACGAAACTCATCAAAATGGCTGTGATATGAGACTCAATATACATTTCACAGCCCTTTGAAGAGTTACGTAAGAATTTGATGGACTAGATCTTCCGGGGGCACACTTGTTGGCTTATCCTCATCCCTTGTCCCAACTGTCAACGGTCAACGTTCGTTCGCAACACTTTTAATAATAACGAGTTTCATTCAGATGAATTAACGCACTTGGACCTGCAACCGATGCTCATTGCAATGCCCATCAAAGCTGGCTGTGATACGCTTCAAATGCAGAAATATCTTTCTTCAGCCCTTTTTGATGACATTGAAAGTAAGATACGTGGTAACGCACACACACTCACTCAGTTACACTCGCAGGCACTCACACAAAAGTAATTCACGTAACCGTTACGGGGACCGGCACAAACGTAAGCATTTTGGGCGTAATAACGCCATTTACATGCCGCTTAACGCTCGACGTAAAGTAAATAACGTAACACATAAGCGGCTTTTGTACGCGCGAGTGTGGGTGTATCTGTGTGAGCGGGTGAGCGTTTCAGTGTATCTGAGCGTGAGTTGTGTGAGTCGTATCCTGTAGTTTTCCTATTTCCGGCCTTTCGCATAATTCGTCTGAGTTGCTGAGGGCCGTTGCCGAGGGAACTGGAACTGAATTCAACACTGAGCCATAGGATTAAATTAGTCTCAAAGCGTGTGTGTGTTGGTGTGGTGTGGGTGTGTGTTGGTGTGATTGGTTGTGTGTGTGTGTGTGTGTGCGCGTGTCCTTTTTGCGCGCCTTGCGCAGGCTTGTCCTTCCCAGTCCGTCATCCTTACGTCTCATTTTTTCTGTATCCTTCTTTGTTCTGTAGGTTAAGTAGCCGAAATACGTTGCATGTTGCATATGCATCGGCGACTCCACACACATAGATACACACACACACACATGCATTCCCACATGTATGTGCGTGTGCGTGACTGCGACGCCGACTGCGACTGCGACAGCGACTGCGACCACCGCCCTCTGACGCAGCTGAAGCGTCTGCCATCCAGTCTAACTGTGCTGCCCGCCGTCTGGTGTCTGTGCTTGTGTGAGTGTGAGTGTGAGTGTGTGTGTGTGTGTGTGTGTGTGAAAGTATCTGTGTGCGTATGCGGTGTGTTCACCCTTAACATGCCCTTCCCAGGATCAGGCGGCAACAGCAACCACCACCAACACCAGCCCTCAACCAACACCAGCTTACCAAAAAAGGACGAATTTATCGAAATTGAATTTGAGTAGCGGCGACACGAGGCATCTAGTTTTTCAGATACATTTCGGAGGCATTTGCCGGGAGGATGTTATTAAGGCTCAGGCGAATCTCGTTTAAATCCTTTGGCTTGGAAAATGTGCACAGAGAACAATATTTAACATTACTCGATGTACCCGAAGGTTGGAGTTGGATTCCAATCCAAATACAATTCTATTGTATGCTAATTTAAATCTTGGAAATGTTGATTATATAATCACTTGGATATTTGTACAGAAAACTCTGCCTATAAATAAAAAGGATATTCGTAGGGGAAATTACTTTTCTGTTTCTGTTCCTGTTGTAATTTGTAATCCGAAAATAATAGGGATTTCATTAGCATCCTTTCTACCTGAATAGAGACAAAAGCGTAAAAAGGGGTGATTGTTGGGCCAGAGAAGGAAAGACCGAGTTTCTCTCAGTGTAGGGTGTTTCCCGGTCGACTGATTGATTTGTGGCCGGTCGCAGTTTGTTGTTGCCGCTCCTTCGGTTCTTTCGGTTCCGTCGGTTCCGTCGGTTCCTTCGGCTCCTGGCGCTGCTCCTGCTGCAGTTTTTGAAGTCGAATAGTACAATACACATAAATATGGTGTGTGTGGAAAGGAAGCGACCATCCCTTATGCTCCTTGTTCCTTACTCCCGGTCCCTGTCCCTGTCCCTGTCCCTGCCCCTGCACCTCTCTATCTTTCTCTTTTTTCCTCTTCCTGTTGGCACTCTTTCTCTACCCGCCATCTGCTGTGTGTGTGTGTGTGTATGTATGTGTGTGTGTGTGTGTGTGGTAGAGTGTCTCTGTGTTGGTATTACTACTCGTACAATCGCAGACGGACTTGGGCTTGGGCCTCAATACCACCCACCCTTCTGCCACTTCTTTTCCTTTTCCCATTCCTGTTCCTATGCCTTTTCCTTTCCATTTCCATTTCCCTCCGCCTGCCGCCATTTCCCAACAGCCGAAACGTACTCATCATCATCATCGCCATCGCCATCGCCATCCTCCTCATCCTCATCCTCATCATGTGCGGCCGGAGGTCCTGTTCTGTTGGTCCTGGCGCTAGTCGGCATTTGTCGTGTGTATACCGAAATACGTAAAATTCATTTATGACCAGGGCTGATTTTTGTTGTTGTTCCGCTGCTCGCTCCTTGCTCCTTGTTCCCTGCTCCTGCCGCTTTACATGAGAGATCCTGCTGCTTTGTTCCTGTTTTCGGGGCGACGGCCGTCGTTGTCTTCACCTTCAGCCAAGTGGTTTATGGTTACTTTTCTGTTGTTTCCTTTTTTGGGAGATCCGCCCATAAGGGAGAGGTACTTAATGCTCTTTTAATTACGGGAATTATTGAACTCCAAGCCCGATCCTGGGGGTGCTCCTGGGGACTGTATCTGTATCCCGTGGATACGCTTGCTACAGGCAGCCACAGAAAGTGGAAAAGTAGCTATTCCACATCCTGCGCCTTTTTGCGCAGTTTCTAAATGGCCGACAAAACAATGAGGAAAGCCTGGACGGGACGTGGGCGGGGGCGGGGAGCCGATGAAAAGAGATGAGAAAAAGTAACCAGCAAACGAACGTAGTAGCGCAGAATTTTCACCGCTTTGGGGTTTCACTTGAGTTTTCCACTTCTTACGCCACATTTTCGGGCACTCCTCGAGGGTTCTGACGTTCAGCAACCGCAATTATTTATTTATTTATTGTGCATTTTACCATTCGATTAGCAATAATTTATTAACCGGTTTTTCTCGTGACGTATTCGCCTTTTTACAACCACGCACAGAGAACGGAACGGCCAACTGAAGCGACTGCGTTCCTCGTTTGGTTAGCCTTTCGCTCGTCGCTCGTTCGCTCCTCCTCGGGCTCGTATTCGTGCTCTCCTGCCCCTCTGTGTGTGTGTGCGTGCGTATCTGTGTGAGCTGTGCGAGTGCGCGAGAGAGTGTGAGATTTGGGCAGGACTTCGGCCCGCCTTCGGGTTGCCTTCTGCCTGCTGAATGCTGCCTGCTGCCTGCTGCCTGATGGCTGGCGTAGTTTTCAATTACAACGACCGACGTTGGGTGCGAAAATACACAAAATCCGAAATGTGTGCCCTTCCCCGCTCTCGCATTTCACTTTCCCCGGCACGGCGCCGACGCACTGGGAGAGCTCAAGATACTCTCTCTCTCTCTCTAGCTGTCTCTCTGGCAATGGAAGAGAGGCCCTTTCTCTTGGGGTCTCACACATGGACAAAGGCTCGCCAGGGATGCGAATGCGGGAGAGCGCACCGGAAGTATCCGTGTGTGTTTGTGTGAGCTGTACCCGAGTTTCGTAACTTCAAGTCAGACTCAAGAGAGTGGTATTAGGATTGTTTTTCTCCAGTGTAGGCGCTTCGTGTATGGCACTTCAACTTTTATTTAAATAGTAGCCAAGACACTTAGTATTTGTAAAGAACTGTCATATATTACAGCCGTGAAAAATATTTCACTTTATAATAAAATGAGGATTTTCCAAATCTTCAAATTTATATTTATATCTCACAAACCATAAGTTGAGCTTAATTAAGGAACCATCCTTTATATATTAAGCCGAAAGGGCACTGGTATATTAATAGCAAATCTAGAGATTAAAATTAAAGAATGGTATTATCGAACAATAATCATTATTTAAAGTAAAACCCATATACATATTAGCAAAATTAGATTTTTATTTAAATTTTATTTACTAATAATCAAATTGACTATCCAAAGCGTAGTTAAATGCTATGCAAGAGAAATATCACAATATAGAATTCAGATTTACGAGTATAATACGCCTCCGATGCCGAATCCATTGAGAACACAGTTTGTGAATGTGTTGGTTTCTTTATTCATTCAATAATTCTTTTACAGTAAAAAAATGTTCAACAGCGAAAAAACATTACACAAATTTTTTAAAAGTAAATGTAATTGAATAAATATTGTACGAGTTACTCTGTGTGCATTTTTAATTCTGATTGATCTGCAGTCGGATCTGGAGAGGCTCGCGTGTTCCCAAAAGTCGTTTCGGGCGATTCCCTTTTCGAGTGGACTCCAATGGTTGGGTCGTGGACATTTTGCAAGGGGGGAGGGTTCCACCAACAATTAACAAGATCCGGAACCGCTTCAAGGTGAAAGTTACGCGCAGAGCTAAATATTATATTCGCGCACGTAACCGAGTATCTGAGTGCTCATTCAAAAGGGTTTGGGCCTGGGTCTGCGTCTGGGTCTGGCAAGTTAAAACTAAAAACGAGATACATATATTGTTCCTTTTCTTTTTGATCCTCCGTGGGGACGTGGGTGGGCCTGTTCCAATGGTTCGGGTTCGGGTGATCTGAACCAGGCCGATATCATAGACTACATAAATGGTATGTGGTTTATGTGAGTGGGGTGTGTGTATGCGTGAGATACATTTGTGGTACGATATTTGTATGTAACATATAGTATTTACCATAAATAATGTAAGAATCGGGTTAGCCGAGTTAGCTGAAAATCGAGAGAGAGCGAAAGTCGGACGTACTATATAGGTAGTTATTACTACAACATACTGCTCTACACATACATAATTAACCGATATTTAACATGGTGTAACATGGTCTTAACACGTATTGCAACAGGGCCAAAATCCAAAGTGCTAATATTAATTATTATTTTTCCGATTAGCGATGCGATGCGATACGATAATAATTCGTGATTCTTAGCTCCTAGGGGTTTGTTTGTTTTTGTTTTTGCTTTAGCTTTTCTTTTTCTTTTTGTTTTTCTTTTTGTTTTTCTTTTTGTTTTTCTTGTTTTTGTTTTGCTTTAGATGTGGTGTGCTGGGGAGAATGCTAGGCCTACCAAATCTAACCAATGGGGAGTGGGGTCAGGTCAGGTCATTACAATTACATTAACGATATTAAGTGGTATAATAAATAACTATAATTAGCATACATAGATACGGTTGCTCTCTCTTTGTATGGGGGTTTCATCAAATGCATTATCGGGATATATCCTTTTGATCCTCTGCCGATCACTCGGCATTCTTGATCTCACTGAGGCGACAGGCCTCCCTCTCCCTCTCTCTCTCCCTTTCCCTCTCCCTCTCCCTCTCGCGCTGCTCCTCCTCCAACTTGAGGACCTTGCTCTTCAGCCCGCACAGGATCTCTGCCGTGGCTATGTTCTTGATGGTGCTCAGATCCAGATGCTGGCTGTGGTTGTTGTTATTGTCATCGTTGTCATTGTCATTCGCGTTGTCGTGGCTGTTGTTCTGGCAGTGCTCCGGCTCCTCCTGCTTCTGCTGCTCCACCTCCAATCCCCGATTGATCGCACTCAGCAGCTTGTGCTTGCCCAGGGCCAAGGCAATCCCGTTGTTGGCATCGCCAGGATCGCCTGCTGGTGGCAGCTTGCTGCTGCTGTTGTTGTTGTTCGAATCGGTTTCCATGTCCAGCCCGCGGTTGTTGTTGTTGTCATCGTATTTGCGCTCGTAATCCTCCCCGGCATCGTGGCCATTGTTGTGGGGACTCTCGGCAGGAAGGTCGTGCACATCCACCTCCCTCTTGATCAGCTGGATGTCGGGTTGCGTGGGAGTGGGTGTCGGAGCTGGAGTTGGAGTTGGAGCTGCTGCCCGATTGCCATTGGCATTGGGTGTCTGGACGAGATTCAGGGCCTCCTCGTCATCGTGGTGGCCGTTGGGACTGCTGCTGCTGGTGTTGCTGCTTCCGCTTCCATTGCCGCTGTTGTTGGTCAGGTGATGACTCTCCACGAGGCGAATCTTGAAGTTGTTGCTGTTGTGCGTTGCAGGCGGAGGCGTCTGCGGCACAATCGTCGTGATAATGGGCTCCATAATGTTGTCGTGTCCTTGGGCATGGCTGTGGTTGTTATTCAGGGCATCGTCGTGCTGCTCCGCACTCGGATACCTATCCCGCTCCATCTCCTTGAGGCGCTTCTCCCCACCCAGCTCCGTGTTGTAGTGCATCAGGATCTTCCGCTTGGCCAGATACTTGTGCTGCTTGCGGGCCGAGTCCAGCATCTTCTTGCTGTTGGCCTGCAGGATAGCGAAGGAGTTGTTCTCCGCCTCCGTGAGATTGATTCCGTTGTGGTTGTAGCTGTTGTTGTTGTTGCTGCTGCTGTTGTTGTTGTTCCGGTTGAGATTCTTCATGAAGGTCTCGGCCAGCGTGGCCTTCGATTTGATGTGCTCCCGGAATCCGGCGTATCCGGGGTTTCCTCCGCTGGACAAGGGCGTCGGGCATCTGTTCGGTCCATTGAGGGAGGGCGAAGGCGACGGCTGGGGAGGAGGAGGTGCCCCTGCCCCTGCCCCATATCCTGCGGCATGTCCACTGGTGATGTTCACACTGTGAGTTCCACGCTCATACCGACACTCGGTGTCGTCGTGCGGCGAACTAATATCGCTGGCATCGCTGTCCAGGTTCTTCTGCAAGTGAAAGTTGTGTTTAAACTCGGTGGAAACAATAGTGGTAGTACGGTGGAGCTTGCGTAAGTGAAAGTACAGGGTACATAAGTACCTGTACCTTTTCCTAAAAATCAGAATCAAACCCACCTCTGTGTGCAGGCCCTTGATCTTCATGGCCTCGGCCACCTTGAGGAAGACCGGGAGATCCTCGTACTTAACGTTGACCTGGCCGCTGTACATGAAGTCCAGAAGACCGGCCATGTGGCTGGCCTCCACATCGGCCATCAGCAGGATGGGGTGACTCGAAGGGTTCTCCAGGAAGATCTGCTGGAAGTAGGGACTGCAGACGGACAGAACCTGCAACAATCAGAGCAGAAAAGGGCGAGAGGCAGAAAAGCGAATGCGATGCATGAGTGCTGGGGCTCTGGAGGGTTAACCAATAAGTTACCAATTTGTGGGCCTTGAATATCTTTCCTCCGGCAGCAATGGTCACGTCCACCATCTTCTCGTCCTTCTGCAGGGAGTGGAAGCCGCGGCACATGTTCCCATGGAAGTTGTTCCACGAGAGCAGGTACTGGTCGATGGTGTTGGGATCGGTGTAGGGCTGTTGCTGCTGCTTGTTGGCCTGCTGCTGGTGCTGCTGCTGTTGGTGCAGCTGCTGCTGCTGCTGCTGCTGTTGGTGGTGCTGCTGCTGTTGCTGGTGGAGCTGCTGCTGGGCGGCCTGGTGCTGGGTTGCAGTGATGTGGATTTGCTGCGCCGTGGTGGGCGGCGAGCTGGGACGCGGCGTGTTCGGCTGGTGGGGATGAGCGAGCTGGTGGTGGTGGTGGTGCTGCTGCTGTTGCTGCTGCAGCTGCTGCTGCAGGTGTTGCTGTTGCTGCTGCAGCAGGTGCTGCTGCTGCTGCTGCAGGGCGTGCTGCAGGCCCGGCGGCGTTCTCGGATGTGGCGACAGGGCCGGCTGGTGGCTCAGGAAGCGCTGCTGCTGGGCCTGGTGCTGCTGCTGCTGCTGTTGCTGCTGGCGCGCCTGCTGCTTGATCTTGACCATGTTCTCCTGCTGCTCCTGCTCCCTCTGGCGCATCAGCTCCTGCTTGAGCTTGTACTGCTGCATGGAGAGGTCGTCGACGCTCTTCGAGAGCTTGGCCATCTCGCTGTTGCTGTTGAACTTGCTGTTGGGCAGCATCGGCTTCAGCTCGTACTTGTACTCCCCGCTGGCCCCGCCGGCAGCTGCTGCCAGTTTCCTCTCCGCAGCCAGGGCAGCACGCTCCTTCTGCCGCCGGATCAGTTCGTCGATGTCCATGTAGGCCCCACTGGTGGCCGCCGCTATGGCCGAGGCTATGATTGGATCGTCCTCGAACACACTATCGTCCAGGGTCTCCTTGAGGGTCTTGGTGGAGGAGAAGAGTCTCAGCGAGGGATCGTTGACCTGGTCACTGAAGTAGACGTCCATCAGGGTGAAGAAGGGCCACTCGCGGCGCTTCGGCTCCTCGGACATCTTGATTGCCTTGTACTCCTGCAGCAGATTGTTCCACTTCTTGATGATCTTGGAGAGGGGCAGGGGCACGTTGAGCTCTCGCTCCACCACGCTGTGGAAAGATCCAGATCGAAACGGAAATCGAAATCGAAATCGAGAGTTATGGTTATGTAATTACTGAGACTGGGATTTACTACTTACGCCCAGGCATATTTCGAGGCATTTCGCTTGCCCGTGAACAGAGGCGACAGTTCCGCCCGCAGTCGGATCAAAGATTTGACTTTTTCTGCCTCCCCTGCAAGAAATACATAACCAAGAAATTACGAAATATTATTAATGATTCTCATGTTAAATTTAAAGAGAAATTGATCACTTAAATATACATAATATGAACTCTGGTTAATTTGGAATTTCAAAGCGCTTTCGATGCTTTTCATAGTAGTTAAACAGTTTAATTAAATCAAGACATAAATAAATACATCAAGTGCGAGGAAAGAAGGGATGATGGATGATCATGGTTTAAATTGGCATTGGCTAGGGTCCGACAACAAGGGGCATTGATCTGGGAGGCACTGCAGCCGCTTTCCTTCCACCTGCCAAATGCAATTCAAGTTTAAGCTAAAGACCCCTGGCCATAACGGCGGCGGCAGCAAATTGTAGAAAACTGCAAGCTGCACTAGGTTTCAATGAACCCGAGACTGGCGGTCGGAATCGGGTAATCACTGCAATCATCTGACAGCGGATCGGCATCGATGCCTGCCCGGCCATTTACGACTATATGCCTTGTGGTTAATTGCTATAACGAATCTAGCAACTTTTACCCAGAGCCAAAAATCAAAGCGGGCAGAGCCAGAGCCAGAGCCAAAAACCAACACGAACACCAAATCCGAATCCAAGGCATATCCCACCCCATCCCATCCAGACTCCATCTCCATTTTCATTTCCATTTCCATTTCCAGTTGCAGATGCGCAGCAAGTGATCGTTGCCTCTGGTTACATGGCCATAAACCCATACACATGCGCTCAGGCACTCAGGCACTCAAGCACTCATCAAGTATACGCCAGGTATAACAACAGCAACAGTACGTATACTCAACGTTGGCCATAATGACTGAAAACTATTCAACGTTGAAGAATTCATTAGCAGATTTCACTTTCGCTCATGACGACGACGCGAAGCGTTCGCTTATTTTTCTTTTTCTTTTCTTTTTTCTCTTTTCTTTTATTTTCTTTTCTTTTCTGTATTTATTTACCGTCTTTTCTACTCGTTCACTTTTTTCAGGCTTTCGTTAACCAGCACTTGGCTCTCGGCTTTTGGCTTTGGGCTTTCGTTACTCAAAAGTCGGCTCTCGCCTTTCGTCTTTCGTCTCACGACTCTCGACTTTGGCTATTTCTTGTTCACGTTTCTTGACTTTGGCTGCGGTTGGTTTCTCGTTTTCTTGTTTTCTTGTTTTATGGCTGCTGCACTGCTGCACTGCGTCCAAGAAGCCGAAGAAGCCGCACAAGCGCTGGGCTTTCTTGGGGACTTGTTTTTCCCCCCAGAGAGAAAATTGTTTAACCATGCTGATGCCGATGCTGCACCGAAGCCGGATCTAAGCAAAAGCTCGCTCCATTCGGCGGCGACTGCTTTGATTTCCCTGGGAGTCCCATCAATCAAGTTTTGGGAACTGCATTCTCCAGGCAACGCAGAGAAAAGTACTCTTAGGCAAGGACGAGGCCCAAGAGTGATGGAAATATTTCCTCTACATATATATACTATACATATATGTATTGTATTTGATGGGCCACATTCTTTCCCAATCATCAATAATCGTTTATAAAATATATGGCATATAAATTCATTTTATATAACAATATTTATTATCGTAAATTGCAAGAACTATTAAAATCAGTTTGAATCCGGCTTCCATAGAAATGATTTAGTAATTCCATTCTTTTCAGAAAAATCCATAAGAGCCAGAAAGTCGAAAACTCCGTTTCACCAATAAATTTGCAAAGAAAGTTTCCGAACTATTAAAATCCAAATCTGTTATATACCAAAATGAGATCTTGGCACAATAAAAAGTATTTTATTTCTATACAGCGGTCTTTATTATTTATTTAAGTTTTTTAAGGTGCACTTCAGCTGAAGTTGGATTTCCCTGAAAAATTGCAACAACAAGAATTTCCGACTGCGATGCACTGGTGTACTTTCTAATTTGCGAGTTGGACTTTAGGTTGCCTGGGGTGTGCATTTATGAAACACTATTAGTCACTCGCACTTGGTCTGGTCTATGTCAAGGCAAGGGCCCCAGATCACCATCAGTCTGCTGATGGTTGAGCAATTCCCAAGCCCCCATTCGATTCGTTTAATGGTTTAGCAGTCGCAGCAGCAGCATTCGCAGCATTCGCAGCAGCATTATAACCTAGCCCAACCCAAAAGAGTGCTCGTTAAAAGTCTCAGAGTCGGATTCGGATTCGGAATCGGAGACGAGAAACATTGCTAACCAGGCAAATAAATAAACAACATAACAAGCCGAAATATTCGCAGGCAACCGCAGGCAGCTTGCAAAACAACCTCAACCTTCTGCGTTGCTCTACGCGCTTGATCGTGACACGCTCAAGTTCCACGTTCCCCTTTCGCACAAAAGCGCTTACAGTGGCGGGGGCTCCAAATCGTTGAGGGGTAGAGGGGCAGAGGGGCAGAGGGATTGCAAAGGGGGCAGAGCGTACGGGGTAAGAGGTTGGAATCCGCCCGGGGGAACAGCTCACAAAAGTTTCACTTTCTTTGCAACGAGTTTTGTGCGTCGATCGTGTGTGTGAATGAGTGTGAGTGAGTGTGCTTCAGTGTAGATGTTTGGCCACTTTAAAATACACTGCGAGAGATTGGGGTTACTTTTGACGATCACTTTCAAATATTTGATACGCCTAACATTCTCAGACAAAAGATGTGAATAAGTATGCAATATATGTAGGATCTTCTAGTACATAAAACTCAACAAAGGTTTATTAACTCTCAACTCATTTTATATATCCTTTAACTTTCCTAGCTCCAAGAGGAATAAAAACTTCATAACTCAAGTATTGTAAATTACATTTAGCGGATACAAATTAATTTCGAAGGGTAAGTGATAAAGCATAGTATTATTCTATGTAATTTATATATTATTATAAATCCAAATATATTATAACTCTAATTGATTGAAACTTTGAGTAAAACATTGCTCTCCATAAATCCGGTGGTCTAATTTTTGTACAGTGTACCCACACTCACACTTTTATGGCGGGGCCTTTGGGGCTGGCTTCTCGCTTCTTTCGGTTTCTACTTTCCGTTTGCGCCCTTTTATGTAACCCAAATCCCCGACTTGCTCGGATGCTGGGCTGATGCTGTGGTTGCTTCTTGCGCAGTCAATCCAATTCGCTTACCAACTGAAGAAAAAGAAGATGGGGAAGAAGCAGAAGCAGAAGAAACAACGTTTACCGTTAGTTTCTCTTTTGGCCTATATTTGAAGCCGAAGCCGCAGCTGAAGCCGTAGCCGTAGCCGAAGCCGAAGCCGACTCTTCTCGCCTGCTGATGGTTCTTTTATCTGCCTCTCTCCATCGCTCTATGGCACTTCCGTTTGGAGCACTTTCGTGGGCCGAGAACCGGTTCTTGGATCAGCTCAGATCGGAACTGCAGTCCCAGCTATATAGCATGTACATATACGAGTATAGCATATATTGGGTCTTTGTTATGTGTGTGGTTGGGGGATCTTAACGATTCTATCGGCATGTTTGGGGCTCCAATCGCGTTAGCCTTTTAATTGGCCAAACACAAACACATCAAATTCCAAATTTCCAATTTTTATAGCCACTTAGAATTCGGTTGGTGCGGAAGAGTTGGTAGTTGGTAGTTGGTAAGCTTCTTTTGGGCCGGTTCGGTTGAGTTTGGTTCCATTGTGCGGACTCGGGCTCTCCGCGTTCGTTTCGTTTCGTTTCAATTCGTTTCGCTTGCTTTCTTTTTGCCACGCTTATTTGGCTTCCTGCACTTTTCTTTTTCTTTCACCGCCGCACAACACAACAGAAATGTGAAGGCGATAGCCAGCCAGCCAGTTTTCTTCTTGGCCAAGCTTAATTCTTTGTTTGTTTGTTTGATTAAACGTGGAGTTGGTAGCCGTGACGCTTCCACTTCCACTTCTTCTTCCTCGGTCTCTTCTCTTTGCGTGAGAATTTCTAATTGGGTCAGGATGTGTTCTTTCTCTCTCTGGTGCTCGGTGCTCCCATCTGCATGCCGGTGCGGTGCAAGCTGGAATTAATGAAGCATTTGACGTGCCCTACTCCCGATGGCCGCACTGAAAGTGATAGGGAGATCCGCCGAGGCTGAGAATGGAACTGGCTTTGGCTTCGGCCTGGAATGGAATGGCGTTCTACTCCAGATTGGGCCGAGATAAAGTCTGTCTGGCGACATTGATTGATTGGAGCTGGAGTGACAGGCAATACAATTTCTAATGGCTTTCGCGGGGCTTTAGCAATTGTAACAGAAAAGAATTCGGAATACATTTAATGGGGCTGGCCTTTCGCTGAATGCATTGTCCTTTGTTTGCTTTCTCTGCTTCAAAAAATCCCCACCATTTCAGTGCAAGACCCAAAACGAAAGCCAGAATTCGTATGAAACTCCACTTGGGCAGCCCATGTAACCAGACTCCGAGTTCGAATCCAAATCCCAAACCGACTCCCATGAAACTGTATCCAAACGAAGTGAAGCGGCTTTCCAACTGTTTGCCTTTCTTCTGCCATGGTGTTTCTTTCGGTGTTTTCTCCAGCATCCAGCATGCAGCATCCAGCATGCAGCATCCAGCATCGAGCATCGAGCATCCAGCTCAAAGACCACCGACCAGCGGCTATAATGCGCATACGCCCCGTGTGCCAGGCAGCGGCACTTACTGTGTAAGTCATCGACCAGGCTTCAGCTACGGCTTCAGCCAGCGGCGAGTGCCATTTAATTCTTGGCTTTTACTTTCTCCCAAATGATGCACAAATGAGTCTGGGGAGATAGGAAACATCATCAGCAGCAGCAGCAGCAGCAGCAGCAGAAACAGCAGCAGCAGCGGAAAAGCGAACGGCAAAAGAAACACTCTTGTTTGTTATGATTTTTTCTTGCAGCGAAAAGCTAGAAGAAAGTCAAAGACAAAGACCAAAGCCAAAGTTGCTAATAAGCTGGAAAAGCTGGAAAGCTGAAAAGGCCTCAGATGATATAAACCGAAACTGACGAAGTGCAGCAACTTGTTGCGGGGAATTTTCTTTCGCCAGCGGGCTTTTCTCTTTGTGCTGGCTGCTTTTCCATTTTTCATTTTTCAGTTTCCACTGCAGTTGCCGCTGCATTGCAGTTGCAGTTGCAGTTGAATGTACGCTAGCCAACTGTGGAAATTCCGCACTACATATAATAATCATGACCAACAACATCATCATTGCCATGGCGATCATCATTGCAATTATCATTATCGTCGACATCGTCAGAAGTAATTTAGGAGAAATATTTGTATGCGCTCGCTTCGTGCATTTCTCTGCAGCTCGCAGCTCGGCTGCTTTGGGAAAATTGTATTTAGCTTTTCATGTATGCAGCTGGTACTTGTTTTTTCCGCTGCCTGCACTATCTGCACCGTCTGCACTGTCTGCACCGCCTGCCTAGTACTCGTAGAAGCCGAAATTCGCGGCTGTATTGGAGTAATCTCATTGTTTGCGAGAAGGTTTATGAACTTTTACAAAAGATTTTTCTCTCCGCCTCTGTGTGCCATGCACTTGGTGGCCTGGAGTGCTGCATAGTTTTAGTTTTAGTTGTAGTTTTAGATTCGGCTTTTGTTTTTCGAAAGTGCAACACGGCGGCTGAGCGATTTCTGGCCGAGCTATCTGCAAACATTTGCCATTTACCATTTGCATTCGTCGTAGCCATCGGTTTAGCCTGTTTGCGTTTTCTAAGCAATTTCCAGCTGATGATTTAACGCCTTGCTAATGAGTGGAAGAGTGTTTGAAAGCGAGAAGAAGCACTTGAGCAGACATCGGCCAAATGTGTCACAAAGAAAATCACTTTTGCTTTCAACAGCCGCATTAATATTCTTATCGAGGCTGGCCCATCGTTGGCCGGCCAACGGTACATACCGCCAGATACAGATATACGAGTATCTACCTGATAGTTTTGGTGCGTTCGCACGATTCGACGGCTTAGCTGGGCTCTTGGCTCTTGGCGGTTGGCTCTTGGCTCTTGGCATGTTGGCTCTTACAACTTTCACTTTGCGCTGTCAGAAGCGGCTGAGGCCGAGGCAGAGTCAGAGCCAAAAGCAGAGCCAGAAAGAAAGAAAGAAAAAGGCAACGGCAGAGCCGTAAACCCAAAGCTCTAATGTTAATGTAAATAGCGGTAAGAGCCAAGAGGCACTCACACATATGCATATGTGGTATGAATATCCAGCAGATACATATGAGCATTACGTGCTGCAGATACGTCAGAGCAGATACTGAAACAAAGCCTCGCTCGGAGTGCGAAAGAAAAACCCGAAAAATATTCAAACTACAAATCATTTATTAAAATCTATTGTTGGCGAACTTCAAGATAAGTTGTCCGCAAGGCAAGAAAATAAAAATCAAATTAAATTGTGGCATCTTACATAAAGCAACTTAACCTTCCCCACACGAAAGCCAAAATGTTGCCTATGATTTGTTATTTGTTGTTAGTTATTTGTTGTTTTCGATCTGCCGTTTCTTGATTATTTTCGATTTTGCGCCCTCGCTGGCCGTCGTCGCTTGTCCATTGCAATTATCCACTCGGCGATGTGATGACTTGTGTTAAATAGAAGCCATCGCCATCGCCATCGCCATCACCATCGCCAATACTAGTAACGATGCGAAATTAAAGTTTGGTAACTTTCTATTGAGCGCCGTGACGGCCCACCGCCTATTACTCATCTGCACTGATTGAAGGGGATTGGATCTCCCAGCAGTATCTTTCTGGGTCACCTCTTCTACCTATTATTCAACTCGGACAGTAACTGAAAATGGAAAAAACGGAACAAATGGAAGAAATGGAGGAAAAAAACGAAACCGCAAAGGTGCCAGGCTGGGGCGGCACTCGAGCCCCAATTGAAGCGGACCTAAAGTGAAAGTTCTAATAAAACATCGGCTGGTCTGAGGTTGGGGTTGGGGCTGACGATGGGGATGGGGATGGGTATGGGGCTGAGGAGCGACAATCAAAATATGCAACCAAGCGCTGAGCGGAAAATAAAGCAAAGAAACTGTTGCGGTAGTCCAGCGGAGTGTGTGAAAACAAAAAAAGATTCAACTGAAGAAAAAGCACTCACTCGCACTCCCAATGAATGGAGGATGTAAAAATAAAATTAGGCATTTCTTTGGCTGTTTTGTGCCGTTCGTGCGAAATACAAATGGTTCATTTATATTTCTTTTCTTCTTGGCGAACAATAATGTCTGCGGCGGGCAAGTGATTCTTTCGTGATGGAGCCTATCTTCAGGGCAGTTTCCACCGTTGATTCCGAGTTAATTGCAGACACTCCAGCGGTGAAATGTATACATTCCGCATTGCCATCGATCAATTGCTTTCTGTGGGTTTCTGTGAGATCTTTTACGAGCGGAGCCTGTGGGCAGTTTGGCAGCTTTGTGGCCAAGACCATCTTGAGCGCTCTTCTCGCTGCGACTGCGATTGCGATTGCGTAAAGCCGAAGCTAAAGCCATAGCCCCCTTTCACATCTGCCTCCAGGTACTCAATCTCATTCAAATGTTTACTTTTAAGCACTCCCAGGCTGGCCCTGGCCAATTAAACGGCGCAAAGCTGTCGAACGTTGAACGTCGAACGTCGAAAAAAGGCACTAACCCACAATGCAGACATTATAAAAGAATTAATAAGCAATTGCATAATGCTGGCTACGTGTCGGACTAGGAAGCGGGCCGAAAATATGTGAAAAACTCACGCAAGTTCACCGCGGATTAGCCGAGGTAGAAAGCATGAGCAGTGTCTAATGAGCCATTTATTTCGAAAAATTGGGCCTGATATAATCTGGTTTTCACTTTCGAGATACGAGATATGCAGAAGTGGCTAATGGCATTGGGATGGCTGCTGGCTGCTGGCTGGCTACCAGATCTGGTGCTGGATGCTGATGCTTATGCTGATGCTGATGCTGGAGATGGCATCGGTAACTTTCCTAACATTTCGAGACGAATGACAAGATACGAGCAAACAACAACCTTATGCGAGCCAGTCGCGTTGCATAATCGCGAACGAATCGAAAATAGAAAACCGAAAACAGAAACAGAAACATCGAAAGAAATTGATGTATGTCGGTGGGTAAAATAATTTGTAGCGGTTTATCATCTAACGGTATTATTGAGCAACCCACTCCACTCCGCACCACTCTGAACCACTCCACTCCAACCCAATCCAATCCAAGCCACACCACACACCACACCACACCAACGCCAACATTTAAACTATAGTATTTTCTTGTTATGAACAATACTCGAAACAGCAAAAATCCCG
The DNA here is from genome assembly GCA_021224005.1 of Drosophila setifemur. NCBI lineage: Eukaryota > Metazoa > Arthropoda > Insecta > Diptera > Drosophilidae > Drosophila > Drosophila setifemur. The sequence continues at coordinate 957,032 of JAJJHY010008598.1, read as the reverse complement.
ATGAGTCATTCCTGATAATTGCGCGTGCCAAAGAGCGCAGCAATAATAAATATTTATGAAACTAACTATTTATAAATAAAGCCGAAATCGCCCAACGCAACGAATTTCAAATCGGCATCGACAAGGGACCGAAAGAAGTGCTGGCCACACGGCGTATGCGCAATGTCGGGTTTGGGTTTGGGCTTGGGGTCTGGGGCTTTGAGTTTGCGTTTGCGTTTGGGGAGCAGGTTCGAGGGTTCGAGAGAAATCCACACGAGTCGCGTTGTGTTGTGTCGCAGGAACTGTTGCAATCCAAGCAGCCCGGGACATTGAACTCGAAATGCGAACCTGCCCAGCCGAGTTTGTAAACAAACCTCGATTATGCAAGAGCTTAATTATAATGGAAATGGAAATGCCAAAACGACAGACAGGCGGACAGACAGGCGGACAGACAGAAAGCAACTGTGATTTGGCTGTTATTTCTGCCGAGCCCGAAGGCTAAGTAAAGTCGGGATTGGAGCAGGGACTGGGACTGGGAATGGGAATGGGAATCGGAGGGATACTTGTTTGTGGTTGCTGATCCACACAATTCCCATTTGCATGGCAATGAAATGTGCCAGAAACTGGGTCAGCTTATGACAGGACTCGGCCAAAAGTCAACCAACAACATTCACCGAGCTGCAGCTGAAGCTGAAGCCGAAGCTGAGGATTTGGCCAACAAACCGAGTTTGCTAGGCGCTGAAGAGAAATTAATGAACGGCTCGAAGGAAACATAAATTCTGCTCCCGAATAAGGGATCTGTGTGTTATTGTGGAACGGAAAGCAGCGACGCCTACTGAGGCAGGGGCATGGGCAGAGCAGCGACAGAGGCAGCGACAGAGGCAGAGGCAGCGGCGTCAACGAGAAAGAAAAACGAAGAAACGAAGCAACGAAGCAACAACTTTCACCTATTAATATTCGTGTCGTACAAGCGGCAGAAGCGAGCTGCCAAGCCGCACTCATACTTGTACCTGCTTGTACAGCCACAGATACAGATACAGATACAGATACAGATACATTGGCAGCGTCGAGTAGAAGCAGAAGAAACGACTCTGCTAGTCGCTGCCGATGCTCCACACCAAACTGGCTGCAGCTCCAACTTCGACTGCGACTCCAACTCCAAGTCAGATTCAGATTCAGAGTTGGAGCTGAAGTTGGAGCGCCCCTTCCTCGGGAAACTTTCTATAAAAAAGTTGTTTTTGCTTTTTGTTTTGGAAATTTCTTTCTTGCTGTGCAGGTTGCTCAGACTGTTTGTTTGTTTGTTTGTTTGTTTGTTGCTTTCGCTGTGCATTCTGTGCACCCCTTTTGTGTGGGATCGCAGTTTAGTTTCCCCCGTAATTGCTAGAACGAGTTTGGTTAGTGGAAGCAAAGGAATAGGGAGCCCGATAGGGAGCCGTGTTAAGTATTCGACCCTCCAACCAAATCCCAAAACCATTCAGACTTACAACAGTATCTGGTTGAGTATTGGCAATTTGCATTGACTGTGGGTGTCATAATCTCGTTGGCAGCCATATCCAAATCCAAAGGTCTACAGGTGCTGGGTTGTAGGTATTCCGATTCCTCTTGGTATCCTTGGGCTTGCAGCTGAGTCTTGGTAATCCAAAGTTAATGCTTCCTTAATAGTTAATAGTTTCTCTGCGCACTTATTGGGCTGATTTCATTGTACCAAATCAATATTTGTCATTCAAGAGGCACTCACGCACACGGAGCCCCGAAAAACACCGAAAATTCACTTTCACTTTTGCGTTTTGATATGCAGAGAACACAAGACACAAGACAGTTAATAAAAATGGATCGTGGTCAGGTCTTGGAGGGGGAGAAATTCAGATTCCAACCGCAAAGTCAAAAGAAGTCAACATTTTGATGGCTTTAGGATTGCATGATGCTAAGGGTTAGACATTATTGTATCCACGATTTTCACTTGGCACTTTTCCGGTGTATGGTATATTTTTGATGTTTTGTTTCTGAAGTTTTTGGTGCTGGCATTTACTGCGCAGGCGCGACTTTCTAGGAGCGGTGTTGCAGATGTTTAGATGTTCAGATGTTCAGATGTTGCAGATGATGATGGTGAGATGGCGTTGGACGGTGACGGTGTCGGTGACGGTGACAGTGCTGTCGAAGGCGATTCTTGCGCGCCGAACGTTGGAACGTAACGTCTGCCTCGAACCACGGTAGACGTCTGTGAGGCAGCGCGCAGTGAAACCAGCGCTTATCCTCAAAGATCGCTAAGAAATTTCATGCCATTCCATTTCGTTTCTCGGCGGCAGCGCCAGCGACGCTTTCGCTTGCCACTTGCACACAGATACGGCCACACACACACACACACCACAAAGCTCTGTTGTTGGTTCTTCGGCTGGTTGTTGGGCTCAAGAGTGCTTTTACCATTTCTTTCGCTCCCTCTTCACACACACACATACACACACACAGACGCACGCGCTCACACACAGATACTCGGAGCCAAGCTCGTTTCAAGTTTGGTTCTTCGTTGAAGTCTTTTGTTTTGGTCCCCAGTTTGCTGGCCATGTGCTTTGAGGTAAGTCGCTGTGAGTAAGAGTTTCGCCTTGGGAGCCACTCTCACACAGACACCACTTAATTATTTACTGGTCCGTTTCCCATGCGTTCCTAAACGACTTTTGTAACTTTAACTTTCATCGCCGCAACCAGCGGAGTTTTGCCGTTGCCTTCTA
>JAJJHY010008598.1:731306-954226 GCA_021224005.1 Drosophila setifemur | reverse complement strand
AACTTTCGTCTATTTTTGTCAAGATTTTTTTATAATTATATAATTTAAACTTTTTTCTTCTGGTCGCTCATTTTTGGCCTTTGTTTCGCTGTAACTGCTGCGTCGGCGCAGGCAATTTTAATTCGCTTGCCTCAGTTTTTACTTTTCTTTGCATGGAGCACCGCCGCGCGGCTAATTACGCACAAGGAGAGTGAAACTCCATTAGATTCTTAATTATACTTTAATGGCCCGCAGCCGAAGCCTGGCTAACGGAGAGCTTCCAATGGGCAAATAAGAAATTAAGCATCTTCGGCTGCAGCCAGTTGCATTTGGAAATCTTAGCTGGCTGCTCACTGAGCGTTGCAAGCTCCATCTCCATTTTTAGGCGGCAGGCAGCAGGCTCCATTCCCAGTTTTGGGTGCTTTTTGGGGGGCTCTCTTGGCCAACAGAGGTTTCTTTTGTCTTACTCTCGTTGTCGCGGATGCTCGTCTCAGTGGTTGTAGTTGAAGAAAACTTTCTAATGTAGAAGATGTCTGCAGCGCACATTTCCCTGCCGTTTCCCATTGTGCTCAGATTGAAAAATACAAAAATCACGCTGCTCGCACAGTAGTTTGTAGGCCCCTATTTATTCTCCATTTGTCAGCTTTTTCTTTCTTTTCAGATTTTTCCCAAGCTTGAGAATCGAATAGCACTTTCCGGTGGTACGGTTGTATCTATCATTGTTTGGCTGAGTTCTACTGCTTACAACTCCAACCGAAGATCACATCGATGAACTCCGAGACGATTGATGGTAATTCTTTAACCACCTCTGGGCTGGGTGAAAGTTGCTGGATAAGGCCAGCGACTGTTACACATATTGAGATGTAAATCATGCACAACGAGTATCGCAGGGATGCAGAACCCAGTGGAAACTCCAATTTAGTCAGACAGCACTTAATCATGTGCCCCAAGCCCAAGACTTTCCTCCAGCTAATAGGCCCGCAATTTATGGTATATTTACATGCTAATGAGAAACGGAATATTTTGTATCACCTGAAAACGAAAACGCATTTTATTGCCAAACGATGAGCTTCATCAATAGAGCAGCTAATAGGTTTAATTGATCGGCCGGTTCGTTATATAAATCTGAAGCTGAAGCTGAAGCTGAATCTGAAGCCAAAACCAAGACAGGCCAGGCCAGAACCGAGAAAGAAACGAAAACTCGGCGAGAGAGAAGATGTATCGGGGCCAAATGATTAATGCAGCCAAAAGCCGAGACCCCAAAAGCCAAAATCGTATTTTCACTTTTTAATAATTAACATAAAATTATTAACAAGACGCGCAAAGAAGACGGCGGAGATGTGCAGAAGGCGAGGCAGAATCAGAGAAGCCCACGGAAACGATGCCAACCGCATTAAGCACCCAGAGAATAAGGGAATAAGCCAAGAAAGTGGTAACATCCAAAGAAAAGGAGAGGAGAGGAGGGGAGAAAAGATTTCCGATTTCATAAAGTCTCGTAAAGAACCGCATGACTAACAGCAAGACTAAATATAAGCCAGAAGAATTTTAAGTGAAATGAGTTTGAAAAGCTTTTCCTTCCAGAGACTTGACCCATTTACCCATTTAGGCCCAAAGACCAAATTGATGTGGCTGCGAAGAAATTACCAAAAGAACGAGAAGATGACGGAGAAGATGGAGGTGGAGCTGGAGGTGGAGCTGGAGATGGAAATGTGGGGAACGGGGAAGGGAGAACGGCTAAACGGAGGCACGGAAGACGAGTAACAGTTATGTGACGGGCAGACAATCGAAAGTTTATGTCATGCTGCCGGCAGCAACGCAGCAACAACAACAACAACATCAGAAGCAACAGCAACCACGATTCCAGTAACTGGCCGAAGATAAGTCTAAAATCCGACAAGCGTGTGTGAGCAGATGGTTCGTTCCTTTAATTGTGGATTTTCAGATGCTTTTCGGTTGGCTTAATGAGGAAAGAAAAAAGAATCTGAAAGTAACTGGTCAGTCCCAGTCGATTTTTCCCCAACCCCAACCCCAACCCAGGCGGAGTCCGAGTGAAATATAAAACAATTTTTCGAAAGTCATGGCACGAAATAAATTGTTCTTGTATCTACACACGTACATATCTCTCATAGGCCTACCAGCAGCATTAACAATGAGAGCAGCAAAGCCGCAAGAAAAGAAAAAGTAACTTCACACCAACACACCGGCACACTCAGACACACAGATACACAGATACACCGACAAGCGGACCACTGCTGACCAGCAAATCGAAAAGATACACGAAAAGAGAAACAGAAATAAAATAATAAAATCGAAACATGAAACATTCTGATTGTATGGGCTTCGGATGTAGGTCAAGCAGCGCAGTCGCAGCGCTGCCGACGGAGGCGCAGGCGCAGGCGCAGCTTCTGCCCGCGTCGTCATCGCCAACGCGCTGCCCCTTTTTCGCTGTTTTTGTTGTTTCTGCTCTTGTGGCTCAGGTTTTGGCTTTTACTGTAGTTGCGGTTGTAGCTATAGTTGTGATTGTGGCTCTGGCTTTGGCTTTGGCTGTGGGTCTCGGTCTTGGTCTTGGCTTGCTCGCTCGCTCGCTTGTTTGCCCGTGAAACCAACTTCAACACCAACACCAACACCAACACCAAGACCAACTCCAACCCAAGCACGCAGAACAAAACAACAACAAATCAGTGAGCTGAGTCTGCTCGCTGACGGAATACTTAAGCATCCGCGTCCACTTGCACTTTCTTTTTCGTGTGGGGCTCGTGTCGGTTTTGCTTTTCCCATTCTGCTTCTACTGCTGCTTCTACTTCTGCTCATGACGAGCTTAGGGGATCTCATGGGGTTCGGGATCGGGTTCGGGTCTTAAGTCTTTCGTTTCTTTCGCTTGACTCTCGCTTCAGGGGCGCTCGAATTAAAATATCAAATATATAGTTTTTATGATTCCCTGGATAAGTAATACTTGGAGGAGGCCATAGGCGCTGGTAGGAGAGAATGTATGGTATATTAAAAAGTAATAAACTTTTAAAGGGAATTGGAGCTGCAAGGGCTCTACAAATTCAAGGAATAAAGAACAACTTATGCAGATTAATGTAAATATTATTAGATAAATATTATTATATATTCAATTATTATTCGCTTCGTGGGCATTTGAATTGAACTCTCACAAATATTTGCATATATATATATATTTCTGAATAAGTAATTCCGAAGGGGCTATAGGTTCAGGTAGTTTACTAAAGAATAAGAATTCGGATTCAAAAGCGAAGTATAGTGAAAGGGAGTTGAAAAAGCAGCAAGGTTTTAATATATTATTTAATTGATATAGATTGATGGTAATATTTCAATTCATTTATTTAATTCATAATAATTGTCAAATATCTTATTTTGTATGTTGAAACCGTAAAAAATCGTTCATATTTATATAACATATATGTATTATTTAGTTATTTTAATAAGTTTTGGAACTTGAAATGCCATAAAATGTATGTGCAGTAAAAAACAATTTGTTGTAAATGTTATTTTATGAAATTTAAGTTCACAGCACCTATTCTAAAGCAACCTTAAAGGGAGCGGGAATAGGAATTTTTATTTATTTATTATTAGCAAAAGCCAAAGGATATGATTATTATTCAATCAATTAAATATTTTTTCATTTTATTTAATTACAATTTAAGTACAAAACGTAAATATTCATGTTCAGTTGTTCCATCCAGTCACTTTAAATGTGGTTAAGAAAAAACTTAAACCTTTTTGAGAAATTTAATTCCCAATACAAAAAACAATTAATAAACTGTGATCAACCGAAAAGTATGCTATACTTTTGATTTTGTGATTAATTTCGTTGAGGTGGCGCCATCTCTTGGTTGCATTCGTATATCGTGTGGTCGCGCAACTACAGTTTCTAGTTCATTGTTTTGTCAATGGGTGGCGCCATCAGAATGTCTGTTGTTATCGATAAAGAAACTCGATAAGAAATTTCAAATATCAATTTGAATTGCGAGTCGGCAGGGATTTTGAAATATATAATAAATTATTACTCAAAAGCTAACTGATAAAAAATTTATAATTAAGTTAACAAAATATAATTTATAAGAGTGCTGGGATGTGCCTTCCATATTATCATTCACCTGAACTTGACACCTAAGAAAAGGATTATCCCAACACATCATGAACATATCACACCAATTAATAAACCAAATTACCAATCATATCATCTGGGAAATGTGTACTTTTGAGATACCTTTATACTAGTCATCCCCAACAATATAATTTCTTGCTCAACATCTAGCTAATCACTTGCTCCCGCCATCGAAATCAATGCAATTGCAGAGAAACACTTTGGGAATGCCAATTATTCACTTCCGAACTATTAGCGATTATTTTTAGTCCCGACCACATGCAATTACACATTTATTCAAGCAATCAAATTGAAAATAGAAATAGCAAAAATACTCAAATCTACTTAAAAGGATAAATACAATTCAATTGAGAAACCGAAAATACCCTGCCCTGCGGACGGGTGTCGGTCTGGCTGGGTATGGTTAATTGCTCTGATAAATAATGGTCGGCCCGGTGATTTCGCAACTTCGGGATTTGGGTGCTTCAATGCATCTTGCTGGTACTGGTGCTGCTGCTGGTGTTGCTGCTGGTGATGCTTCCTCCTCGAGCACCGCGCGCGGAGATCTCAATCAACCTTGATGTTGATTTATAGGTGCCGCTCTGCTTGGCGCGTCTATTTCGGTGTCGCCTCGCTGCGTGCCTGTTGTGATGTCCCCATCGTCCCTGCCCCGCCCCCCACCGCCCCTCCCTCTTCCCAGTCCAAGTCCAAGTCCCAAGTGCCGCGGCTGCCAATTGTCTTGCGTCGATCCTTCTAGGGTCCGTTGCTATTTTCTGAACTCTCAGTGAGTTTGGGCCAGGGATGAGGCGGGGACTGTCGCTAATTGGCCACTCGAGAGAATTGATTGGCTACACGGTGGCCGATGCTCAGCCTTACACGCACCCATGTTTATCACTCGCATTGTTCTCTAATCTGGCTCTAGCCTTCTCTCGAAATCCAAATCTCCCTACTCTTAGGAATTTGATTTCTTCAACTCTTACAAAAAACAAAAACATATATACAATTATAAGGACTTTGCAAGGAAAATATGAATTTGGGAAATACACTTCCTTCAAATGAAATCTTCAATACGACTTATCCCTAAAATTATTATACTAGTATATATTTTATGTTCTTATCCTCCTATTTGAAAAGAAAGTCAAGAAAGACGGTATCATTTGCAATAAACTAAAATGGTTTGCATTTAGTTTTCAAGCCATGTTTTTCATTGTCACCTAATATTCAATATAGATGTCAATATTATCTTGTGATCGTTTGTTTATTTATATTTTAGTTGTAAATATTTGTTAAGCTCTGGCACTTCTATATTGGAGTAGTCGTTAAATAGGACATAATGGAATGCATAGATGTGTGTATATACACATTATTGTTTTAAAGAATTTAATAATTATAAACAGTTATTATGATATTCAAATTTTAACAATATTTACCTATCTTTTAAAAGGATATTTTATTTTGGAAAATTTAGTTATTATGATAATCGAATCTTTTCAAATACGGTATTTATTCATCTTCCAAAGGGATATTTTATTTCGGGGAAGTGAGTCAGTGGGTCGCATACGCCGCATCGTCCCCAACTTCTTGCCAATTGGTGAGTAGACCAAAGAAAACGGCTTATATGGATCGATTCGATTCGGCCCGCCTCTTTCTCTTCGCCCAACCGAACCGAAATCGGTTCGGGCGAGAGTCCGCGTTATAAAGGCAGGACAGATCGGTCGGCGTGCCATTTGTTGTTGAGTCTAGCCGTCAACAAGAATCGAACGTGCGAGTTTATTCAATTTACATCCTTTCGTTGACCTAAAAGGTGTGTGAGTCCGAACCGGAGCCTGAAGGATTAAGGATTAACCCACAACACTGTCACAATCCATAAGGATATCTGACAGACTTTCAAATACGTTAATGGATAGTACTGATTGCGGTTTTTGTTTTCAACAATGTGCCTATTTATAAAATGGAGAGTGATCGGTTTGAAAAGTTAATGAAGAAATCAGATCAACAATCTCAGGAATTCGAGCCGCTTTGTTAATTGAGTTCTATGAACTTAGGATTTGCTTAGGATATTTTTAGCGATTGAGTATCTAAAATAACGTGAATAATCAATTAGGACAGATAGTGTTTTCTTAGGAATACAAATGTTAGTGATTACGAAAATTAATGAAATATGCCTTAAATACTATAAAACTATAAAAACTATAAAACCAATGCCAACAAAAAATAAAGCGCTGCAAATTTCATAAAACTAAATACATAGAAAACTTATTTTGGGTTAGCACTTACTAGTTTAATAATTATTCCTTTTAAAATCAGAAAATATCCAATTCCTCCAAATCTAATAAAGATTTTAAAATATATTATGTACTATCGATTAGCAGCTGATTCTAAAATAGATCTCCTAAAAACAAGACTCAAAGACCGTTTAGCTTGTGCTATTTTGGTCAAGTGATCCGGAACCGTTGCCAGTTTTAAGTTGTTGATTGAGTATATCCCTATCCCTTCCAGATAATCAACTGCCAAGATGTGTGACGATGATGCGGGCGCATTAGTTATCGACAACGGATCGGGCATGTGCAAGGCCGGCTTCGCCGGTGACGACGCCCCCCGTGCTGTCTTCCCCTCGATCGTGGGCCGCCCCCGTCACCAGGGTGTGATGGTGGGTATGGGTCAGAAGGATTCGTACGTCGGAGATGAGGCGCAGAGCAAGCGTGGTATCCTCACGCTTAAGTACCCCATCGAGCACGGCATCATCACCAACTGGGACGACATGGAGAAGATCTGGCATCACACCTTCTACAACGAGCTGCGTGTGGCCCCCGAGGAGCATCCAGTATTATTGACCGAGGCCCCCTTGAACCCCAAGGCCAATCGCGAGAAGATGACCCAGATCATGTTCGAGACCTTCAACTCGCCGGCCATGTACGTGGCCATTCAGGCTGTGCTCTCCCTGTACGCCTCCGGTCGTACCACCGGTATTGTGCTGGACTCCGGTGATGGTGTCTCCCACACCGTGCCCATCTATGAGGGCTTCGCCCTGCCCCACGCCATCCTGCGTCTGGATCTGGCCGGTCGCGATCTGACCGACTACCTCATGAAGATCCTCACCGAGCGAGGCTACTCCTTCACCACCACCGCCGAGCGTGAGATTGTGCGCGACATCAAGGAGAAGCTGTGCTACGTGGCCCTGGACTTCGAGCAGGAGATGGCCACCGCCGCCGCCTCCACCTCCCTGGAGAAGTCCTATGAGTTGCCCGACGGCCAGGTCATCACCATTGGCAACGAGCGCTTCCGCTGCCCGGAGGCCCTCTTCCAGCCCTCGTTCCTGGGCATGGAGTCGTGCGGTATCCATGAGACCGTCTACAACTCGATCATGAAGTGCGACGTGGACATCCGCAAGGATCTGTATGCCAACTCTGTGCTGTCCGGCGGTACCACCATGTACCCAGGTGAGAATATAACATATATAAATCAAAGACGGTGGGATTAATAGGAATTGCTCTCAAGACACTCGATCTCTTGTAGTGATCTGCTTTTTATTTTATTTTTAATTTTATTTTACTTAAAAAACATGTATATTAATCAATTTCCCCCCTTCTCAGGTATTGCTGATCGTATGCAGAAGGAGATCACTGCCCTGGCCCCTTCGACCATCAAGATCAAGATCATTGCCCCACCTGAGCGCAAGTACTCCGTCTGGATCGGTGGATCCATCCTGGCCTCGCTGTCCACCTTCCAGCAGATGTGGATCTCGAAGCAGGAGTACGACGAGTCCGGCCCCGGAATCGTTCACCGCAAGTGCTTTTAAGTCTTTCGCCGCCCGCGAAAGGTCACCAAAGGCAACAACCCACAGCAACACCGAACCACCAAACAAGGAGCTCACCAACAGCACTCGGAGCTCCTACAGTGATAGAGAAGGGCAGCAGAACCATCGCACAATTATCATCCATCTCAGATTCACAACCTCAAAGGGACAGCATCATGGTGCGCCTGGTGCATCCCGAGCACATCCTTCATTGCAGAAGCGCAGGAGATTCTTACTTTAAACACCTTTCTGTGAGAGTCTCGACTGTCTTCGAGACACACATAAAATGTATATGAGGAGCTTTTAACCCTAGTCAGTGAATTGAAAGCCAAATATATCTTCCATTAAAACTATGAAATACTTTAAATAAATACATTTTTCTATTACCCATTCCCGTGTACTGAAAACCGGACTGTGAGGAGACCGAGAAGGTACTCGCAGAAGCAGAGAACTACCAAGTAGTTTGGTTGGTAAACAGCTTTCAAATTCCTTTTATTGACATTGGGTGTTAACATTTTGGATTTGCTTATCTGGTAATATGAAAATACAGCGAGGATACTTGGTACCGGGGACTTATGCGATTAGGGGTATACTAGTACAATAGGTATGGATATGGATATGATGGATCGAACATTAAGAGTCTGGCAGTGACTGTTATTTATGACGAAATGTTCATTCAGCAGAGTTAATCGGGTGAATATTTTGGTTTTGGCTTGTGCGTTTGTGCGTTGTGGGCTCGTGTCCTAAATAATATGAGTATTTGTTTTAGTTACCATACGAAAGCACACATCTGACACAGAATGTCCCATTGTGGGCGGTTCCCTAACTTATTTATTGCGAAGCTTAGCTAATACCACTATTGTACGGACCGGCATTGCACTAGTTCTGTCTGGCGCTTTCGGCGATGGAAGAGTAATAAAATTCGTATTTCCTTAAACAGAAAACAGATTCAAAGCTAAATTCAAAAGTCTATTCGTTCGGAAGCAATGAATTTCACACATTCGAAGAATCTAAAAATGCACTTCAGGAAACTATCTCCCACACTTATCCTAGGGCTACCGTTCGACTTATGGATTGCATTTTGCATTTTGCATTTTGGTCAACTCAATCTTAATCGCTATTCCTCTGGTATTTACAATGCTTAATACATTAGATGGCAATCTAGTTTCTAGTTCCTAGGTTCGGGTGACGTAAGATTATATGTACATCCCATATTGCGTTCCGCCGTCGCTCGGCTCGGGTTCTGAGACACGATCTCTAAGGTATATCTATATAGGGCATATCCTAACTAATATTCGAGAATACTTTTGACCATCGGCTGCTTGGTAATGCTTGGCTGGGGTAACCCTCGGACATGATGACGATGCTGGGGCTAGCTTAACCCTTGGTCCTTCCCGGGACGTAGACCCGATTACCATGGGAAGGTTAAACAAACATTTCCTCACACGGTTGATTGTTTGGCATCTCTCCATCAATCTTCACGACATGTTCAGATATAGTCCCGAGTTGGTCGCAATATAGCAGCCTCCACAATATCCGCCGCAGGAGGCTCTCCTCGATACGGCAGTAGTTTCAAACTGGATGGGATAAATATATAGCCATTAGATACGGAATTGGTTTTAGAAATTATAAAGTGAAGGGAGATCTGTAAATTCTATAAATGTTCCTTTGGAAAGTCTTGAATGGTGAATTTAAAAAATCACCTTCCCTGGTTGTATTTGTCCACAGATTTCCCCAGATTGGTTTAAATGACCTACCCCACTGAACCTCATCACCGCCGACTGGCCATGCGTACTCCACACCGTTCCAGGCCGCATCGTGAATCCCGTGCGCTCCAGGTTGATGGCAAAGTCGCCCTGGGGACACTGTCGGTTTCGGTTGTAGCAATCGCCCGCCGATCCCAGCTTCTGGGGCTGTCCCCGGGACTCTGCAAACTCGAAGTCGTTGTCCTGGATCCGCAGATCGGTGATGTTGAGTCGCAGCTTGCCGAAGTATGTCCGTCCCGAGTTCTGGGCATTGTAGTACTCGTGATCTCGCGACGCTGGAGGACAGCTGTCGGTCAGCGTCGTCCGGTACTCGTAGTATATGGAGTAGTTCTCCTGGGGATCCACTGTCAGGTACTCCCTGGGTGTCCGGCTGTTCATGTTGTGGCAGTAGATTCGCACCATCCTCGATCGCACCTCCAGCTCATACTCCCCGTCCTTGCGAACGCCGTGCAGCTCTCTTAGGTCTGAGCAGCTTTGAGGTCTCCGGGGAGTCCTGGAACTGGGAGTACTACTGATGGCATTGCTAATGCTGTTGCTGTTACTATTGCTATTGCTAATGCTGCTGCTCCTGATGCTGCTGAGGATGCTCTTGCTGGCACTTCGTTTGCGGCAACTTGGAGGTGGCGTGCACCTGTGCTTCTCCACCCGGGAGCGCGTGGGGCAGGCAATGCGACCCATCCGAGAGTCATAGCAGACGACCCTTCGCTTTTCATAGCCATCGCAGTTGCACTGGAGAGAGAGATAAAGGTGTTAGGGGTTAGCATAAAGTTAACTACAAATTATTTTCCACTTACCGGAGAAATAATCTTCGAATGACGCCTTAAGCAGTTGCTGCAGATGCGTCGCTTCGAGGGACGCTTCTTTGGATCGCAGTGACCCTCCCCCAAGCTGTCTCCCTGGCTGGACTCGCAGCGCACATAGCGGGTTTGGTACTCCTCGGAGCAGTCGGCGGGGCATTGCGTCCAGTCCGAGGCGGTCCACTTGCAGTTGATGCGACAGGTCTTGGTGGTGGTGCGCAAAGTGGGTCGTCGCACCTTGCGGCTGACACAGTAGGACTCGTTGATATACACCCGGCGTTTGGGAGCTCCAGAAACTTCTGGTTTGTAGACCCGTGTGCATCGCTGCAGTTTTCGCTTCTTGCCCTCCCCACATTGAACAGAGCACTAAGGAAGAGGTAAGGTAGTGTAAGTTTAAATAGTTATTTTTCTTTGGGGGCTTTGATTCTCACCGGGCTCCATTCGCTGGTGTACTTGATGTGACAGCACTTGCGCACCTCCTTGGGTTTCCTGTTCCCACAACCGATTCCGTAGGGATTGGAACAGCTGACAGGGCGACTCTTCTCGCACCACTCGTTGCACTGGCCCCATTCCCCAATCACCCAGTTGCTTACAGCAACCGCATTCTACAAATAAAAGAAACAGAAAATCATTTCGGAACAGTCAAAAAATTACCAGGACATACCGGTGATTCCGTGTAGACAGGGCAGGGCTCCATGTTGCAGAAATCGAGCATGTCATTCATCTGGGGCTTCTTTCGGGGATTGCAGAGCTCCTCTCCCACGCGGGAGTTTTGCATGTAACAGTGAGCCTCACGTTTTGTGGAACCGGTGCCACAGGACTTCGAACACTGTGATAAATAAAAAGCGGGTTAAAATCTTTCCGGTATTATCTTTTAGTGTTTGGACTCACCTGTGACCACTCTGAGAGACGCCAGCAGCCCTCGCGGCACTCCTCATGGCGATTGATGTCGAACTTGAGTTGGCAATAGGACATATCCACAATATTGGAACGTTGAATATCCGGGAATGTCTGAATGCAGTTGAAGCTCTTTTCGCGCGTCCCAAGCTCACCACAGGCCGCGGAGCACTCCGAAATGCCCGTCACATTGAGCCTGTAGGAAACATAATTTTTACTATTGAAAGAATTGATATTTCCAAAAGGAACTTACTTCAGTCGGCACTCCGTGTTGCAGGCTCGGTCCTCCACCTTGGGCTTGGCGAACATCTCACAGAACTGGGGGGCCACCTTCAGTCCCTGGACGGTGCTGACGCAGGCCGGCTGACGATACTTTCTGCCCTCGCAGAGCGCATCGCAGGTGCTCCACGCCTGCATCTCCCAGCGATAGATCTCCACATCCGCCTCGGCAATCGTGGGCTTGTCGATGGTGTACGAATACGAAATCAACAAGGCGTTGCGATCCTTCACCGTACTCATGCCCAGGGAGATAATCTGCAAAGGAGTGGATATTGAGTGAAGGGGAGCTGCATGCGACAGCATCGTTGATACGTACATTAACAATCAGATCTCGGTTCAGTTTCCACGAGTAGGTTGTGTTCACCCGCTCCGTCTGCATATGGGAACCATTATACTCGAACGTGACACCGGCATGGACAAATTTATAGTTGAATGACTTCAGCTTCTCCATGTTGAGGACATCGTTTCCCTTCTCATCGGTCAGCACTATAAAATTTTTATCGGGATAGCCCGGCTGGGTGATGACTATGTTGGAGGCACCTGCAAGGTGTGCAATAATGTTTGGAAATATTAAGCATTTAATAATAATAATATTTAATAATATATATATATTTAAAAGAAATACACATATGTATGTGTGCTACACATTACGTGTATGTGTACAAATTACTGTATGATACAAAAAATGACCGTGTCCTTACATTGTCACGATACTTGTGCTATCGAGTATCGATAAGCGATAGTCGTTCCGATTATTATAAAGATCAAGCCATGGCGGAAAGCTCTGCGTTAGTGTAAGTGAGGATGCGTTTTTTCGCTATTTTATGTGAAATTTAATCTGAACGGGAATGAAAACCTAGTAGTGCTCTTGGGAGGTGCATCTGCAAGGCCTGGACTTGGCAATATTGTGGAGCACTTGGCGCCAGAAGGAAGCGATAAGCCCTAGCGATGTCAAGAGATAGCAGCTGTAAGTAAGTATGTGTATGTATACCATTTAATTAATGACTGATCTCCTCGGCTGATATTTCCCAGAATCGGATTTCCCGCAATCGGGCGTACGTGAGGTGATGCAGTCACCTGATTGGCGCCATCGGTGCCTATAACCTAAGCCTACAACGGACCACCTTGTCAGTAGACCATTCCAGAACACTATCTCTTCACGAGGTAAATGTCAAATACCTCAGACATGGTCGTACCCCGACAACATGTACACATGTACATATCTACACCATGCATATACAATCGGTAAGTAAGCAATTTGCTCATTAAGCCCGAAAGGCATGAACCGATGCCATTAGCATTTAATTAAATTATTAGCCAAAATTGTAGTTGTTGAAATGTTGTTAGTTGAGTATATTTTTTGCCATGCTAACAACATTTGGCTGTGGGAGGAAACACACCCACCTTTTGGTATTGTCGTCACATAGTAGAGGGTCTGTTTGGGATCGTTCGCCGGCAGATCGGAGACATAAAGATTTCCGGTCACCTCCTCGCAAGTGTCATTCCGGCCCTCGCACACTCCGCATTTGTCTGAAACGAGCGGAAGTCGGGTTATTTTAAGACTAAACTTATGGGGAAATGAAGGGTTTTGGGGTTTGATTTGGAAATTGGGTAGCTGGTGTTAGGTGCACTGGGAAGCATGCAAGCTGATCTATGGATTCGTTTTTACCCAGCTTGGCTATGGAGTTCAGCTCGTTGTCGCATCCTGCGGGCCTGCAAATGCCGTTGACACACTTGTCGAAGCTGTCCACCGTGCAGGTGGTGCCGTCCTTGACCATGTTCTGGAGCTTAAAGTAAGTGTTGGTCTTGTCCATGCGGCAGTAGAGCTTGCACTGATTGGAACTCTCTCCTTTAAAGGCCATTAGAAAAGGGGATAGGGTTAGCCCAGAGCTCCAAGAATCGGATCTGCGATCCTTAACTTACTCTTGTATTTAGGAATCCACTTGGTGTCAATGCTGCCAATGCCTGGGATGTTGAGCCTGCGTCCGTTCATGTCGTAGCACTGCTGCTCTCGGGGATCTAGGCTGCCCGGGGGGCAGGAGTGGGTGTGGCAGGAGCGGTACTTCTTCCGGCTGCCCACGCAGTACTTGCCCCCGTGCTCTGGTACTGGGTTGTTGCACTCGCGACGGGACTCCTGCACCCCACCGCCGCAGGTGAGGCTGCAGGGCGTGAAGGCGGTCCAAGGACCCCATCCCCCATGCACCTTCCTGTGCTGGCCACTCTGGCGGGGCACGCACTTCCCTTTCTGGCACCAATTCCGGCCCGTGTAGCTGCAGGGCGTGCCATCGGCCCAGGGCAGGTTGCTGGAGCGGCACTGCTCGCTGGGGCTCGAGTTTGTTCCATTACACCATAGGCGTTGGCATTCCTCCTCAGTGGGGCAGTGGGTGCTTATGTTCCCGTAGATCAGCTGGCACTGGTTATCCAGCGAGTATATCTCCCCGGGCAGTCGCTTCTCCACCGTGGGGATGTACGTTTCGGGCGTGTTGTCCAGGCAGAACTTGTCCGTTTTCCTGCGAACATAAAAGGTTATCTTCTATCTACCAAGACCCAGCTCCGGGGACCGTTTCAAACTTCTACCGTCAGCTAGGTTTACTTACTCGAGAAATTCGGAGACATAGTGCTGGGAGCACTTGGACCACGACCATGGATGCATATGAATGCCCATTACGCTCGACATTATGTGCAGTTTCTTGTTGTTCGAGGGTCTCGTGTTGTAGTGTTGGCAGGGTGCTTCGTCATCGTGTGGAATGCTCAAACTGTAAGAAAGCTCTTCAAATATTTTCTTCATCAAAATCTGGATTAATTTCTTACATGTGACCCAGTTCGTGGGCCATAGTAAAGGCAGCGGGTAGACCTGTATCCTGAACAATTGAGCAGGACCTGGGATTGCAAACGGTACCCAACTCAGCCAGCCCCAGCATGTGACAGGCCTTGCCGGGAATTCCTCCGCAGATCGGTTCTCTGAGGTATTAGCTCCGGTTAGCAGATGAATTTAAACAAAGATTTCTCCATCACCTACCTCGTGATAAGCATTGCCGTATCCCTGTGATAACCCTTCTGGTTGATGAAGGAGCAAAAGTGCTTCAGCATCTCACTACTTGAGTCATGCCGGTCATTGTTGTCGGGCAGCATGATGAGGTTAACTAGGGAGATGCGGATGGAATTACCGATGCTGGCATCCTCGAAGATGCTGGACACAATCGAGAGCAGGATCATGATGTAGGCCGTCAGATCGCCCTTGTGGAAGCGGCCCATGCTGGAGTCGACGGCTATGAGAACCTCCAGAGTGTACAGCTGGTTGTCCATGTTGTTGTAGTGCCTCTTCCTCCGCCTCAGCTTGCGGGGCTCCTCACCATCGATTTCTCGCTCCAGCTGCTCCATTAAATGTTGGTCCAGGCCCAGCTCCGACTTGGAGACAGCCTGTCTGGCATGACGCTTCGATCGTCGCCAGACCCGGTGCAAGACCTCGTCGCTGCTGGTCCGGTTCACCGGCTCAATGAGCAGGGCCCCGAAACTCGTTTTGATATAACCAGTCTGCGGCGGGAAGAGGAGGAGGGCAAGGGGGAACGCTTATTAGTAGTCATATTCGGCGGCATATTGATAAGCATAATTTGCGATATGTAAATGCGATGCAAAATGGCCGAGCCAAGGTCAGTGGAGCCACCTGCTGGCCTTCTTACCATGCCGTTGCAAAGAGAGACGGCCACCTTCGAGTGGGGATCGCCCTCGACGTGTCCAATGTAGTGGCAGTCCACGAAGTGAAGTTTCTGCTCCTGGTATAAGTCCTGTTGCGTGTGCTCGTCGCTGTGGTTGTTCAGTATCCGTATCTCCGGGAAGGTGTTGTTCTCCACAAACGAGGCCTCCTGCCTGAGCACCAAGTGCAGCTGGCGCCCAAACACATTCAGGTTGTACTCCGGATGCGGGTCCCAGATCTGGTTGCTCTGGCTGCGGAACGTACCCGTCATGGTGAAGGCCGTCGAGGGGTCTAGGGAGAGCAGGAAAATTGTATTACAAACGTGGAATTTGGAAAATATTTAACCGATAACGGATAACGGTTTTAATGGTTTAATTAAAATAAGAATGTATTTAATTGTTATATATTTATTTCCAAAATCAGTTTTTTATCTTAGCTCTTCTTACCCTTCAGGAAACTGTTCACCTCGCTGTTGCGCTTTGATTCGTAGAGCAGATCGTCTTCACTTAGACTGTAGTTGTAAACCTTGATGGGGGTCACGAAGGCTACCGCGTCCTCGTCGCCCAGATCCTCGAAGCCATCGTTGTCAATTGGGAGGGTAACATTGTCGAACTGTTTTGGTTGATCCGTGCTAGTAGTGGGCGGTGTCACCCTGACCTTGTGGGCACTTGGCACGCCCAGGAAGAACACGCCCAGCATGGCCAGCAGGAAGGTAAAGGCGCAGGTGTAGAGGCAGGCATGCTGCCCCCAGTGGGTGGACATCTTTTGGCTGCACTTGTGCTTGTAGAACCACCATTCACAACTCTTCTTCAGCACGAGCTGTGGGAAAGAAGAAAATAAAGTGATAAGTGACCGGTAAGCAGAGGTAGCCAGTGAGTGGAGTGAAGAGATAGCCTCTTCATATCCAGCATTCTCTCACACCTTCAGGTGCGGATTTCGATTAATGGGGCGACTAAAAAGCTGGCCAGACAAGTGCTTGGGCACGTTCCACTGAACCTGATTTGAGTGATTGACTTTTCGAAAGAATTATTGATGAACTGCCGCCGGCACCGAGATACCTTGACCACCTGTGAGATGCTCAGAGCGGTGCGGTTCAGAGGAGGAACGTTGGCCTTTGGCTGCAGCCCCTCGGACCATCTTGCCCTCGGACCATCAGAGAAGCTGTTGAAAACACTTCCTCGCACCGCAAGTCTTTGCACATTTTGTTTAAAATAAATGCTTAAACGCTGAGGTGTAAAGTGTGCCAACGGCAATCCGTAGAGGAATGAGTGTTTTCGGGGGAGATAAAACAAAAGCAAGCGAATACCGCAACCGAAAAATGCGAAATAAAAAGATTTGGCAGTCGAAAAAAAATTAAATGCCTCTAATTTGTAAATTTATGTGAGAGCTCTTTGTTTGCACCTCGGATGCGGCCAGAATTGCTTTAGACAACTCATACATCGGCGCAAATAAATTAAAATTCCCCCGCGAAATTAGCAAATTAATTCCGCTAAATGATGAGCTCTTTTACATAATTTTATGGCAGCTATGTGAACTCTGCAACCGCCGACACATTCGTTATGCTCGTTGGCCTGGCCAAAGTGTCGCCTCTGCTCTGGCGGGCCGTGTGATTCCGATGGTAAAAATACAAATAAAAGCTTGCGATCACGTTTCCGGACACAGAACTATGTATTTCTGCGGTTTCTTGAACTGATCAGATCTCGAAACCGCAAATTAAAAACAAAACCTTTGAAAGGCTATAACTGATCACATTTCGCTCGGGGGCAAACTAACACTAAAACTTGTCCTTGAAGTGCTCAATTGTTATTGACCTTTAGCTGTGCCTCTGAAATGCTACAAATTAATTGTTTTAGAAAATTGCTCAGAACGATGGGCCATAAAATTCTCATTAGGTTCACTGATGCCGTTTTAACGATCCCCCAGTTGATAGCTTCATTTAGAATTGTTTTGTAAAGATCGGGCGAACAAACAGCTCATCGGAATAGTAATTTACACACCTAGATTGCGATTGCCTACTTTTAAGGGCTGTCTGAAGACTATTTTCCATTTCAAGAACTTAGTAAATGTGTTTAAACTGGGGCAGAGTTCATTAAACTGAATATTTTAAAATGTATTCCGAAATCACTCACTGATCCGCATGTTACCCAACAAATTGATTTATTACCCGGGTTATCAGTGGTTTGCCCGAGTTACCCTGGACTCGATTTCGGTGGAAAGATGGATGGTGCGAGTTCCCGTCCCCCAACCAGAATCTGGGCCTCTCCGAGTGTGAGGCTAATCATAAATTTCATCCCATACTTAAATGGCTGTGCACAATTTGCATTGCAAATCGTGCGCATGCCCCAAAGATACGAGATTCCCGGGCTTTATGTATTTAATTAAAGCGCCATTCTGGCAATCTCCGATCTCGGTTTTATCTCCACCTGGTTAGTTATGCATGCGTTGGGGAGAGCTGCTTATTAACTTGTTTCGATCTGGCTCATGAATATGCAAATGCACTGCGTGCCTTCTTTTCCTTTGTCAACGAAGCGTTTGCCGGCTAAGTAGCCCCTTTGAGCTAAGTAGCTCTTGCCTGTGCTGAGCTGTGCCGTTCTTCTTTATTCAAAGGGCTTCTCGGTATTATTTCGGATGCCTCATTTCCACTTTGCCTAATTTATTATTACCCCGAAGTGGTTGTGGTTGCTGCGCTCCGACTAATTGACCAATTCGATGAGCCAGAAACAGCGACCCAGCAGAGAGAAGCATCTCGGTGGGCCAAACCTGTTTACACTTGACTGGGAATGGAAACAAACAAGCGATTTGTGTGTCAGCCGATTGCTTTATATTTCGCCGAGTGCTATAATTTATGCCAATGGCTACACGCTCAGTGGTCTGGTCCGCCGTCGGCCGACACACTGTCTGCATATAGCCATTCGGTCAGTCGCCATTCAGTCTGTCCCCGTGAGCCGAGAGCCGAGAGTCTCGTGAAGGCCGCCTCTCAGTTGCGCAGCTTCACAGCCTCACAACTTCACAGCTTCACAGCTTTGTTCCTCATGCATCCTCGCCCCTCCAGCTTCGGGGGGGATGTAAACCATTGGCCAGAGGCGAATGCGTGGAGTGGCTGGCTAGACAAGGCGGCGCATGCGCA
This sequence comes from Drosophila setifemur, assembly GCA_021224005.1. NCBI lineage: Eukaryota > Metazoa > Arthropoda > Insecta > Diptera > Drosophilidae > Drosophila > Drosophila setifemur. Next base: position 935,780 of record JAJJHY010008598.1, on the reverse strand, counting down.
ACGCTCGCTTAATTACATGGTACTGGTGCTGAAGCTGATGCCAGCAATTGCTAGCCGCTAATTTTTATTTAATGACTTAATGACAGTTGGCCGAAAGGGGCTGAACTGGCGCCCTGTGCCGCTTTTGGCCAACTCGTCGTATACACAATGTTCCTCGAAATAACTGGCATTTTCGCTTGCCTTTTGGGATCCCCAGAATCGGAAAGCACAACTGCAAATTAGCAAATTAACAGCTCCTTATTTGGACTCGCACAAATTGGGATAAATAAGTGAGGCGCCGTTCGATCGATTTCCATTTGAATTAAACTCTCGACGTGCTCTCCCATTGCATATCCAGGCCATTCTGCACTTCTTGGTTTGATTTCCCAAAAAACGTTTCCTCTTTGTACAATTTGGGGCGCGTGTGTGGTTTACGGCTAATGATAAATAAACTTGTAGACTTTATAGGCGTGTGCTTTTTGGGGCCGTTATGCACGCGTGACTGCCACAAACGAAATCGGAAAAACCATTGAATATATATAAATGGGAAACGTCATTAAACCCAACGGATTTCGCTAAACCGAAATGTTCTTCAAATTTTCTAATGAACAACAACATCGAAACCATATTTCATTAAATGTAAAATAATATGAATTTTCCTCAATGGAAAGAATCGTTTTCCTATATTACGTTTAAGAAAAAGGGACAGGAAATAAGAAACTGTATATAGGAATTTCATCGATTTCATTCAGTCATCCAAAGCAATCGTTTGTTTCCAAAATGAGTAAAAAAGGCGATTATCGGAAAAGGACAAATAATGATCTAAATATTTTTCAAATTAATTCTATGGAAATGGGGAAATTTATTTGGATTTTCCCCTTTTTGTTGCAGTCATCCAAAAAAATTGTTTGCAAACATTGGATTTACGAAGAATTAGTTTGATCAGGATGGGCGAGAGTATTTGTAAATATTTTTAATGTGCAACCGAGCATTTCCCCGGAATGCTGCTTCCACATTTTCTCCTATTTTCGCATTTTCTTTTCGCGAATTGACATGAGGAAGCGCAATGTGGGTTGGCCCTTGAAAATTCGCGCAATGGCAAACGGCAAAACGAAAACAAAAACGGAGGTAAACACGGCCATAAAAGCGTCTTCTGTGTACTTCACTGGAAATCGCCTGAGTCTGCGATCAAATGGTAAACTCTGCTCATCCGGTGAATCCCCACAAGGCGTGCGCCACCATTATATCCATCTATGACAGCATAGACAGACCAGGCGTTCTACAAGTATATAGTTCATGGAAATGGATATTAAAATGGATATTCGTGTGTGATTGAAATGAGATTGAAAATGCATTTGCAGTTGCAGAAATATCTAAATTGAAATCAGCATTTGGCCAGAGTGCATTTGCAACTTCAAAATTCACAATTGAAAGCCATCATCGCAAATTCAATCAATTGACCTTGGCCAAAACGAAAATGAACATAAAAAATTGCGAAAAAAAAACATTTAATTGAAAATGGGCTACAAAATGCATTAGACAGAATCGAGCAGCCGTCTCGCACTCGCACTCTCGTACTTGGCCATCAGTCGTCTGGCCTGGCCTGGTCTGGTCTGGTCGCATGGTCGCCTGACTGGCTGGCTGGACAACACCCATGTGTTGGCGATCTCCGGGGGCAGATCAGCCAGATACCATATAGATCAGGAGGGAGCATGTTTGTTTACTGGCACGGGCCACATCCAATGCTGCTGCTCCCAGGGAGCACATGGTCCAGACCAGACCAGCACAGCACAACACAACACAACCCAGCCCAGCCCCTCGGGCCGTAAAAAAAGTATTCGCCAATTTAATTATTGCGTGTTTAACCTTGAAATCCGTTGATATACATGTTCGCCCATTTCGATCGTTTCAAAACTATAAAATAATCAACATTGTTTAGCTTTCGTTTCATAAAATTTCAAAAAAAAAAGTTCGCAAAAGAAACTTCAGGAGGAGACCCCCCACCATTCGTAGGTTCATTTAAATAATTAATGTATGTACATATATTGATGCAATTTATTGAATTTGCTTAATTTGGAGCGTGGGATGACTCACAAGCCCAAGAGCTGCACTTGTCCCAGCAAAATCGTAAAAGTGCCAAGTGCCATAAAACTGCAACCTGGCCATTGGATTTGGGGTTTTGTCATTCGATTAAATCGCGTTTTGTTTGTTTATTCGGGTTTAATTTAATACACACAGTTTAATGGGTTCGCTTTTGATTTATTTGGCACACTTTAGCCGTGGCATGCGATATAAAAGCGCAGACAGGCCAATATTTCTCTAGGGGCACACGTTGCGTATGAGCAATGTGCGAACATTTGGTGTTTCTGCTGGTCTGGTGCTGGTGCTGGTGCAGGCCCATTAAATTCTTGCCATGTAATTATCTGATACATTTTTTGGGCAAGGCTTTTCGGGTATTAAATTAATTTATTTTATGTATCGAAAACTTGCCAGTGGGAGGCTCTGAAGGGGCCTGAGACCCGAGACTTGTGCGCACTCATTTCCTGATTTAAGCCTTGGGGCACTGCAGCGCATTTGCGGTTCCAGTCAGCCTTACGCGTCCCAAACACATTCTCACACCCGATTTATTTATTGTATCTGCGGTGTGTTGCCCACGCCAGCCAGAAACATATAAATTACAAATATTTATTTGCTTTCCGACGCTTACAAAGTGTGTGCGTGTTTATTTGGACAGCTCAAGTTGAATTTTGGAATCGGATGGACGGTGGAGGATGCAGGAGGGGTGCAGGACAGGGACTGGGAATGGGAACAGGCTCTGCACCTGGCGCACCTTCGAAACTCGAGCCCCCATTGCAAGACAATTAAGAGTCGTTAGATTTTGGGGGCACTCGCTTCGAAATGATTTCGAAAACGCTGTAAATTAAACTAATTTACTTGCCGGATCGACTGCTGTTGGGCACTTCAAAGGCGGGCGGCTCTTCCCCAGAACCCAGAAACCGGTGGGTGGTGTGCGGCACAGAACAGATGGCCCATCCACAGCAGCGAGGTGTGGATGTAGATACAGAACTATATGGAAACATATAGTAAATGGCCTAGCAACGGAGTGGAATGCGAATGAGTTGCAGAACAGGACAGCGCTGGGCGGGAAGGGAACGGACGGGGTGCGCGGAAAACCAGCCATTTCCATACCACTTTCGATTGTTGTTTATTTTTTATGTGGTTCGCTCAGGTTGCAAATTAAAAAGCAGCCGCAACAGCTCTATTAAGTTAAATAATCGCCGTGCTGAGTAGTCTAAACAAAGGCGATTGGGCATCAGGTATGCCAGAAATGCCGAGAAACTTGTGGGAACATTTTTCACTTTTCCCCCAACACGCGCGGCGATCTTACTTGCGATCTTGTCCACCGAGCAACTGAGTCTGAGGAATCTCAGCCAGGCTGGCCAGCCTTCTTGTCTTTGGTTTCTGTCTCAGTCTCTGTCAATGTCAATGACTCTGCCATTGTTGGGCATCTCATAAATATTTCAAAATAATGCAAACAAAAAAACATCTCCATCATGGTGATGGCACAAAGATACGGATACGTTTGCGGAATACCTGATGCACCGATCCGGGGACTCCACCTTGAGGGAATCAATCCGCCGGCCGGCTGACTGACTCAATGACCATGTGTTATCGTTATCCTCTCGCCCTGGCTGGCAAACAACAACAAACAAGCAGACGAGTAAATAAAATCACAACCAGAAGGCTCCTAACTTGTGTTTGCAAGGAAATGTGAATAAACTTGAAATGCCACATTCGAGATTCATCGAAACGCTTTTGTTTTGTTTTGTTTGTTTTGTTTTTTTTTCTGGTGTTATTGTTCTTCATCGATGTTGTATGGCATTGGCAGTGCACTTTTTTAATTGCCTCTGATTATGCGTTTGAGTTACGAGATACGAGATACAGCTGCCACATTGTGACATTTCAATTGAGCCGGAGCCCAACTCATCCTTGTCGCGGTTGTTGATCAACATCATCGAACATGTAAACATTGTGCATTCTGTTTGAGCGATCGTTAGTTTGATTGGATATTGGTGGGGATGGGGCTGGGGCTGTGGATGGGGATGGGGCTCTGTCTTCCCTGCCTTGACATCCGCAAATTACAAGTGAAGGCATCAGAAATTCCAAATTGAATGACAAACGAGCTATTTGATGAATTGCATTTCTATAAAAGAACTATGAGCACAGCTTTTGGGTACCCAAGGGGGTTCCTATCTCATCCCCCTCTGCGCCCCTGGCCGGACAAAGCACGTGACGTGCATTGCACAATGGGCAGTGCATGCACATCCATTAATCGACCCACGTCCCTGACTTGAGTCATTAGGCGTTAATTCAATTCATAAGTCAACACGCACATATAAATCTATTTTTACACGTCCACACGGTTATGATGAGTGAAATATTTGTGGTAATTAAATAAAAATAGTCAGACATTTATGCGATTTTCCTCCGCCACACACGGAGGCAGAGGCAGAGGCAGTGGCAGAGGCCTGAATAGCCTGAGTAGCCTGCGAATGCCAGAAGCTACTCACAGGTAAATGGCGAAGGCCTGACTCATTGACCGGGCCATCCATTGAAAGTGGAAATATTGGGAAAACTGGGAAATGGAAAATAGAATTCAAGAACCGCAGAACCACCGCGGAATTATGAGTTGAGAAATTCACTGCGGCAATTAAGAGTTCGGCCGGCAAAAGAAAACACAGGTGAGATTCATTAATTTTATATGCTCACCTAGCTGAGAATTATGGGGGCCTGCTGCGGAGGCGGTCGAAGTAAAATATCAAGAGCCAACTGGGAGCCAACCAGTAGAACCGATTTGTAAGAAATCACTAGTGTGGGAATGGAATGGAAAGGAATGTCCATTCGGCATACTTATGCTGCGAAAGCAAACAAATCGGTTTGAAATCGGTTCTGGAATTTCATAAAATTTTATTGGAATTTAAAGAAGCGCGTGGAGGGAAATCGTATACGTTGATCGATCCTCAAAGCCAAGGGCTTTCGACTCGCCACTCGGTCTGTCAGTCAAATGCTTTCCGTTTCCATAAAACCAAGAGGGGGTGCCTTCGTCAGTGTCAGTGTCACTGTCACTGTCACTGTTACTGCCACAATGTCGCAGTCGCATTAAGAAAATAAAAAGAAGAGCCGGACCCCACTGCACTGGGCTGATGTGGAATGGCGCCACATCAATCATCGAATTAAAAAGATGTAAGAAATTAAAAATATCAATCTTCTGCTTCCCGGGAAGCCTTGCCGCTAGGATCTGTATCGATTTCGTGATGCCAAATTGGTCTTCATAAACTTAGGGCTCCCTTCGCATTCCTCCTGACTAAACACTTTCTGTGGGAATTTCGAAGAGAGCAAGAATTCAGAGCTCCAGTACTTCCCTGGAATTACCAGAAGTTTGTATTAAGTTCGGTTCCGGTGAAGTCACATACTCAATGGGACTCTCCTGATGTGAAATACGAAGAGCTGGAGCTCGGTCTGAGGGGAATAATCCGCTATAGCGGCATTCGTCTCCTCTTGGGGATGTGAGCTATGCGGAAAAGCTTTTGCGAAACCTTCGGCCGGTTCCATTTATTCTCATTATTGTCACTTTTCGCAGTACTTTATGTGCAGCGTTAATTTGAGAGAGCACTGTTCGCCAGCCGCATGTATCTGTATCTGTATCCGAGTCTGGGTCTGGGCCAGTTTGTCTGGCCGTCTGTCAATTAACCCCAACGCTTTGCGTTGATACTGTAAGTTATGGCTTTTTAATCGCTGAAAATTTGCATGAGCATACGCTCCAGCCCGTGCTCGCATTTCAGTCTGAAAGTTATTTGTCCGTCTGTCCGTTGGCTCATTAGCAGGCCCTGCCTGGAGTGCATGCTAAACCGCAGATTGAGTTGATTTTAGAGGGACTGCGTCTGCATTTCATAAATTATTCATTACGAATCCCTTCCATTCGAAATTTTGATCGAGCCGCGTACATTTTGTATCTGTCAAGAAACGTCAGTTGCCTGTCTGCGAGACTTTTGAGGCACGTCACTGACCCCCAACTGTATTTATGAATTTGATTTTGGTCTCGAATCCCGTTTCAGCAAGACGACAACCTCAACGGGACACATGCATGAATCAGCCGGCCAACCCGCGAATTTTATCCGCATAAGCATTTCCACATGCCAATATAAGTATGTGCAAATTTACAAACGTAGAAGAGAGCATAGCATACTCGTATCAACAGAAATTTGGCCGGGTCAGTGCACTTTCCAAAACGCGACAATTATTTATTGTTCTGAATCGAGATTGGGTTGGGTGTATTGGGAATCCGGGAAATGGGGCTGGGGAGCTGGGGAAAGCCCAGCTGAATGCTCGTGTTCCCAGCTCTGGATTCCAATTAAACGAGCAATTAATAGGCACTCTAATCACATTGGCCACAGCTCATTTGGGACGCTCAGGTCTCGACTTTTGTTTCTCGCTTTTTCAGCGATACCCTCAAGTTCGAGTTCGAGTTCACCCAAGTGCGCTATTTGCATAGCCAGGGAGGCGATCGCGATAGGTTGGGTTTGCGCTTGGGTTGGCCAGAGTGTTTGGTGTTGGTGTTGGATGTTGCCACCCAGCTTGACCGGCATCATTAATCTTAATGATACGAAAGTCGCAAGACTGATTAATTTGTTCGATAATTAAAATTGATTGCCCTGCCACAGGGGAGGATCTCGCTCAAAATAAATGATCTTACAATAAACGGAAGCAACACTGGCCCCTCTCAAAGGAAGCCCGAACGGAACGCGTGCGGTCTCTGGTGTCTTCTGGCTTTCCGAAATGGAAACAAAACAGAGTGGGCAAAACACACGACCAGGTCAAGTAAAGCCAGTAATCGTACATCGCACATCGTTCATGGTACAGATGTTATATTAATGTTCAACGAGAGTTATGAGAGTATCAGCGTGTTTTCGCTGTCGTGCAACTTCCGACACGACTCTTCCCAGCTTTTGTTGTTCGCTTTTGTGTTGCCTTGATTTGATTTGCATTTGCGTAGCTGACACCCAATTCAGATTGGATGTATCTATTAACGTCTCGGTTCTACAGACTCTACAGAGACAATGCAGGGAAGTCTATTGTGATAGCCAAATGGGTTCGGACCACAGAACAGTGCTTCCTGCTGGCAGTAATCGCCTACTAATGCATTAGGTTAATGCATATTTATATCGTTTTAACACCCTCCACTTAGCTCGCCGCTCATAAGCACATTTTCTGTTATTTATTTGTGGCTCAAATGCTTGCAAAAAATTAACGCCTTCGCATGGCTTCAGTTTGTTTGTCGTGTTATTTGTCGCATCCAAAACATTTATTTATTTCTCGCCGGCTGTTCGCAGCCTAGTTCCAAAAGCACTGAATAAAAGTGTCACAGAGAAATACTTGGGAATTATCGCGATTCATTTGCATACTACGAGTGTATGTGCGAGTATCTGAAGATGTGTAAGTCACACCGAAGATGTCTAGTCGCAGCTAATAAATCCAACACAAAATATTTCCCGACTCGCATTTCGGCCAGACAGAAGCACTCTCGACCCCCACATGTGCCACAGTTTTATTATTTTAGTGTTGTCTGTATTTATTTTTATTTTACATATTTAATACATATTTTATTGGGACTGTTGTTGTTGCCGTTCGCTTCTGCTTCTGCTTCTGCCGTTTTTTGCTGGTGCTTTATTTATTGTCAAATTGCTGGTATATTTTTATAATTTTTTGTTTATGCCTTGCATACATCACATTTTTTTATTGTGAAACTTTTAGCGGCTGCTTTCGCTTGGCTTCTTTTGCTTTTGGTAGATTAATTAAGCATTTTTATTGTTTCCTCGTTGTTGTTGTTGTTGTTTCTGAGTGTATCTATATTATATCATAGTTTTTATAGCTAAGCCCCAGCCCAGCCGACGAACGTTCGATTCGCTGCACACAAGAGTTCATTGCAAACAAAATACTCGTACATCCCACATTTATCAAAATTCTGACACGCTTCTGTCTGTTAACAAAAATACACACTCGCAGCAACAAAAAAAGAACAAGGAGAAAGTTAAAATAAATAAAGGAAATAAAAAAGTAAATGGCAAATTAAAAAAAACTGACGGTTCTATTTTGGGACCCGGCATTGGCGTCCTCGAATGCTCTCGTTTCCATGCTATGCAGTTTTTTTTTAGTTTTTGGCAAGCCGTTTCTATTGGAAATTTTATTTTCCCATAAATCCAACCTCAAAGCTTCTCTCTCTCATCATTTGTCTAAATTTTTTTTAGAACAATTTTCGCGTTTTTTGTTTATTTTCCCAACATTTTCTTTACGCACATTTCTCCTCTGTTTTGTTTGCTTACGCGGACGCTTCTGCTTCTTATGAAAAAAGAGCAAAAAGAGCAAAGGCGAAATTAACAAATTAGTTTTTTTCGTTTTCCTGCTGACTAAACCCCACATCCTACAGCAGGAGCCAGATATTCGGTTGGTATTACTATTTTTAGTAAAGGGCATGTTTACTTAATTCTCGATTTTTATAGTATTTCCATTTTCATTTTATTTCAGCAGTGGCGCTGAAATGTGTGAAAGTTTAGCATAAACATTGCTTCAATTTCAATTCGAATTGAAACTCGTGTAAAACATCTATTAAAAATAGATTTCCCATGCCTGTCGGCAAAACACAAAATATTTATCAAGTATTTCCCTCTCGGCAATTTTAGTAGGCACTGCGTGTAAGCAATTTGTTTAAGTAGCAGATTATTCTAAATTGTATGGGATCGAAATACTTTTTAATTTAAACAACTGAGGACTGATAACTCGCAGAATTACTTAAAAGTCTTTAGATTATTTTTAGAATGCAACAAATATATTCACCTCTGAGTCAATAGCTCGGAAATGACAATTTTTCTCGTTTGATGTTTGATGTTTTCTATTCGCACTATTCGCAAACTATTCCCGATATAAGATATTTTTTAAAAATTGCTCTGACGTCGTTGAGAGGTAAATTACATTTTCCACACTAATCTTATGCAATTTTATTGGACTGTGTACGTAGATTACATTTGCATTTCCGCTGACACAACACTTCTAATTACAATTACATGCGATTCTCCCAATATGAGATTTGATATTTTTAATTTTCACTCAGTTCTCGACAAATAGAAATGCCCGAGATCGTTCGGCGTTTGCACCAGCAGTTGTGCAGATCTTGTGCGAAATTCGGAATGAGACTGAACGGAACGAACGCTGAAAACATTCATAGAGTTTCCCATCCGTTGGATGCTGCGAGCGTTTTCCTTGTGTAAACAATCCAACAGTAAAGCTGTGCGTATCCACCGGATTGCGATGCGGAGAGCAGGTAAATCCAAATCCTCTAGTGCCAAGCCAAGAATGATGCGAGAACTCTTCAATAATGCTACGAAAGCTCTCCCCAAGATCTCTCCGGATCCAGAAGCTCACGCACCCACCTCTAGCCGAAAGTTCTTTCTCTCGGAAATAATTTTAGAAAATGCTTTCAAATGCTCCCACGGCACCGACACTAATATGCTTTCTATTTTCCAACGATTATTTTCTTCTTTTCAATTTCTATCCGACTATCCGGCAATCCGACTTCTGTGCTGTGCCTTGCCAAGAACCTAATAATATCGCAGTGCTCGACTGCAACCATCTGCAACGGATTTTGACAATCTGATAAATGCGAGGCAAATTGCAAAAATATCTCTCAAGAGGAAGAATCCTAGCTATTCTGGCGCCCTGTCGGGCATCTCACTGCTCACTGCTCACTGCACTTGACCTTAGCGCCATCGGAAAAGTATATTTATTGCCCCTAGCCGTGGGTGTGCATTTCCATTCGACCATTTGACCGGGGAATGCCTGTCTGGGCCTGGGTGTTGAGAGTACGTGTCGTGACATAATCCGAAAGCTGCTCCATAATTTGGAGGCTGCTCCAAGGGGAGTGCCTCGACGTCCTCGAGGCGTCTTGGTTCGTTAGGCCGAACACCAGCTCAGAGAACTAACCAACGCCCTATTCGTGCGAATTTATGACCAAATAAAAACGAAACGCCCCAGACGAATTCTGGGGACTTTTCTGAAAATTGCCGTCGTCTATCTTCTTCTGCTGGTGGTTGTTGTTGCGCTTTTTTATGTTGTGTTGTTTTGGCTCTAATTGCCAAAAATCTATGACATACACTCGTGCCTCGCCCGCGCTCTATGACATGAGGCAATAATTCTAAAATCCGTTTGCCATGTGGGAGCGTTGATCTCGACGGGTATTTTTGGACCACTGACTTCGGCTTGGTCTTCTAGGAAGTATGCAATTTATTATGCAAATGCCTCGTCTAGCTTTTCTCGGTCATTCGTAATTTGGACTTTAATTAACTCTAATTTATGATATTGATCCCCCGAAACCAGTGACATTAATTGTGCGTTCATCTTGATGATGGCTTTTTAACAACTCAATGGATAATGATTTTCCGAGAAGATTGCACTTAGGCGGATTTTCTGGTGGTTCCTATAATGTGACCTATTTTTACTGCATACACATATACTTTTAATGCATATCTGGTTCAGTGATATTTTTATATCCGCTGATTTTGACTTGGATTCCAGGAAGTATGCACTTTAAGATATTATGCAAACGGCTTCTCTGGCATTTCTTACTCACTGGTACTAATTTGCACTTTAATTAACTCTAAGTTATGGCAGTGTTTCCTGATTCGGAGACATTTATTCGCCGAATGAAAATAAAAATCAGAATATAGATTTTTGAGTTAATTAATGATAAAACTTGCTCAACCAGCGAAGGTTTTTTCGACAATTTGATCTTTTGTTGTACGAGAATCTCTGCAGCTGAGAAGCGATGACTGTTTTGGGTATTTGTGTTATTTCTTTTTGGTCGATGATCTGAGTGCGGAGATCCTAGCCCACAAATTGGCAAACGCCCCAATAAAAACAGCTCTCAAATATGCCTTTGTTTGTTATGAATTCGTAATTAGCAGCATATCAAATCATAATTGGGCACTAAATGTATTTTTGTTCCTGCAACAAAACTTGCTGAATTTAAAAACAAGGCAATAACTCTATGCTGCGCACTTTGGGAGCATACATTTTACGGCTGCCAAAATACGAGGGTCGTTTGAAAAGTCAGTAAAAAAAACTTTATTTTTTGTAATATATGTATATACTTGTACTCGTCATTTGAAAAAAATAATGAGTAGGATAAGGTAGGATAATTTCGGTATTTATTTACCAGCTTGTGAGCTTGCGAGGGCTTTTCGATAACTGCATTGTTGGATTTAAGCCAAGTGCTCGGGAAAGTCGAAAAGTCATGGACTTATCTTACGACCCTCGTATTAAGATATTGCGGCAGGCCATTTTATGGCGCACCAATTGGGGTCGCAACTGGGCCACCATAAAAAATAATTGAGAACCAGTCCGATTTATGACAACATTGGTCCGCTATACACATAAATATATAACCACTGCTGATGGTGGATATAATTTTAATTGAGGGAAGAGAAATGATCAGGTCGTATACCTTAATGACCTCCATGAAAGCCCTGGGTGGATACGGTTTCTGCCGTGGCTTCCTGTGGGCAAAATCCCCTCCGACGGCCAATAACTTCTGGTTCATTTTGCTGGTATTTTTTCACTGTATATGACGAATTTTCACTGGGCTTTCATTGCACTTGAATGCTGCCAACTCAATACTTTGGAAGTGTGTTTCTGCTGCAACACTAAGGAGCAGTTTCTGCTGCTAATGAACTCGCGGTCCCGGGTTCACTAAACTGAGGCATCCACACAAAGCGATTCTGCTTTGCTGTTGCTGCTGCGCCTGCGCAATTTAAAAGGCGTTTAAGAGGCCAAGCCTCGAAACTAAACTCAAATCTGGAAGGACTCCCGAGCTTTGCATACGACCGCGGATAGAGGTTCGCTTTTGTCCGCGTAGGAGGAGCAGCAAATATGATCGACTCTGCGTCACGCGAGCGACTGATCTCTGGTGGTGCTGTTGCTGGTGGTGCTTGTGCTGCTGCTGCTGATGTTGCTGGTGCTGGTACTGGTGCTGCCTTCGCTTTGGCCACAGCTGCTCCGGCAAGAACAGCGAGCCACATTGGTGTGGCACACAATGGCACCCAAGACGAGCGTTATGCGTTGTTTTTTATTTCTTTGCAGCAGCAACACCAGAAACAGTAAGAGCAACAGCAACAGAAGCGTCAACAGCAACAGTCCCATCTGCAACATTTTGGTGTGGATGTTGTATATGTTGTATACATTTAATACCCTAATGAATTATGATTACAGTTTAATGAAAAATGGGCTGAAAAAATTACGCGCCCGGGGTTCTTGCTTTCTTGCTGAAAACATCGACATTTGCCGCTCTTAATTACAACAACTGTACAAACACTAATGAGAATATTCAATGGATTTAACAATTCGCTGGCTCAGCATGGCATATACAATATATGCACAAAGAGAAATGTTATAAAAATACATGTTCCAATATTTAATTTGGCTGGGAATAAGTTTGATAAATTCTTAATACAGATTTTGAATTTTCACAGAATTCATGTATTTATCTGCGAGAAGTTAAATTATACCTGGAAACCAATCAATATCGCAGAGCAGGCCCTCACTATTATTACATTTCCTACGTTTTCTGAAGTGTTTTAGTACATTTTTCTCACTGTACATATACATAGTACGAGAGTACAGTGTTTGCATACCCCACATAGGCCGAGCACATGCCGACTGGACCGCTTCGTCGGTCGGCCCTTCCTTCAAGTATTTTTTGAATATGCAAAAACAAAACCTCGCAACAAAAAACAAAAGCAATCATAAAAGTAAGTGGGGCCCTGGAGAGTTAACAACATACATGACATTCCTGCCTTTGTCGATACAGATCGAAAGGGGTATTTAGGGCCCTTTTCTCTGTTCGGTTTGAAGGGCCTGTGTATGGGTACTTATTAACGCTTCATTAAATTTCCGTTTGCGCCCACAAAGCAAATGCGAACCGACAGCCGCACAAAGTTTGGGAGCCCAGCTCTTGGGGCTCTTGGAGAAGGTTAAGATGCCAGAGCCGGGATTACTTGGGCCCAGAAACTGGTTTTCAACAACTCCTTGAGAGAGCGCGCTCAGATTAGATCTAAGTTAATTGAGACTGGCAAGTGCCCTGCTCGCAGAGTTCAGCCAGAACTTTGAACCGGAACTGTGAGTCTGGCAAGACATTTCTGGGCTGGGGAAAGGATCAGATAACTCCGCACCACTCACGGCCCAATCGTTTAAGCTAATTGTTGATATTCGGAGGTGATCAATCTAAACCAATTAAGCCAAAACGTTGCAGATACCTAAACCGATTTATCCCATCCAACTGATTCAGGAAGGGTATCTGTGAGTGGGCATTTTAGTTGTTCCGTTCTTGTTCTGGCGAGCATCCGCGACACTTCTCTTACGCATCTGATTGCGGTCCCAGGAAAGATATCAACAAAATATAAACCATAAAAATTAATACATTTCTCGTATTATTTTATTACGCACCAGAAACAAAAAGCGCACCACAAAGACAATGAATTGAACCGAAAACCAAACAAACAAAAAAAGAGGAAAAAAGTGACAAAACCCAACCAAGTTCAAGGCGATGGCAGTTGTCAGTTGGCCATTGAAAGCCGAGTTTGAGGCTTTGCTTTCGGTTTTTGGGCCAGCCTAGGGTTGGGTAGAGTTCAGTTTCAGTTAAGTTGAGCTGAGTTGAGTTGGAACGCTCGGGACTGTTCGATCCATCAAAAGAGATTATATTCATTAACTAGGCAAGCGGCCTGGCCAGCAACCAGAGCGATCTGATGCCGATGTCGATGTCGCTGATGGCCACTGTACTGCTGGAATTTCTTAATTTTTTTGACAGTTCTCATCAAAATGTGTTGAAATTGCTATTATTGGTATGTGTATCCGTGCGGAGTGAGTGAAGACTTTTACAAGAATCATCTAGCAGATCCACTGGCGCGCATGACAAGCAACAATTCTCGGTATTCAATAGCCGAGATCTGTATACTCCATTAAAATGCCGTTTTTATTTCTGACAATTAGACGCCATCAAAATTAATGCCTCCTGGCCTTTGAGTTTAGGCAGCATCTGTTGAAATAATCAGCGCCCACCGCACTTGACATTCAAATTAGGAAAGTTTTGGACACACAAAGTGTTGGCCTTGCCACGCCAAACTTATGTTACACATACTCGCATACAGATCAGCATCCCATATAGATTTAAATACAGATTCGCGCAGCTGTCGGACGATCTCGGGCAATTAGTTTATTTTCACTTTGACATGTTTACAAGAGCCAATAAGTATGGTTTTTTTTCCGGCACAGATGTTTTTCTTCACGGACCCAAGGGGAAGGCATAAAAAACGATCCCACAAAACGATTTGTAAATCCACCGAATCCGAAAAGGGCAAAAGTTCTTAACAGCTTCCGGGGGAGGCGAGATGATCCATTTTGAAGCTTTTACAGCTCGACCTCGGCGACAAATGCGGAAACGACTTCAAAAACTCCACGAAATGGAAAATGTTTCTTTAATGGGAGAGAGACAAACTTAAATTTAATGGCAATGGCAATGCTATTATTGTTTTAATTTTAATTGCACTCAGTTTAGCCGAATAAGGAGCGACCACTCATGCAAATTTGGCGAATCGTTTCGACCACTTTAATTTTATCTGTCTATCGATTCCGATTCCAATTCGTCTCCGCTTCGAATTTGGTATCTTGAATAGGAGCAAGTGGGCTAACCAGTGCAGTCGAAGGCTTTGTTTGAGGGCAGCAAATAAGGCATTTTATAGACGCGAATTAATATTTATTGAATAATAATTAATAATTATTCAGTTATTCGAGTGTATTCTATTTGGTGTGCTGTGCCTAACGAGATCCACTCCACGAGGTTGATGTACTTGAGCCGGCGACGAGTGTATGTATCTGTATCTGTTTGGTTGGCAAACAGACCCACATACTTAGTCATAGACGTTGTTTTCTTAGTGGGTAGAGCCGTAGTTTCACAAGTAACTAGTTGGCTCTCCACCTGTGGCCACTCTTAATCAAAAGGTGTGCCACACACAACTCTGGGCCGTATGTGCAAAGCTCTTGACAACGCACATCTGCTACAAGCCCGACTTCCACCACGATCGCATAGTGTAGTATCGTATCGTATCGTATCGTTCGATCGTCCGATCGTTCGTTCGATCGATCGATCGATCGATTTGGGTTGCGAAACAAATGGCTCGCACTATCCATACAAATGTCTGCGATTTTACTGCCTGACATTTTGTTTATCGATTTGCATTGTCCGCGCTTTTACGGCGTTCATTAACCGCCGCGTATTTATGACCCCCAATTTGAGCTACCACGTTCTTATTCTAATTTGCCACAGGTTTAGGTCTCTGCCATCAATCTACTTAGCATGGCCAGATCGATTGGCGATTTAATTGTCACGCTCGGCATGCCAAATTGAACAAGAGTTCATTGGTGGGTGGACATGTGGTCGGGGGTCTTTTCACTTTGTGGCCCAAACGGGTTTCTCGCGGATACTTTTCATTCTGGTGCCCTGGGCCAGCGATCTGACCCAATTTCCTTGACACATGCCTGGCAGGTTTACAAACAAAAACTGTTACGGTTAACAATAATTAATTCTGTTTCCCCAGGGCTCCAGTGGGGCGTTGGCAGTTCTCATTATTTGCCTCCCGCCCGGCTCTGTCTCTTTTTTGCCAATTGCCGATTTCATTAGGCCATAATTGAGTTTAGTTGTCAGTTTGTCAGTGAGCCCATAAACACGAACAGGCGCCCTGGGGCCAAAACCTGGGCAAACCACAGCCAGCGGAGAGTGTGGCTTTTGGCTTGGTTTTCGGTTGGTTGTCTTCTCGGCGCTAAAGAGCAACCTCAGCTCGCGGCCAGGTTCATTGAGAATTGCGGATGGCTGATGGCGGATTGTGAGTTGTGAATTGTGAATCGAAAACCGGAGCCACGGAGTTCCCACGCCGCGAATTGTTCACGCACGCCTCAAAGTTTAAAAATACTAAAGAACGTTTGAGGCGACCTCGACTGTGAGATACCTGGTACTCATATTGTGACATTTACAATGTGAGATTATGTATTCAATACACAGTATACCATCAAATTCATTTGCACACTTCTAGGGGCAATGATAATGTAGAATAATTTGAATTTGAATTATTAAACAAGAATAAATAAAGCTTCCATCAGAATTAATCACCTTTGTGGAAGCAATTTGAAGCAAACCTATGCTTTGTAAGGATTACTTACTGTCTGCAAATATAGTATTATAATAAATATAAATAATCTAATCATTATTATATCTGCGGAAGCTCCTTCTTCTAAACCTCGAACTTTCTCTCTTTGAGCACACCCAGCTGCAGTTGCATATGGTCTTGGCGGTCAGCCTGCTGAATTATGAGTTGCACATTGTTTATGCAGAACAGATGCAAACGGTGGCCATAACCCAATCATAATCGCAATCATAATAAACACATCCGATTGGCGGCCAGCACGTGTGTGGCTCTGTTTGGGCTGATTTCTTGATTTCTTGCTTTGGTAATGACCCAAATTTCATTGCTGTGCGCTAAATACGCCTAATGGTCGTTTAATTATTGTACGACAGACAACGACAGCGACAGCCGTTGCCGCACAAGCAGCAACATAAATACAACTAATTGTCCAATAACAAGGCGAGGAGCGGGTAAATGCGTGCGTACACATTTGTATCTGGCCAAAAAACCGACTAATTCGCCAGCGAGTACAATCCTAATTATATTTTAAATGTTTGTTTTCCACCATCGGCGGCGCCATCTAGCGGGCGCTACTGGAAGCTACCACATTTTGTGGCCATCATTCCGCAGTTGGTAAAATTCACGCCTGCTGCCCTGCCGGCGGTTGAAGTTGTATCTGAAGTTGTCGGTGAACACAGTAATTTGTTTATATTGTCTAGCAATTGACACGCCTGCTTTACCAAAATTTGTGGCAATTGTCTGGAGCACAGTGGTGCGGAAGTCCTGGTGTTGCGGCAAAATTTGATTTATCCATTGAATTTGTCTACCGACTATTTTTAGTGTTTAATCAATTATACAAATATTTAAATCCAGTATATTCAGATGGGGTTTGTATTTTGTTTATACGCAGTTTTAATGACAGCATTTTTATTGCATATTGGGTTTAGTTATTTGACTAATTGAATTTATATATATTTTGTCCTAAGTTGCGTGGAAGCATCTCATTAATAACAAAATAAAAGCTGACACAGTTTGAAGGATATTATTTCCCTGTCTATGTATATATTTATTTAATAACAGTTTTATTTCCGTAAGTTAAGATTTTTCGTTTTAGGTCCAACACTTTTGAGTCAGTGTAAAATGCTAAAATTAATAAGGGTGCTTAGGCCTTAGTTTATTTTTACGTTTTTGACACTTGGCGACGGTATCTTTATGGGCTGAAGGCAACCTCTTTGTATAAACTAGCAGTTAGATAATTGTGTTCATGGCAAATATAAGAATAAACTGTGGAACTGTTTGGGCCAGTGTATCTAATAGCTAGAGGACTGCTGAGCTCTCATCCAAGCGAGTTAATTTTAATCTAAAATTGATTTCGATTTACACTCGCCTCAGAATTTATAGCCAAAGGCTATATGGCAATGTGAAATCGAGCATCGCAGCGCTCGTATTCTGACTTGCGTAAACAGAATTTCATGTTTCATTTATATGTGCATTTTATATAAAACTGAAATAATGGAAATAACGCCCATGCAGGCGGGCGGGCAAATGAGCTTGTTAAAAATATATTTTTCTCAACATATGGGCCAGTGCACTTGCGTAAATAATAAATAAAACGGGCCAAGTTCACTCAGTACATGTTGAATGTACAAAAGCTAAAAGCGAAGCTCCAATCAAGCAATTAATCAAAAATGCTTCTCCGAAATGAAAATGAATAATGTAGGTATATTGAAGGGGTTTGGGAAATATCAATAGCCCAAAATCTAAAACAATGCTATTATCAAAGTTCAACGCTTGGTACCTGCCAAAAATAGAATAGTTCTATTATTTCCCGCTTAAAGTTGACAAAACAGAAACAGAAAGTCGGTTTGTTTGGGGAGCGACTCGAACAGCTGAGCTGAGAACGACTAGCCCGGCTAGACCCGACAACGTGCCGCCATCTAGGGAGACGCCAGCGATAAGAGGAGCCCCAGCCCCAACCCAAGCCCCTGTTGCTATCAGCTATCAGCTATTAGCTATCAACTATCAGGCAGCATTAATTAGCGCCGCTTCGCAGATCGTTTGCAGATCACATCGATCGCATGCATAGTGTGCAAAATAGAATACGTAAACCTGCACAGACAAAAAGTTCCCTTATCAACTGCTAGACTTTTCATAGCATTATAAAACAATTAAACAAGCATATAGAATAGGCTAAATTAATTGTTAAAAATAAATTGTAATAATAAAAAAAATTTGAACTATAACAGTTTGAACGTTATACCTCAATACATTTGATATTTCTCACTGTATTGCATGTTTTTGTCTTGCCAAATATTTGAAATTATTTAATCAGGTTTGTTTGCATGCTTCTAATTATAGGAAAGCAATTTCTTAATACTTTCTGATTAAAATGATTTGGAAACTATTATGAACCCTCTTTAAAAAGAAAATGTATAAAAGTCAAACACTTACTCTGAATGGCCCCATCTTTATTACAAATGAATGAAATTACTACAAAGTAATATGTTTGCATATTAAATGGGGGAATATAAAAAAATCGAAAAACTTAAATAATATTTCTCTCTGTGCGTGTTTTTCGCTCCTGCTAAACATTTGGGTAAACATTGAATTTGGCGTGACGTGCACTTCTGTCACTGCAAATTAACATCTATCTATATATCTTTCGCCTCCCAGCTGATCGGGCTGAAGGCTCATATATGTAGGTAAAATAGGCCTCTGCAGCAACAGTTGCTGGTGCCTGCTGCTTAGATATACAAGTATATGTAGGTACAGCTACAGATAACACTTGTGTGGGCCTAGGTCTATGTAAGTTGTATTGTGAGTTGGCAAACAGCAACACGTGTGAAATTGACTATAAAATAAAGCAAAATAAACATTAAACCCAGCTGAAGCAATCACTATTAGTTCTTTGTGTTGTTGATGACCAAAGATAAATAAATTTCACATAAGATTACAAGAAATAAAAGCTGTAATGTGTTTGGTCCGGTCGTTACAGACATCAGCAAGCTGCTATCAACACCGCAGCATCTAATAAATCGGATACTAAGTTAAAATGCGGAAATATTCGAGCGAAGCGACGAGCGAAATGTAAATAAATAATAAATAAAACAGGTCGATTTATTAATGACTCGGAATTGATTTTGTATGCAAATGGCTATCTGTTTTGTTTTTAGTTGCCGCTCAGTTGTCGAAACCGTTAAGCAAATGCCCTGTGGCCCGGATTGCCGATATTCGATTTCACCGAACGGAGGGCGTGTGGCAATAATGCGATTATAGATATATTTATAAATGTCAGGTATCTCCTCAGCTTCCCAGAAGAATGGAACAGGCAAAGAGGTTTCTGCTGAAATCCAGAAACTGCACGCCAGCCACTGGGGCGTATGCTTGATGGCGCATCACTTGCCCCATAAATCATGCCACCCAAATGATTACCTATATCGTATACAAACAACACCCCGCATAGATAGAACCGCATCGTCTAATTCCCAGGAATCGAAACAAAGGCACAGCAGACGCGTATGTACAAACCACAGCACATATCCCAATCCTCCTCCTTGAAATATTAATAAAAAGCCACAAAAATAATACAATAAAACCAAGCCATTAGGGAGCCTTCCTTTTGTATTTAGACTGCGGACTGCGGACTGCGAATTGAGAACTGCGTTCGGCTTATGCTGCACCCATTCTCTCGGTCGATGATAAAGTGATGATGCCCCAAGGTTTTCAAATTGCTTTCAAATAAATTCCGAGCCCGTCGGCCCAGCTAAACCACTTCTGACTTCTGAATTGAGAAGAGTTTAGCATATGTATAGAAGAGAACACGTCTCCGTCCACGTCTCGTCTGGTCTCGTCGCGACTCAAAATCCGTCTCCGATCGCCCCCAAATTTATATGCAAAGCCACAGTATCGATAGTGCTGCGATGATCCAGCAAATGTGCTGCCTTGACCGTGAAGATGGGAGCCAAGATGATGACGATGATGATGATGATGATGATGATGGTGATGCCACCGCCAGGGCGAAATAATTAAAAGAGTGTCGTTAAAAATCAAATATAATGGATTTATGTAAAGTGGTGTTACACGCTCTGGCTCGAAATGGTCGCAAATGCGATAAGACGGCTCACAACAAATGGCAGCAAATAAATAAAAAATCATTAAGATAGTCCCAGTCAGGTGAGGCGGTACGGGTACGGGTATGGGTACGAGTATGGGTATGGGTCCGGAGCCGTCCTCCTAAACACCAAATAAAGCATTGAAATAGGCCCGAAGACAATCAGGTTGGAGCGAAGAGAAACCCGCTTGATGGGCTCGATGGGCGGTTCTGGCGTTTGATGTAAGCCAACAAGGCAGTTAGACAAATTTATATTTACCAAAAATTCGAATAATTTGTTGAAAAATTCATTCACGACCTGCGACCAGCAGAGACACAAAATAAAACATCGGCAGAAAAAATCAGCCCAACGTGAAGAAAAATTGGATAGATAATTATTAAAGGTGTTTTCGCCTTGAGTGGCTTTTGCTTGGCAGCCGGGGATGGACACTGACCACCAATTATGCTAATACCTTGCTGAAAAAGGCCGCTTAAATCCATATTTAAATTATTAACACGAAAACCCCGTCCGGGCCAATACCAAAATCGGTTTCCAAATCCAACTTCTAGTCAGATTGAACACGTTTAACATTAATCTTGACTGATAAATTAAAAAAGAATTAATTAAAATGAGCGTTTGCTCAGGCTCTGATGATAGATACTTTACCATACCCTTCCTATATAATTTCTCATTCTCTTAATTGCGTATTAAACGTTTTAAAACTAAAATCTTTAAGCATCGTCAGAGATTGTAATGAAAATCGAACTTTTTGTATCTAATGCAAATGATTTTGCTTTACTCTTTCTTTCCCCTTAACTTTGATAATTCCAAGTACAGGGTATACGAATTGCGACCTTTTTGCCAAGATCTTTTTTTCCATTATTTTTTATAAAATTTTTTCATCATTTTGACAGTTTTCGTAAGCTAGAAAATAAGTAGTTGAGACTTTGATCTTCTCGGGAACGTGGGTGGAGGTGGAGGCAGAGGCAGAGGCAGGGGCATGGGCAAGGGAGAGGCGGGGGATGCGGGCCTTCGGAGAAGTGTCTTGGATGCAGATCACGTAAATATCTTTTGGCGAAAAAATTATAAATTAAATTCAAAATAACCAACTGTGAACCCCAGCAAGCACGAGCACAACACCCTGAAGTCACGCCCCGCCATCGCACTTAAATTATTTAGTTTTATTTTTGGCTTTTTTACTTGAAATTATTGCGGCTCGCTTCTTCGTTATTGTATCTCATTCCTTTGTCGTCTGTCTCCGACGGCATTATTATTCCGACAAATTATTTGTCACCCCGTCCACAGGCCCCAAAGGGCTGCAGGGCCACGCCCTCCTCATTTGCATACAAATGGCCATACAGAATGGTATTGTATCGCCAAATATCCATCCATCACCGAGAGCCGAGCAGAATATTTCATGATCATTACACGTAGGCATCAGCAAGCTCGGTAAACCCAGTGAATTCAGCGATTTTCGGCACCTGCCCACAGGGCCCGAAGGTTCCTCATCTAGTTCCCCACATCGCCAATAATTTGTCAACACCCACATATGGAGTGGCTTTTCTGGCGAGTTCACCAAATTTCGGCAACTGACAAATGTTCGATTTCAGACTCAGACTCTTGTGCGCTTCGTTTTCTTTTCTTTTCATTACTTTCCTCATTTTTAATGTCAATGAACGCTAAAATTTTCTTCATTTTTATTTAAAGTAGTCGAAATAAATTGAAGACAAAATGAATAACGAGAAGCCAAGGGGACAGAGAAACACGCGCAAAGCGACGACGTACGACTCACCAAAAAATAACAGAAACAGAAACTGAAATAATAATAAAATCAAAACAAAACAATAGCAAAAACAAATACAAAAAGCAAAAACCAAAACCGAATAAGCGAAAAAAAATAAATATTCAAATTCTACACATTGTGCAAATTTCATCGTTGAAATACAAATTGGACAGGGCACTAATACAGTGTGTTCGTTACTTACAGCAAAGTATCCCCAGATCCCAGGCGCCACATGAAAATTAGAAAATTAGAAATTCTATTTTCGAAACACAACTGAAGAACCAAACCGAAACCGAACGAACAGAAGCGAACCGAAAATTGTGTCACAATTTTTCATGTGCCTTCTAGTAGTCGAAGTACTCGAATATTTTTCAGCGTCGAGCCATTTATTGGCAGCTGTCATCCCATTCCAACCCATCACATCACATCCCAGCCCCATTCCCATTCCCATTGCCATTCCCAGGGGGTTGGTTACGTTACACATGGCCAGCACCGGGGGCTGTTATCAGTCCGAGCCGAGCTTATAGACTTCCTAATACGCACCCAACATTATGTATTATGTATTCGTGAACTCCGTCGGATCGTGTTGTTTTTCAAATTTTACATTGTCCCGCCCGCCCGGGCGGACGTTGATAAAATTCTAATAGCCCCCATGCATCGTGTTTTGTGACTTTACTTGTTGTTGTCACGTCCCGTCCGACTACTTTTCACACCTTGTTTAGTTTAGGCCTTAATTACCTGCAGTTTCCACCCGACTCGTGTAATTGTCAGTTCCCAGAGCTGCGAACTTGAAATTTAGCTGCATTCGTATGCAAATTGTACACAAAATTAGTGAGGCTTCCCGCGCGAGGTAAGCATAGAATGTATGTGTCCAGATAACCCCATCCCAGATCGTTCTATCGCCGAGATAGCTTTTATCAAATATTAAACATTTGAACTTAATGCAGAAACAGTTCTGTGAACCAGATAAGAGATTGCGGAAACACACGTCCAAAACCCAGCATCCTCCTGACGCACAAGATATGTTTTGGCTCGTCCAATGACTCAGTCAAAGCCATTTCCATACTGGGAAATATTCTTTTGGTAAGTGCATTCCCCCCCAGAGAGGTGGAGACCCAGAGCTTTCGAACAGTTTGATAATGTTTGATACAGGTCGCCAAAACCTCAAAAACCGAAATAATATTAGGCAAATCTCTAGGCGCGATCTGTCGGATTGCTGAGATTGGGTTGGCGTTTGGGTTGCGAATTGACTTTTTCCGTTGCCGGGTGTGCAGTGAGGCGTGTGAATTCAAATGCGGACGACGACGACGCTTTCTTTGTGTCCCCGCGGCATTTAATCAAAATCGAAAAGAGAAGAAGTGAAAAAAATCAAATAAAACCAACAAAACAAAACCAACTCAAAACTGAAACAATGTGGCATACGAAAACGAGACGAGCACACCAAAATATCGACAAATCAACCGAAATTATAAAAGAAGGGAAGAACGCGACACATCGATGTGGAATCAATGCAATAAATTAACTCGAATTTGCTTTTCGCTTCGCCAGCCGATTTCGATAAAAAATAAATCAAATAAATAAACGAAATATTTACTATAGTAAAACAAAAGGCTGATCTGCCCATCAGGCCATGAAATTCGAGGCGTTCTTTGCCGCATTCCTTAATCCTTAAATCTAAACCAAGAACACCTACATGTCTGTCCACCAGCGGTCCCTTGTTGATGAAATCCTCCCTGGGCGAGTAGAGCACCGGCGGCAGCCCTTTGAAGGAGTAGCGCAGGCCGGTATTCTCAAGGTCGTTCGACCCCGATCCCCTCAGGCAGCATTCGTGCCCCGCCTCCTCCTCGTCGGAGTAGCCGTCTCCAGCCAATGGTGATTCACAGACCACCGTGCTGCTGGTCTGGTTGCTCTGGCCGGAAGTCGTCGAGCGCAGGGTGGCGCTTGGGTAGTTGTGGGCGGGGGGCAAAAAGGAAGATGGGGGATTCTGATCCGATTCGAGGAGCAGCCGATGGCTCTCGCCGTTGTCGGCTGGAACAGCACTCGGAGCGGGCTCCATGGCAAGCGGACGCGGAACAGCAGTTCCGATGCCAAGTCCCAGTCCACTTCCAATTCCGATCAGCGGATCACTCCGATCAGTGATCGGTGATTAGTGGTGGCACGTGCAAAAATGCTCGCGAAATCGCCCGGCAGTTCACTGTGCGTATCTGTATCTGTATTTGTATCTGTGGCTGTGGCTGTGACTGAGTGTGTGCTGTTGGCTCTTTGGCTTTGCTTATTTTGTTAATTGAAATGCGACAGTTTCGTTCCGTTACCGTGGGCACCGCACCCGCAGAAAAGCCGAAAAAACAGTGATACAACGGGTCGCGAGTACGGTTCGTTATTGTATCTCAAACAGATGACAGCGATTAACTTAGATAAACTGCTTTACTACTAGCATAATTTGAATGGCTTTCGTCCCGCGTATCTTTTTCGTGTTTACTTTTGCGCGTATTTGCCGCATCTGAGAACTCGCCAGTGTTAAGCTAAACTTCACAACTTCAATTCGCGCGCGGCTAACTAAAAACTAAAGACGGGTAGCTGAATCGCCCCGAATGCATTCACTTTCGAGCTGCACCATTAACTTAGTCACCTTTGGCATTCTCCGGGTTTCTGGCTTTCTTTTTGGCCACTTGCAGCTTTTTTTGGTCTGGTGGCGAAGGTTGCAGAACAACACACCATGTCAAAGTAACAAAGTTAACAAGAACAACACACTGACACTCGCGCCGCTCAGCTGGCATTATCTCGGCGATGTGGCCATTTCAGGAGACCCGTAAGGACGTATCGAAATCGGTTTCTATATGGGGATCGGATCGGTATTGGTATCGGTGTCGGAGTCGGAATCGGGATATATCTGCGCGCATAACAAACCGCGAAACTAAGCGAGCGACCACCACTGACCAACACTGGTGTTATGAGCGGACAGCATGTATCTTTGCGTTTGGGCGCGCTCGAGTTCACGCTGCGGACTGGGAGCAGATACTTGCGGCAAGCGGACCGGACCCCTTATACAATCTTGATCGTTTGCTCACACACGAAATGAACGAGCGGCCGGCGGAATTGGAGAGCAAAAGCTGCCGCTCTTTCGCCTTGCTACGACCGCTATGGTCGCTATGGAACTTGGAAGATATAACATATGGCTGAGGCCCAGCTAAAAGGGGAACCGACCTGCAGAACCCTGCCCCAGGATGAGCTCCCACCATAAGCCCCTTATAACTTGAAGCCAGCTGATTCTTTTGCGGAAGTAATTCCCAAAGTATCCATTATTTGTTCTACCAAAACCACATTCTATATTAGATTCCCTTTCATCGGATGGATTAAAACAATTATTTCTGGCTT
This sequence comes from Drosophila setifemur, assembly GCA_021224005.1. Taxonomy (NCBI): domain Eukaryota; kingdom Metazoa; phylum Arthropoda; class Insecta; order Diptera; family Drosophilidae; genus Drosophila; species Drosophila setifemur. The sequence continues at coordinate 910,272 of JAJJHY010008598.1, read as the reverse complement.
TGTTGATACTAAACCCGAGGCTCTGCGATCGAATCCGATTCGATCCGAAGCCGAGAGCGAAAGAGTACGATCCGGAGAGAGAGAGAGGGAGAGCGAGCGAGTAAAAGAGACTCTTGGAGCGGAGCGAAGCTTAAAAGAGCTTCAATCTCTCTTAGCTTGGCATGAGCCGATCTTTTGGCGCAAAAACTTTTAGGATTATGTGTGGGATTATAATGGGAGGCAGATAAACCTACCTATTTAAATGACTTTCCCATTTCTAGTTGAACAGATAAGATACAAGTACTCGTGCAAGAAGATAAGAGTCATCTTTGCCACCGATGCTGATAAGGCTAACTACTTTTGGACAATTTTGCCAGCATTTGTTACTAGGTTGGCAAAATGGTCCAAAAGTTCAATAATCTCAAAACCCGTCACCCTCACTTTTGTATGACCAAATGTTCTTAATTCATAATAAATATATTTATGAAATATAGGGGATCTTTTTTTTTAGTTTTTGGGATACCTTGCCACTTGAATATTTCCGAAATATAATAAATTATTACCATTTGTTAGAACCAAATATTTCTGGAATTTTGAATAGCAGTGTATATTAATGTAGCTTGCCCAAATACGCATTTTTTTATTGCCAAATAAATAACGTTTTACGAGGAATACATTTATTTAACCCAAAAAAGTCGTTAAAACGATTTTACCGAAAAGCTGTAGGTTTAGAATGAGAAAATTGAATTCCACAGTTAGAAATGTTTTTTTAATTTGACTCATTTCCTTTTACTACCCTTGGGTTTGAAAACTCATCAAATATTCGCAGAGCAAGATGAATTTCTTTCTTCATAAGTAAGCTTATCAACACCATGACGTTATAAACGAGGTTTGCTTGATAAGTCAATGACTGTTAAAGAAAAAAAACTTTTAATTTTTGAATATATATCACTTTTGGCTTAATACACTTAATCCACCGTGATTCCAATTTATTTTCTTCCATTCAGATCTGGTAAATAAACTGGGCGAGGTATTATTAGTTGGTAGCCCGATTCGGATATTTCTTGATAAACAGCCTTTTCTGTGAATGGATGAGTGAAACTTCCTTCCCCAAAATTTTATTAGCTGTGACCAATCCTAAAATGACTCAATCAAATTTATGAACATTAGGGACAAGTTGGAAATAGTATTGGAGAGTGGGGTCTATCAAACAAATATATACAGATATTTAGCGACATCTGCTGGAGATCGGCCAATGTGGGTCAAGATCAATCTACGGATCGCGTCAGTGGACAAAAATAGTAGCGATCCGCTCTTCCAGTCTTCCACATAAATGTCTTCCATCGCAAATTACCATATGTAGCAATTGACCCTGTTGTATTCTAAAAATTCTCCTTAATCAAACGCAGCAATAAGAATTAATCAATTAAAAGAGAGCTCGTTTGCCAAATTAAAATATAGTTGGAAATTAAAAATCCATTTCGCCAGCTTTTGCTGCCAGCGCAGCAATAGAGCAAAAATTCGAGATACGAAAATAATTCTACAATATGATATATGCCTGCAGGGGGACATGGTGGGCTATGCCTCTGGATAATGGAAAACAGTGCCCTAGGGACTGGCGGGGAATCTGGGAACACCGAGATCACCAACGGGGCGTTGCATTGGAGCAGCAACTGTGCAATCTGCAACGCTTGTTTTGTAATCAACAACAAGCAGCCAACTTCCAGCAGCCGGATCGGGCCAGCATAATACAGCAGCCAAAACCACAGATCTTACAAAATAGCCATCAAAATCTAGGAGGCAAGTGGGTACTACAAAAAAGCTCCACGCCGAACTGGCCATACCCTGTGCGGGATTATTTACAGAGCCATTGGTAGTATTAATTCATCAGCTGATTAAAAGCAAAGAAATCTTTGTTGTTCATTTTGTTTCCCACAAATTAGAGGGACCGGCATGCTGTCTTAATTAGGGAAGACTCCTCAAAAGAGTTGCCGCTGCCTTTCAGATGTTAATGATCAAACGCACTCGAGACGCGGAACCAACTGACGCTGACCACAGGCCACAATGTATCTATCCAGATCTACGAGTATCTATCCATCTTTGTATCTCTGTATCTATGGGGCCATCCATCTATGTGCGGTGTCTGCCAGATCTACATCGCATTGTATCATCTTAATAATTAACGCATTTAGATCATTAGGAAGTCGAGGCGGCAGCACGCGCAGCCATAAACTTTTGTTTAGCAGTAAATGCCAAAATAGCATCTCGAATTAGGCACTGCTCTTGCCACACATCCCTCGGATACAGGTTCGGGCTCGGTTGGAAATCACTTTCGGATACAGGCTCGTGCATGTGCAGTTTCGATGGCCTCCAATCATAGGCGAGAGGCTGTGAAGGGCTCTCGTCTATGGATCAATATCAATATCTTTAGATGTTCGATGTCAGACGCACCATCAGACTGTTTATCCGTCCGTGCGTCCGACACGAGCAGCCCTCTTAGTCCGCATACATTGGCGGTGAGTGTGTCTACATCTGTATCTGTATCTGTGACTGAAAGTTTGATTGTAGCTTGTGCGTACGTTGTTTGGCTCTTTTTCTTTTTGGCTCACCCACACACTTGATTGATAAATATTGATCCTGATTGAATGATGGAAAGCTTGCGAAAGGCCGAGACAGGCCCAGGCAGACATTCCGAGCATCCAAAGGCCACTGGAATTATTAAGAGCTCAGGTTTTAAGTTCCCCTGACAGCTGCTCAATCAAATCGAATCAAATATTTGGGCTAACTAAACACAAACCTTTTTTAGAGAGATCCCCAACCCCATCCCATCGCTCCGGCCTATGGTCATGATCGAATGCTTCGGCTCGGATGGTGATGGTGATGTCTAAATTCTGGAAATTCGCAAAAATCAAACTCAATTACTTGCGCTGTCAATCAGCGGCGGCAGGAATCGAGATCGGAATCGAGAGACATGCGTAAGAAGCATTTGTTGTACTCCCATAGTTGGCGTATCTCGAAGATACATTTCACTTAACTGTATGGCATATATCATCCATTCAACTACAGCATAGAGCCACTATGACAGCGCACACACATGGCGATGGTGAAGTCGATGATGATGATGGCGATGCTGATGCTGATCTAGATGGGATTGGGGATGGGGTGAGGTGGGGTTGGGTTGGGATGGGATGGGGATGGCTGGGAGCTGGCCGACGTGCGTTGACCCTGAGACTGGCCCACGCCCACGCAACGCGCAAAATATAAACTAATAGTGTTTTAAATATAGAAGATGCACAAAGGAAAAAAAAACATCGACAAGTCTGTTTTATTTAAATGCAAACATAAACATCCTACAATATGATTAATCTAGAACTCAAAACTTAATATTTACAGTTTTACCTTGACGAATCTGGACCAAATATGTGGACATATGTTTGGTTTTGAAACTGTTGCAGTTTATTTTAGACTGAGAATTAACAGCATTATTTCCGTAACAGTCTTATCTGTAAAATTCTGGAAAAAATAAAACAGAACAATCCTGAGAAATATAAAAATAAAATTATACCATTCTTTAATTGATTTCGTACCCAACAAAAAAACAACTACTTTTCGCCATTCTGCTGATTTGTTTAGCGTGGTGCTCTCGAATTTCGAACACATTATCGATTGGATAACCATTTATTGTGCTCAGTGTGTATGTGTTCCTTGAAATGGAGACCGGCAGGCAAAAGCATGCAGCTCGCAAATCATTTCCTCTAGGCTTGCAAATAAATACGGGCATGGAATAAATTATAAAATTAAACTAATGAAATTGAAAACATTTTAAGAGCGGGCAAAGTACAATGAGAGGCATCGCTCCATCGCCATAAAAGATGAGTGCCCGCTGAAAGGCAAGATCATAAAAATGGACTATAATTCAAGTACGTACGCATGCCAAACTCAATTTCGGGAACTGCCCCGACTCTTTGAACTGTTCGAATAGCTGGGGAAAGATATTAGACATCTGCAGATGGATGGTTCCGGACCGACCTATCCCCAAACCGCCGGGTAAGCCCTCCAGTTCTAGCTTTTAGCTCCAGCTGGAGCTGGAGCAACTCCGACCACCAGCACACGCCTCTCGGCTTTCAAGTAAGGCAACGCCCTGCGATCTGGCCATTGCACTTGCATTGCAGACTTCAATTGAAAAATTTCATTTTCCATTCAATGGATATGAATCGGTTTTATATAAGGCAACTTGACTCGGGGCACCAGTCCTTGGGGCCCAGCCAACCCTGCGCTGTCAAAGGGAAGAATGAAATGTATATTTCTTTCTTAATAATTCTTATTTTCATTGATTCCGAAAACGAAATTAAATGCAGCTAACCAGTGCTGCTGCAAAGAGGGTCAAAAAGGAAAAAGAAAAAGGATGCAATTTTTCAAAGTAAATGTAAACATGATGCAGATACAATTGAACCAATTCTGAAAATAATTCAAAACATACAAAGATTAAATACCACTTTTAAAAATTAAATAAATATTTGACTACTTACAACATATTATAAAAGGCAATGAGTAGTTTGAAAGGCATACCATAAATTTAGTGTTGATTATTAAAATAAAAATTTTTTGTTCTATATGGACATTTTTGTACTAGCTACTGGCCCAGAAAAAGCTAAATTGACAGTTCAGGGTATTAGAAGCGACGAATTTTCCAAAACGCAGACGAATTAGCATTATGCCCGCCGTCCGAATGCTCCACTCGATCCGAAATTATGTCGATTCTGCTGCTGATTCAGCGCTCTCTCCAATTGCAGCACCGACTTGAGCGGCTTACGACTCATAGTATGGCATATGGCCAGATATATGGCCTGATGTATGTACATGTATCGTACGATTCATTTTGGCTCTCCGTAATGCATAAGCTCGCCGAAAGAAGATTATTTCATTAAAACAAAATCCTTGTAAAATAATACAAAATTAAGCAAAGATCTAAGAAAAATGGTCAATAAAATAGATAAAAATAATTGGTTTTTCCGATGCTTATACTAACTATTTTAGATTTCTTACTTATATCTCAAAAAAGTCCCTAGAAAACATTTAATAATTTGTAACTAGATAATTTAATACAAAACGTGATAAGTCGTTTAATTTTCAGTTCTATCCCGTACTTTGAAATTTTGTTAAATTAATAGTTAATTTGCAGTGTAAGCACTCGAAGAGGCCGAGATTGCAGCATACCATTTGGCTGGCCCAGCAGCTGCACCTCTCACCGAACTACCAAACCATCGAGTCACCGAACCAGCCCAGCTGCCATGACAAGCCAAAGCCTCGAACGGTGTTCGGCTCATCTGCATCTGCAAGATACAAGATGCGCCTGGAGTGTGAGTGAACAGCAGTTGAGCCGCGATATGAGATCTGCCATCGCCTTGAACTATTGACATTATTATTGGTGGTGCATTTTAATTACACTTGGCCCGGTGTTGGTATGGTAATGTGGCGTTGGTACTGCTGACCAGGTTGCCATTGCTTAACCATACTGAATGGGATTGGCACCGGAGATCGAGAGGCGCGACTTCCCGTTTCGGTAGCGCCGGCAGTTGTCGCAATGATTTACAATCATGCCGCGTTGGCAGCTATAAATTATACTTAATGCCCATTACAAGATTAATTACATGGCAGCTGAAGAATTCCCCAACTTCATCTCCATCCGCAGTCTCCCCCTGAGTAAGTAACTCTGGGGCTGGGTCGATCGCAATTGACCTTTTGAGCAATCAGCACACGCCCAGACTGCCGGCTAGCCCAGAAAATTGAATAATTATCTTGTAATTGTCACGTATGAGTCGTGTGCAGATATTCCACGCTGTATCAAAGTATGCAAATTAGAACCAGATCGCGATGGATGCACATGTAACGAGCATGTTACTCCGTTGGCATTACATTTCATTGGCGTCGACGTGTCCAGACCCAGACCAGGTCCGAGTCTTGATGAAGTGTGTGAATAAAGTTCTTTGTTCTTTACATGGACATCAAGCTAATGAGCAGTGTACCTTTGTAATAATAATATATGATGAATACCATCCACTGTGATTTATGAACATGCATTTTCCTGATCACTCATTAATTAATTAATTCAACAAGAGTGGGAATTAATGGGAATTTATCATAAGTGTCATTAAATATAGCCATATGCATATGTTTGTCTCTAGTCGTAAACAATAAATATTAAGCAACTTTATCAATAAACTTCTACTACAAATGTACATATATCTATCTATTCCTTTTAATTCGCAATAATATACGTTGTTTAATATTTGATTCGGTATTTTTGTATTCATGAAAGAAACGACAAAAAAAATTAATTCTTTTCCGTCGCAATTGAATACAAATTAAAAGAACCTGCCTTGTGTAATCCAATTGAATAGGGTTAAAATGCTTAATCACCAAAATGTATGGTATTATTTCAATACATTATTTTGTTTTCAATAATTTGTTCTTGGTTGAAATATGAACTTGTGGCATTGACTTGAGGCTATTATTTTTATTATCAAAAATTATAGGATTCATAAAAACCGGTAATATAATTATACGACATAATATGCTTTATTACAATAGTTAGTTCAACACCAATCGAAGCTTTATGAATGAATAAAGGAAAAAAATGAAATTAATAAATTATGTTGCCTGATATTTTGATAGGTTTTTACGTTTTCCAACACACTCTCCTTGACAGTAGACAGGTGAACATTTGTCTTATTCAAAAACTGGAAAACTCACCCCCTTTGAGAGGAGAAAAACCACCACAATGAGCGAACCCATCAGTCTCCCTGGCAACGAGGACCCTTCACCGCCAGGTGGAAAACATAAACAAAAGCCCAGGAAGAGCTCAAAGAAATGCAAAGCGACCAAGGAGAGTAAAAGTTCTTCCCATTCGATGGACTCGACAACAACGGCCAGTTACTTCAGTGTTAGCTTCACTGGCCAAATAGTCTCGGCCACATTTCCTCTTGGTCCGGACAAGGAATTTGTGTTCCTGCGCTACGAACTGGTGGCCGGACCGGATTGGCAATTGGCCTCGGGGCCACAGCACGGACTCACCCAGATGGCAACCAACCAGAGCGGTCACTTCAACCAGCCGATTGTCTTCAACATGCCCATTGAGGTGACCTACCGGAGCACCAGTCCCTTTGGTTGTGAGTAAAGATAAAGTTAGGTAACTAATTTTTAAGAAATGTTATGAAACTTGCTTTTTAGGGCCTCAAATCCTGGTCAGCGTTTTTGGACGCAGTGGCTTGGGCCGGGAGACTTTGCTCGGCTATGCCCACACCCACCTGCCAGTGTTTGGCGCCCGTCGTCCTGCTGAACAGCTGGAGCAGCTCCAAGCCCCCATTCTCATGCCCAAGTGCCCGAACATGTTGGCCGACATCACCAGTTGGTTGCTCCGTCGCAAGCCGGAGCTGAAGGATCCCAAGGTGCTCCTGGACAGCCACAAGTGCAAGGGCCTTTCGATGGAGTCTTATGGTACGCTCGAGTTCCAGCTCTCCACCATGGTGAGGGGAGCCAAGAAGTTGGGCTACCAGTGGCATGCCTGAGGAGTGACCATAAAACGTGAACTTGGAGCGTTTGCCTTAATCTAATTGCCAGGTGGGTGGTGGAAGGTTAGTGGGAGGTGGCCTTAAACTTGACCTGGCCTCGGAAATGACTAATTTATAATAAAGGTAATGTTAATTTACTTTAAACAACATTTATAAACTTTTCATTTCAAGTAATTTTTATTGAAATGAACTCGACGATGCAAGAAAGCATTTGTCTTAATCTAATTGTTCGGTGGGTGGTGGGAGGTTACCTTAAACTTGACCTTGTTCCCGTCTCGGAAATGACGCGCTTTGCGCCTAATCCGACGTGGCAATCGAATCCCAATCCGGTAACTTTGGATTGGCCAAGTGCTTGGTAATTGGATTAGGGCAATTAGACTAAGACGGGCTGGACACAAGTGGCAATATAAAGACCCGGGTAGACTATGCCCCAGGCATTCGCGCCGAGTCCGTGCTCCAATGGACAGCGAGTAGTGGCATCCGCATCCAAGTAACCACCAGACGAAGCCACCACCGAAGTCCTCCCAGAAAGATCCCGATAGCCAGCACCATGATCAGCCTGAATCACCCCAGCTACGCTTACATGCGAGATGGCAACAACCTCAGTCTGGCGGAGAGTGTGCCCGCGGAGATCATGCACATGGTGGATCCCTACTGGTACCAATGGCCCCCCCTCGAGCCCATGTGGTTCGGCATCATCGGGTTCGTGATCGCCATCCTGGGCACCATGTCGCTGGTGGGCAACTTCATTGTGATGTACATCTTCACCTCGTCGAAGGGCCTGCGCACGCCCTCCAACATGTTCGTTGTGAACCTGGCCTTCTCCGACTTCATGATGATGTTCACCATGTTCCCGCCGGTTGTTCTTAATGGTTTCTATGGCACCTGGATCATGGGTCCCTTCCTGTGCGAACTTTACGGCATGTTCGGCTCACTCTTTGGATGCGTTTCCATTTGGTCGATGACCCTGATCGCCTACGATCGGTACTGTGTGATCGTGAAGGGCATGGCCAGGAAGCCTTTGACATCCACATCGGCTGTGATCCGTCTCCTGGTCGTGTGGACCATCTGTGGAGCCTGGGCCCTGATGCCCATGTTCGGCTGGAATCGCTATGTGCCCGAGGGCAACATGACCGCCTGTGGAACTGACTACTTCGCCAAGGACTGGTGGAATCGCTCCTACATCATTGTCTACTCCCTGTGGGTCTACCTCACGCCCCTGTCGACCATCATCTTCTCCTACTGGCACATCATGAAGGTGGGTTCACAGCTCAGTTAATCCTCTAGAGAAATTCTATCCAATGCATTATTCCAGGCTGTGGCTGCCCACGAGAAGGCCATGCGGGAGCAGGCTAAGAAGATGAATGTGGCTTCGTTGAGGAACAGCGAGGCCGACAAGAGCAAGGCCATCGAGATCAAGCTGGCCAAGGTGGCCCTGACCACCATCTCACTCTGGTTCTTCGCCTGGACCCCGTACACCATCATCAACTATGCGGGCATCTTCGAGTCCATGCACCTGAGCCCACTCAGCACCATTTGTGGCTCGGTTTTCGCCAAGGCCAATGCGGTGTGCAATCCCATTGTGTATGGGCTAAGGTGAGTGCTATCTGAATCTTCAATTGTGTCAGATAATCAAGGGTTTTATCTGTGCCTTGAGTTGTAACATAACTTTGCTGAGGCACCCCGGTATTAGTCAGTAATAATATAAATCTTATCTTATCTCTTCCATAGTCACCCCAAGTACAAGCAGGTGCTGAGGGAGAAGATGCCCTGCCTGGCTTGCGGCAAGGACGACCTGGCCTCCGACTCCCGGACCCAGGCCACTGCGGAGATCAGCGAGTCGCAGGCCTAAGCAATGCAGAGACGACGACTGCAGCAGTAGGGAACTAACAGCTCTAGATCTACACAGACTTAACTATTTTGCAACTCAAGGAAAACCCAAAAAAAAGATGGCAAAGAGAAAATGTAAAAAAAAAATATTGTAAAAATATAACAGCAATTGATACAAAATCAAAGAATGCCAGGAGTTGTTTTCGTAAATTTTAACCAAGCACATTGCCCCAAACATGTGTGCGCCTTTATTTCAATATTAACATTACAGACATTTCAACCAGTTACGCCGTGGGATTTCATCGTTAGTAGAGTTAGTTCGGGTGTCAAGTTCAGTTTAAAAATCGAGATTAGGGATTATTAACCGTAGTAGGTCTGCAAGCCAAGGTCTATAAAGGTGCCATTGTTGTGTTTCTCTCGTAGTTCCTGGGTAAACAGAGCTCTTCCCTGCAGCAGGATAAAGTCAATGAGCCTTCGGTCAGAGGTCTGACGCAGTGCCTCCGGATCAGAGCGTTTGCGTAGGTAATTGAAGCAGCAGGTCCTATGGGATCAGGATTAAAAATGTTATTCAGAAGTTATTGTTCTGAGACTCACCGGAAATGCTTCGTGCCACAAGCATTAGTGCACTCCTTGCCACACGAGTCGCAGGGCATGGCATTTGAATTGGCCAAGCACATCAACCAAATGCCTGGAGGATTAATCGAAGGTTAAGGTGTTAGTGTTAGACATCCACGCTCTACTCTCTACTCTACTCACATAGCAAGATGACAGGGGAATGGGCCAGCCAATGCATAGTTGTTATTGGCTCTGTTCAAGTTGTTTCTCAAGAATTTGCGACACTCATAGGAGCATCTCGAGTCCCGGATAAAGCACAACTGAAAGGACTGAGTAATCGCATGCCGGGCTTATATACTCTTCTCCCACAGGACATCCGTCCACTGGGAAAATTGAACCATTCAATGTGATCAATGAAGCATCTAGCGGATGAATAACCCGGACTCGGACGAGTATGTGGACATGCGGTGCATAATAAATATTTGTATCCCAGCCCAGCACCCAGACAATTGCAGCTTGCGCAACAAGTTGATGGGATATTTTGGGGATGAGCTGGATGGGGTAGGGGTCGATATCAAAGCAGCTGCCACAGGTTGTAAAAGTTCTTAATCGAGCGACATGTTTTGCATATGAAAGGCGTTAAAAATAGGTCAGACAAGTGCTCAAGAGTCTTAAGGGAGAAACACAAAGACAATTTTAGATATTTGTTGATACTTGTTAGAAATGGAAGTATGTTTTCAAAGTAATCACAATAATAGTTATATTGAAATTATATTATTTCCTTCTAGGAACTATTACACAGGCAAACTCAGTTCTATTGACTTCGATGCTAGAGTAAAAAGCTGTATGGTGGTTATTGAAGTATCTAAAAAGGATTCGCACATGCTTTTAATTTTTGGTAGTGATGAATGTTTTAAAATTTTGTAGAAATTGCAATGTATATATTTTATATATTTTTCAAAAAGTTCCTCTTGGCCTGGCAATACCGTTAAACTTTGTATTATCGTTTTACCAAGATGTGGCAACTCTGAGTAAAGGTTATATACGGTACCATTTGGTATTTAGTGGTATATTAAATTATAGCTATTTTGGAAGTAGAAATCTGCTAAAAAAAATTTAACCCAAACAACTGTAATATATTTGTTAGTACATACTTTCTAGTGAACATTAAAATTGTTTAAAATATACGCTGGAAATACTATATTTGTGTTGTTGTATTCCATCGAGCCGGATGGTATATTCGAACGGTTGAGTTACGGTCATACTGCAGGCAGGATTTTAAGTTTTAAGTGGAATAACTGAAACGGAATGTGGGAACCACCACGACTAAGTGCATCCTTGCGCACCAAAACGGAGCTGGAGGCGCGAAGCCGCCGCTTTAGTGTCCTGCGACAGGCCAGAACCTCACAACCCAAAGCCACGACGACACACTCCCATGAGTAAGTTGGCCAGATTTCAGCCGTGATGAAATACTGAAGTGAAATCTTATCTCCACCCCCTCCGCAGTAAGGAGGAGCAGACGCTTGGCAAGCTGCTGGACCAGATCCCGGTCAGGAAGCAGCCCAAGGCCAAGGTGCAGCTGCAGAAGCTGCGCAACCTGGTGCAGGAGTGTATGGGCTACGAGGAGCAGCCACAGGTGGTGGAGCATGCCGCCCTGTACCTCTTCTGGTTGCTTTTCGAGCAGAGGGTCGTTCAGGTGTCCACCACCAACCGGCTGCACAGCATGTTCGGTCAGACCTTCGACCGCAAGAAGACGCAGATCCACGAGTGCGTCCTAGCCATTGGGGATGCCCTCGAGGAGCACGAGCGGGAGGAGCTGAAGAGCTGGCAGTTGGCCCAAAGAAAGGCCCCAATCGCTGTGCCCCTCTGGGGAGCCCATATTCACGTGAAGATCACCCCCTGCGAGTGGACGGACATCAGCCTGCTGACGGATCTCTCCCCAGATGCCCTGCTGAAAAACCGCACCGTCACCAAATTTTCTATGAAGTACAAATCAAAATCCGCACCAGAGGAGATCAAGAGCAAGGATACTCTCAAGCTTAGTCCAGAGCTGCAGAGCCTGCTCAGCATATCCGAGAAGCTGGACGACGAGCACCTGCTCAATCGGGTAGGGGAAATGCTATGTTCCAAGAGGACCAGCGAGGAGCTTCAGAACGAGCTAATGGAGCTCCTGGGCTTCGATCACTTTGAGCTGGTGGGTCAGCTGCTCCAGGAGCGGGTGAAGATAGCCCGACAGCTGGATGACTTTGCCAACAGATCGAGAAGGGTTAAGGAAGTGAAACAAAAGCGAATACAGACAGCAGGAGCAACTGAGAGACGTCCCACCGTGGCAAGTGCTGTCGTAGTGCAATCCGCCCAGGAGAAGCAGCTGGGCAAGATGCAGCGGCGCGAGGAGAAGAAACTCCAGCGGATCATGAAGAGCATCAAGGATGAGGAGGATCAGGATGATCCGGGTTGTGCGGTGTCTATTTCCGCCCAACAGCTGCGCATGCAGCACCAAAGGAAGCTCCTGGAAGCAGCCCAAAGGGAACCCCTGCTCCTGACCACAAAGGCAGCCAAACAGTCCGCCTCCTACCCCCAGATCATTCACTATCCCTACGTTTTCGATAGCCAGTTGGAGGCGAAGCAGCATGCGGGATTCATTGGAGGAAGCAGAATCACTCTCCCGGACAATGCCCAACGAGTGGACAGCAAGCAGTGGGAGGAGGTCAAAATCCCAGCCAGCGAGCCCCCTCCTCTTACGGTCGGAAACAAGCGCATCCAGATCGCGGACCTGGACGATGTGGGCCGTCTGGCCTTTGACAACTGCAAGGAGCTGAACCGCATTCAGTCCGTGGTCTATCCGGTGGCCTATCACAGCAATGAGAACATGCTGGTCTGTGCTCCCACCGGAGCGGGTAAAACCAATGTGGCTATGCTGAGCATCGTCCACACGATCCGCTGTCACCTGCAGCAGGGAGTGATCGATCGGGATCAGTTCAAGATCGTTTACATTGCCCCTATGAAGGCGCTGGCTGCCGAGATGGTGGCGAACTTCTCCAAGCGTCTGAAATCGCTGCAGATTGTGGTGAAGGAACTGACGGGAGACATGCAGCTCACCAAGGCAGAGATGGCAGCAACCCAGATATTGGTCACTACTCCGGAGAAGTGGGATGTGGTCACTAGGAAGGGTAAGTCAAGAAACTCTACTCTTGAACTAACTTAAATGCTAATACAATCCCTTCCAGGCAGCGGCGATGTGGCCTTGATTAGCCTGGTGAAGCTGCTCATCATTGACGAAGTGCATCTGCTGCATGGGGAGAGAGGTCCTGTGGTGGAGGCTCTTGTAGCCAGAACCCTACGTCTTGTAGAGTCCTCACAGTCTATGATTCGCATTGTCGGCTTATCCGCCACCCTGCCCAACTACATCGATGTGGCCCACTTCCTGCGCGTGAATCCCATGAAAGGATTGTTCTACTTCGATTCGAGATTCAGGCCTGTTCCTTTGGACACCAACTTCATAGGCATCAAGTCGGTGAAGCCGCTGCAGCAGATCGCTGATATGGACCAGTGTTGCTACCAAAAGTGCGTGGAGATGGTCCAGCAGGGTCACCAGGTGATGGTGTTCGTCCATGCCAGGAATGCCACCGTGAGAACAGCGAATGTGATCCGAGAGCTGGCCGGGCAGAACAACACTAGTGCCCAGTTCCTGCCGAAAGACTCCAATGCCTTTGGCCTAGCCACGCGTTCGATTCAACGGAGCCGGAACAAGCAGCTGGTCGATCTTTTCTCCTGCGGCCTGGCCATGCACCATGCAGGAATGTTACGAGCGGATCGCCAGATGGTGGAGAAGTACTTCGTCGAGGGCCACATCTCGGTGCTGGTCTGCACAGCCACCTTGGCTTGGGGTGTCAATCTGCCAGCTCATGCTGTGATCATCCGTGGAACGGATATCTACGATGCCAAGCATGGTAGCTTCGTGGATCTGGGTATCCTGGATGTGCTGCAGATTTTTGGAAGAGCTGGCCGCCCCCAGTTCGACAAGAGTGGGGTTGGCACCATCATCACCAGCTATGACAAGCTGAATCACTACTTGTCCCTTCTCACCAACCAGTTTCCCATCGAGTCCAACTTTGTGCAGTGCCTCTCTGATAATCTCAATGCGGAAATTGGGCTGGGCACCATTTCCAATGTTGAGGAGGCCATCGAGTGGCTCAGCTACACGTGGGTTGAGCTCTTTTTGTGATTTTTATATTATAACTAACATCTTAACCTTCTTTTGAAAGTTACCTTTTCGTGAGGATGCGCATTAATCCCCACGTCTATGGCATCGAATACGCGGAGCTGCAAAAGGATCCCACTTTGGAGGCGCGTCGTCGAGCTCTGATTATGTCCGCTTCGATGAACCTGGACAAGGCTCGTATGATGCGTTTCAACCAGCGCACCATGGACATGAACATCACTGACTTGGGACGCACTGCCTCGCACTTCTACATCAAATACGACACCGTGGAGACCTTCAACGAGCTGATGAAACCCTTCATGAACGAAGCTGAGATTCTGGCCATGATTTCCCAGGCGCAGGAGTTCCAGCAGCTCAAGGTGCGGGATGATGAGATGGAGGAGCTGGACGAACTGAGAAGCGACTACTGCAAGATCCAGCCTTTCGGAGGCAGCGAGAATGTCTGCGGCAAGGTAAGATGACGCTTCAGATCTTGATAAAATCTTTATATAATTAATTATTTTGCCAGGTCAACATCCTCATCCAAACGTACCTCTCGAATGGCTATGTCAAATCTTTCTCACTGATGTCCGACATGTCGTACATCACCACAAACATTGGTAGAATAGCCAGGGCCCTGTTCTCAATTGTCTTAAGACAAAACAATGCCGTTTTGGCTGGACGCATGCTGCAGCTCTGCAAGATGTTCGAGCGTAGGCAGTGGGACTTTGATAGCCATCTGCGCCAGTTCCCCGCCATCAATCCGGAGACCATTGAAAAGCTGGAGCGTCGCGGGTTGAGTGTTTATAGGCTGAGGGACATGGAACAGAGGGAGCTGAAGGAATGGCTTCGTAGCGATCGTTATGCGGAGCTGGTGATTCGCTCAGCTAATGAGCTGCCCATCCTGGAGGTGGAGGCCAGTCTGCAGCCCATTACCCGAACAGTCCTCCGCATCAAGGTGGACCTCTGGGCCAGCTTCACGTGGAACGATCGGGTGCATGGCAAAACCTGTCAAAGCTTTTGGCTGTGGATCGAGGACCCAGAGTCCAACTACATTTACCATTCGGAGTTGTTCCAAATGAGCAGGAAAGCAGTGTTTAGCGGGCAGGTCCAGCAGCTGGTGATGACCATTCCGCTGAAGGAGCCCCTACCCCCTCAGTACTACATCCGCGTGAGCAGCGACAGCTGGTTGGGCAGCACCACCTGCATTCCACTCTCCTTCCAGCACCTGGTGCTTCCGGAGCATCATCCCCCGCTCACAGAGCTTCTGCCGCTACGCCCACTGCCTGTTAAGAGCCTGAAGAACGACCTCTACGAGTCCCTGTATAAGTTCTCACACTTTAACCCCATCCAAACTCAGATCTTCCACTGCCTGTACCATACGGACCACAATGTTTTGCTGGGTGCGCCCACGGGAAGTGGCAAGACCATTGTGGCGGAGATTGCTCTGTTCAGAGCTCTCAACCAAAACCCCAAGTGCAAGGTGGTCTACATAGCTCCCCTTAAGGCCTTGGTGAAGGAGAGGATTGCGGACTGGGAGCAGCGTTTCCAACGATCTTCTCTAGGCCTCAAAGTAGTTGAGCTGACGGGTGATGTCACCCCGGATATACAAGCCATTCGGGAGTCGCAGTTGATTGTCACAACCCCCGAGAAGTGGGACGGAATCAGTCGCTCCTGGCAGACTCGAGAGTACGTGCAACATGTGTCCTTGATTGTTATTGATGAGATTCATCTGCTCGGCGAGGACCGAGGACCCGTAATCGAGGTGATTGTCTCAAGAACAAACTTCATCAGCTCCCACACGGGTCGCTCCATAAGAATCGTAGGGCTCTCCACAGCTCTGGCCAATGCCCAAGATCTGGCCAACTGGCTGGGCATCACCAAGATGGGCTTGTACAACTTCAAGCCCTCAGTGCGTCCAGTCCCGCTCCAAGTTCACATCAATGGATTCCCGGGCAAGCACTACTGCCCACGGATGGCCACCATGAACAGGCCCACATTCCAAGCCATCCGCACTTACTCCCCCTGCGAGCCCACCATCGTGTTTGTGTCCTCGCGAAGACAGACGCGACTCACTGCCCTCGACCTGATCACCTTTGTAGCTGGGGACTCCAATCCCAAACAGTTTCTGCACCTTCCCGAACACGAAATGGAGCAGATCGTGCAAAACATTCGCGATCAGAACTTGAAGTTCTGCCTGGCCTTTGGCATTGGACTACATCATGCTGGTCTGCAGGAACAGGATCGCAAGTGCGTGGAGGAGCTGTTCCTCAATCGGAAGATCCAAGTCCTTGTAGCCACCGCCACCTTGGCTTGGGGCGTGA
Organism: Drosophila setifemur; assembly: GCA_021224005.1. NCBI lineage: Eukaryota > Metazoa > Arthropoda > Insecta > Diptera > Drosophilidae > Drosophila > Drosophila setifemur. The sequence continues at coordinate 893,812 of JAJJHY010008598.1, read as the reverse complement.
ATCTGCCCGCCCATCTGGTGGTGATAAAGGGCACCGAGTACTTCGATGGCAAGGTGAAGAAGTATGTCGACATGCCCATCACGGATGTGCTGCAGATGATGGGCAGAGCTGGAAGACCGCAGTTCGACAACGAGGGAGTGGCCGTGGTTTTAGTGCACGATGAGAAGAAGAACTTCTACAAGAAGTTCTTGTACGATCCCTTCCCCGTGGAGTCAAGTCTTCTTGGGGTCCTACCCGAGCACATTAATGCTGAGATAGTGGCAGGAACGGTTCAGACCAAGCAGGCGGCCTTGGACTACCTCACCTGGACGTACTTCTTTAGGAGACTACTCCGGAATCCCTCCTACTATCAACTAGAAGGCGTGGAGCCGGAGAATGTTAATGCCTTCATGTCGAATCTCGTAGAGCGCGTGATCTACGAACTTTCAGGAGCAGCTTGTTTAGTGGAGCGCGAAGGTTGCCTTGTGCCCACTTTCCTGGGCAGGATCAGCTCTTTCTACTACCTCTCCTACCGCACAATGAAGCACTTCCTCGAGGACCTGCAGCCGGGCATGGGCACCAAGGAGGTGCTCCTGGCCATTGCCGATTGTTATGAATTTGATCAACAACCCGTGCGCCACAACGAGGACAAGTACAACGAACAGATGGCCGAGACGAGTCGCTACAGGCCCACATCCGCCACTTGGGATTCTCCCTACACTAAGACCTTCCTCCTGCTTCAGGCCCACTTCACACGACAGTCGCTGCCCAACTCGGACTACCTCACGGACACCAAATCAGCACTGGACAATGCTACTCGAGTGATGCAGGCCATGGTGGACTACACTGCGGAAAGGGGCTGGTTGTCAACCTCTCTAGTGGTGCAGCAGCTGATGCAGTGCGTCATCCAAGCGCGGTGGTTCGATGCCAGCGAGTTTCTCACATTGCCAGGGGTGGATGAGGACAATCTGGATGCCTTTTTAAGCATAGCACACGATGATCACGATTACCTCTCACTGCCCGTGCTGAAGGATCTGTGCAGGAAGGAGTACGAGGTGTTGGCCAAGCCCTTAAGAGGTGCCTTCGATGAGCACGAGATCGAGCAGATGTACAAGGTGAGTTCGGGAAAAACTTAACAAATCGCAGAACCAAATCAAAAGTGTTTATATATTTTTTAAAGGTCATTCAAGATCTACCCGAGATCGGCTTACAAATAACCGTGGAAGGTCGTTTTATGCAAGAGGAGTACGCCAAGCGGCCTCTATCGCTAGATGCCGATTCCAAGGGATTGTGGATGCCATTACATGCCAACGAGGACTACGTCCTTTGTGTGGATCTGCAACGCCTCAATGCTGGTGGCCAGCGTCGATTTAAGGGCCAAAGCTACACAGTGCACTGTCCGAAGTATCCGAAACCCAAGAACGAGGCCTGGTTCCTGACCCTGGGATCACAGGCCAACGATGAGCTGCTGGCCATGAAACGGGTCTCAATTCGGGGTCAGCGCTCCACCAATCGGATATCCTTCCAGGCCACTCCGCGACGTGGGCGTTTGCAGCTCACTTTGTACTTGATGTCCGACTGCCTGATCGGGTTTGATCAGCAATATGACCTGCAATTTGAGATTATCGATGCTAAAGACTACTAGGATTCCAGACGGATCTAAATCTAAGGTCAATCTCGTAGCATTCTGTAGATTCGAGGCTAAACTATTGGTAAATGGAGTTATTTCCCCAGACAGGTAACCCCAACGGAACTTACGTATTTATTATGTGATCCTCCTGAATATGTTTAACATTTTTATCATTAATCAGTAGCTCCGACACGAAGCTCTTTGTTAACCAAGCGGGTAGAACTATGTAGCATATGTAGTGATCTTTCTCTATATATTGAAGTTGTGAAATAAAGTTTTGTATTAAGTAAAACTAACATTCTGCCATTGAATAACTAAACTAAACAAATTGTTAAAAAAATGTATTTCTGTGGAAAAAAGGATTACAGCATGCAATTCTTAATTTACACATCCTTTATTTACATAATAAAGGGTCTTTCAGCAGGGACGGGTCTACGTTAATAACATAACAATTGTGTTATTATTTATTTAATTTCACAATGTCTAAGCACACAATGCACTTTACGTTTTTTAGCTATCCGTATATATAATACATAAATCAAAGGTCACAATAACATAAGTTAACTAATATTTCACGCTCTTCCTGATTTCATAAGTTATTTGATACAACACCCATAACCCCCGAATTTTACTTAGATCTGACCTGATTCATAATTATAATGGGTAATTTCTCATATCATAAGAATTGGGATAGGTCTGTAAGATTGTTAAGACAGCTTCTATTTAGGGAAATATTTATTAGAGATAAAAACCGGTTTTAGATCTACCAAAAAAAAACAAAAACCTTTACTCTCTTCAAATAATTTCGCAACGCTTTCCTCTCTCTTACGTCAGCATGAGTCTTATTCAAAGAGATTACTTGTCTCCGTATCGGAATTCATTATCAGAATGGTTCTCTTCTGATAAGAGGTTCTCTTCTTATAGGAAAGAGAGTGCCCGCTATATATGGAGGTCCGGCTTTTCGATCGCCAGTCGATTTTTGACCAGCTTTGAGTTACGTTCCGCTTGCTCCAAACTCCAAATTGGTTCCAAAATGTTTTTGATACTGTTATTGGTGGCCTCGCTCTTGGCATTAGCCCAGTTTTATCTGAAGTACCACTACGACTTCTGGGAGCGCAGGGGATTCCCGTCCGATAAGCACTCCGGGGTTCCCTTTGGTTGTCTGGACAGCGTCTGGAGGCAGGAGAAGAGCATGGGCTTGGCCATCTACGATGCGTACTTGAAGAGCAAGGAACGCTTCTTGGGCATTTATTTGCTCTTCCGTCCGGCTGTTTTGATCAGAGATGCCGCCTTGGCACGAAGGGTGCTTGCCCAGGACTTCGCCAGCTTCCACGATCGCGGTGTGTACGTCGATGAGGAGAACAATCCACTGTCCGCCAGTATATTTGCCCTGCGGGGACAGAGCTGGCGTTCAATGAGACACATGTTGTCCCCTTGTTTCACCTCCGGCAAACTGAGAGCCATGTTCAGCACCTCCGAAGACATTGGCGACAAACTGGTGGCCCACCTGCAAAAGGAGCTTCCCGAACAGGGAACCAAGGAGGTTGACCTCAAGCACGTCCTGCAGAACTATGCCATCGACATCATTGCCTCGACCATCTTCGGCTTGGATGTAAACAGCTTCGAGAACCCGGACAACAAGTTCAGGAATCTGGTGACGATTACCCGCCAGAACACCAGATTTAATGCCGTGTTTGGCATGCTGATCTTCTTGGTGCCTCAGTAAGTAAATGGAATCTCTGATCATTTGAGGGAGTAATATAATATAATCTTCAGGATGGCCAAGCTACTGTTTTCAGTTGGCATTCAAAATAAAGTAGGTTTGGCTATGCTCGAAATTGTCAAGGATACCGTGGAGTACCGGGAGAAGCACGGCATTGTGCGCAAGGATCTGCTGCAGTTGCTGATGGAACTCAGGAATACGGGCAAGATAGAGGAGAATGATGAGAAGTCCTTTAGCATCCAAAAAACACCGGATGGTAAGTTATTTTTTAATAATTTAATTTATTCATTTTTAATATGAACTTCCATTTTCCGTAGGCCACATCAAAACCATTTCTTTGGAAGCCATCACCGCCCAGGCCTTCATATTCTACATAGCTGGCCAGGAGACAACCGGCTCCACAGCCGCCTTCACCCTGTACGAGTTGGCCCAGTATCCGGAGCTCTTGGCGCGCCTGCAGACGGAGGTGGACGAAACTCTGGCCCAGAACGATGGAAAGATCACCTACGACTCGCTGCAGAAGATGGAATTCCTTGAGCTGTGCCTGCAGGAAACCCTGCGCAAGTATCCGGGCCTTCCCATATTGAACAGAGAGTGCACACAGGATTACACTTTGCCCGATTCCAACCACGTCATTCCGAAGGGCACCCCGGTAGTGATCTCGTTGTACGGCATTCACCACGACGAGGAGTACTTCCCCGATCCGGAGACCTACGATCCGGAGCGTTTTTCGGAGCAGAGCCGCAACTACAATCCCACAGCATTCATGCCTTTCGGTGAAGGACCCAGGATCTGCATTGCCCAGCGGATGGGACGTGTAAATGCCAAACTGGCCATCATCAAGCTGCTGCAGAACTTCAACGTTGAGGTGATGAGCAAACGGGAACTGGAGTTCGAAAATAGTGGCATAGCTTTATTACCCAAACATGGAGTGCAAGTGCGTCTGTCCAAGAGGGTCCCGAATTAGCCTGAGTAACGCAGGCTGGCGAAAAACATTAACCACTAGACAGAGACTTTAATCTCTATTATTATTCAGATTACTATTTGGCCACTAAGTGCTCTCTTATCACGCTTAAATAGTAACCGATAGCCAATCACAAATAAATTAGCAAACGTTACCTTAGATTTATTCCAACATAAACTAGTGAAGTGAAAAAATAAATATTGTAAAAGCTGTACTTTTTGTAACTTTTAGATATGAATTAACTTAAGTGTTTCGGTTTTATGTAACATTAAAATGTTAGACAACAATTTAATATTTTCTTTACTGTCATCCATTTTCGAAATCCTAGATCAATAATCTAATTAATTTGTATGATGAAATTGTATTGTGCTTGGGCGGTGGCTTCGATTTTGCGGTGCAATCATATATATATACTAGTATATATACGCCTCTTATCGCTATCATTCCGATTGATAATGTACCCAGCAAATACTGATTATCAATTTGTTTAACAAATGTTTGCCTATTTTGTATTGTTTACATTTCATACAATGCGCAAACATTTTAGCAGCATATAATTTCTTTAAAAAAAGAGCAAAACGGCTGCCTGTTTAGATATTACGAGATATAGCGAGTCGACGAAGTAAACCATTAATCTGAGAATAGAATACATAAGCAAGAAGCAGTTCGAATGAAATCTCAAGAAAGCGAATGGCGAATTCAAGAGGACTTTGTTTAAATAAAATAGATGTATATTTTTTTTACACCAACACACCCGGTGTAGTCTTTAGATTTGTTTTTAAATTCATTCTTCATGAAAATCCTTGTGCGTCCTAGTCGAGTCCAGTCTTCTTGGAGTCTCAACCAAGGATATGCTTCCTGATATTAGTTCTCCTGGTTATTCGATTAATACGTGTTCAAAACCAGAACTCTCTTGGACCCAATTGACAACCCTTTGCTATCTCTTAAATCACACACCACACCAACTGAAAGAGATCGGGAGTTCTCCATTGAAACTCAAAAGAATTGTTCTCTTCCAGCAGGAACGAGAGGGAGAGCTGCCCTATAAATATCAAACCGCCTCTTCGATGGCCAGTCGAGAATTGACAAGCTTCGAGTTACGTGCCGTTCGTAACTTCGATTCGGTTCCAATATGTTTTCGATAATTTTGTTGGTGGCGTCCCTTTTGGGATTGGCGTGGTTTTACCTGAAGCAACACTATGACTTTTGGGAGCTTCGCGGGTTTCCATTCGATAGGCACTCCGGAATTCCGTTCGGATGTCTGGACAGTGTCTGGAGGCAGGAGAAGAACATGGGATTGGCCATCTACGATGCCTACTTGAAGAGCAAAGAGCGCTTTGTGGGCATTTATCTGCTCTTCCGTCCGGCTGTTTTGATCCGAGATGCTGAATTGGCGCGCCGTGTGCTTGCTCAAGATTTCGCCAGCTTCCACGATCGCGGAATTTATGTTGATGAGGAGAACGATCCCCTATCCGCCAGTATATTTGCCCTGAGGGGTCAGAGCTGGAGATCCATGAGGCAAATGTTGTCCCCGTGCTTCACCTCTGGCAAACTAAGAGCCATGTTCAGCACCTCCGAAGATATCGGAGACAAGCTGGTGGCACACCTGCAAAAAGAGCTTCCCGAACTGGGACCACAGCAAGTGGATCTCAAGCAAGTCCTGCAGAAATATGCCATCGACATTATTGCCTCGACGATCTTTGGCTTAGACGTGAACAGCTTCGAGAATCCGGACAACAAGTTCCGGAAACTCGTGACGCTCACCAGATGGAAGACCAGATTTAACTCAATGCTTGGCGTGATGCTGTTTTTGGTGCCTCAGTAAGGGTTCTGTTTAGAGGTCCATTTATCCATCTATTTAATGTGCTCTATAGGATAACGCAGTTGCTTTTCAAGTTGGGCGTAAAAAATCCGGTTGGTTTGGCTATGCTGGAAATTGTCAAGGATACCGTAGAGTACCGGGAGAAGCACGGCATTGTGCGCAAGGATCTGCTGCAGTTGCTGATGGAACTCAGGAACACGGGCAAGATAGAGGAGAGTGACGAGAAGTCTTTTAGCATAAAAAAAACACCGGATGGTGAGACCAGAAATTTCAAAAATCAGAGCAGAAATATATTTGAATTAATTTTCCATTTTCCGTAGGTCACATCAAGTCAATTTCATTGGAGACCATCACCGCCCAGGCCTTCATATTCTACATAGCTGGCCAGGAGACAACCGGCTCCACAGCCGCCTTCACCTTGTATGAGTTGGCCCAGTACCCGGAGCTATTGGCGCGCCTGCAGACGGAGGTGGACGAAACTCTGTCCCAAAACGATGGAAAGATCACCTTCGACTCGCTGCAGAAAATGGAATTCCTTGAGCTGTGCCTGCAGGAAACCCTGCGCAAGTTTCCGGGGCTTCCCATATTGAACCGCGAGTGCACCCAGGACTACACTTTGCCCGATTCCAACCACGTCATTCCAAAGGGCACCCCGGTAGTGATCTCGTTGTATGGAATCCACCACGACGAGGAGTACTTCCCGGATCCGGAGACCTACAATCCGGATCGTTTTTCGGAGCAGAATCGCAACTACAATCCCACGGCTTTTATGCCATTTGGAGAGGGTCCCAGGATCTGCATTGCCCAGCGGATGGGCCGAGTAAATGCCAAACTGGCCATCATCAAGATCCTGCAGAACTTTAAAATTGAGGTGATGAGCAAACGCGAATTAGAATTCGAAGGTGGAGGCCTAACTTTAATGCCCAAAAACGGAGTGAAAGTGCATTTGTCCAAGAGAACCCCGAAACTAGCCTGAATAATACAGGTAACATACAACCTCTGGACAGAGATCTTCAATTATTCAGATTAAAATATGCCCGCGAAGTGCTCCTTTATCGTGGCTGAAATACTAATACAGCAAAAAATCTAAATTAACTAATGTTACCAATAATTATCACCCCAATAATAAACAATGTAAAAATAATGTTAGTGTTTGTAAATACATTAGATTTTATATAAAAACTGAATAATTAAATTTACCATTCTTTAGCACCAATAAAACAATTAAGTAATATATGTCAAATAAAGTTTTCAGTTATGGATGAAACAACCATTAAATATTATTCTTCATGGTATATTTCCTCTGATGGAACATTCTTTGATTATAACTATATCAAAATCAAAGTGAAATTCCATTTTCATACTTATGTATGTGTATACGCGCTTTTTTCGCCATTTAAATATCTGGTTAGATAGCAGTTAAACGGTTAAGACCTCTCTTATCGCTATCATTCCGATTGATCACCATGTCCACCCTGAAATTACTGATTACTCATGCCGTGAGGAGGAACCCAAACTTATAATGTCTATACTCGTATGAAATATTTGCGCTAAAAGTTTTGTTTATAATTTGTACCTACAATATGCTTACATTTTGAACAAGATTTAATAAATTTGGAAATTTACGGAACGTCAGCCCGTAAATAAACAATCTGAGAATAGAATGCACAAGACACTTGGATTGAAGTCAACAATTTTTATTGAATGTTTGCCAATGTTTCAGGAGTCCCCCGCCATTCAAGGAGTCATAGCCCAATAATTAGGAATAGATATTATTTACAATAACAAAACCGATGTGGTTGTGGTAACCTTCCAGTCAGTGGCCAGTCAGTGGATTCAATTTAGATATTGTCGCGTTCCTCCTGCAATTGCCGTTGTTCGTTCTCCAGCATTTTCTGCTTGTTCTTTTGCCTGAAGATCTCCTTGCTGGCCTCCTTGATGGCCTCAAAGATTTTCGCCTGCGACATGATTTGCTTCTGGACATTCTCCACAGCTGGTTCGGCATTGATATCGATCAGATCGCTGAGGCCCTCGGACAAGTATTCGCCATTATAGGGCTTCTCCTCGATCTCGTTGCGTTTTATCAGCGAAAATGGGGGATATGAGGGATAGGAAGTGCGCTTTCTTCCGCACCCTGAAAGCAGTTCAATCAACATATATGTGCAATCAACGATTATTTGGGACTGTGTTACCTGTGAATGCATTGCAAAATGGTCGCTTTTCGTACTTCCACTGTATAACGCCACTCAGTTTATGCTGTAAAAAGTAAGATAAGAAAAATACAAATTCATCAGTTATACGCGATTTAGCCTAAGGCAACATGATTATTTGTAATTAAAATTTTTTTTTGTATTTGTCACAGGTTTATCAAGGTTTGTATGGCGTGTACTACCAACTGCGAATCGATTGGGCTTAGTTCTTGAAATGTACCTCCAAATTGTGAAACAGCTTACTCACATTTGCCAGGTTGTTCACTTCATTGTTCTCCCTTTCCAGCGCCCCCTTGCACGAGATCACAAAAACCAAAACTGCGAGCAGCCTGAGGCAGATTTTCAAAGATTGTTTCATTTCGAAAAGGACAAAATGCGTTTCAGAAATGATTTAATAGACTCAGCGAGGATTTTGCACTCTTGAACTGATGCGCTTAGCAGTCGAGAGAGAAATGAAAGGAGCCAGTGCTCGGGCCTTGGTCAACATCTCGTATACGCAATGTGAGACTTGTTGCTTTCAGAGTTGACAGGACCTCCAGCTGGGCGTGGAATGTATTTTGGTTGCCACTTAATGGCTTTTTGTGTTTTCCCGACCTTTCCCAGCTCTGAAGCCCCCCGTTAATCTCGACATTGCATTGACGTTTTGCGGTCCATGGTCCTTGCCCTTGCGGGGCTATTAAAATCGCTGGAAAACTCTGAAAACTGAAGGACAAACTGGACATCGAAAAACTTAAAGAGCAAGCAATTCCACTGACTTTTCGAGCAGTGTAGCTGCATTGGTCAGACTCGCTCGCGAGCGAACTGAGACTGAGATTGTCTATTTATAAAAAACCGATACGAAACACCCGAAAACACACTCACAGATCGCTCATGCGAGCCGTGTACATTGTTCACCACAGACACGAGTGAGAAGCTGTGTGCATTTTCCGAAAAGTTTTCGGCGAAAACAGAGGCAATTTCGAGTCGATTCTCTGCAGGAACGGTTCGCGTGCTTCTCGGCTCCGGAATTCAATTGCCTCCAACCCTGTAACGTTCTGGAATATTAATTAACCATACATTCATCTGCTGAATTCTGAGTAAACAAAACGCACCGAAGAGCCACGCCAACTCAAAATTAAATTCTGGCCTAGTTGATTTTGGCTTTTGTTTGAATCGGTGTCGAAAGCGAAGGAATTTCTGTGTCACTTCAACCAAAATAGCATGTGAGTAATTTGGAAATCAATAAATTATGCAAATTAATTGACAAACACGAGTATGAATCTCATTAAGGACTCATTAAGGAGGGGGACCTCTGTCAGCAGAGCAGGCTGGAAAATCGTTGGATTTTCCCCATTTATAGCACGTTGCGTGCACTTCGCTGTTGCCAGTGTGAATCTTCTGTACCTTGTTTTTGTCTACGTAAAGTAAAAAACTAAAAATACCACGGCTATTTTGAGTTTTCCTCAGTTTTACTGTCACACTTCGGTTTGACAACTTTTCCGCCGTCCCTCCTCTGCCGATTGTCGCCGGCTTCTTCACTTCTTCACTTCTGCACATCCCACTTTTCCTCTCTTAATTGAGTGAATTCATCAGTGGATCGGCAAATGTTTTCCGCTTCTTTGTTTATATGAAACATCAAATTCCTCGCATATTTCTCGTGCCCAAATTGTAAACATTTCAACGCCGCTGAGCGTCAATTTGCGCTGAAAATTACAGCAAAGTCATAAAAAGTCATTTCAAATAAAAAGTGAAAAGTGAAAAGCTGCGCAAATTTTATGGCCACCAGGAACTGAAAGAGCAATCCGTGCGCTGTGCTGCTGCTGCAGTCAATGTTTGTTGTGGCGCACACTCTCACTCATTTGCATTTATTTTTAAGTATGAAATTTATTTTATTAATTTCCTCACCCGCCTATTTATAGAGCAGAGATGTCAGAGCCCGCAGCCCAACAACAGCAGCCGCAGAATGGCAAGGAGCGCTCCAAGTCCACGGAGGAGAAGGAGGTGCCCCGCGAGCCGGCCCTGGTCCTCAAAGACATTGACGTAAGTTTATCCGGCATTTACAGAAAACTAATGGGTACAGCTCAGATATGAACATAAATTGTATATCAACGAAAATATGATGTTTGAAGAATAAACAAATGAACAGAGCGTTTTCACATTTAACCAAAAGTGATTCTTGGTTTATTTAGTAAACAAATTAATCAAGTATAACGTGTGCATATGTATTAAATATTGATCTCACAAACCCCTATAAATATCACTTTGTTTGACAACTAAATTAAAATGCATTAATGAACCTTTTGATGATGATTGAATTTCAATTTAATTCTATATTCATAGATCTGCTCAAATAAATTTTAAATTATTTTCTTAATACCAAACCCTTCATGAACAAATAAATAAAGCAAGACTACTATTTCAAAGGGTTTAAATTTATAAGTAATATTTATCCGGCAATTCCATTTTCTCCCTCAGATAAAGACTGAACTGGAGAGCCTTGTTAAACTGCTGGACGGAAAGATCTACAAGGAGGAGGAGGTGGCCATGGAGGAGCTGCATCAGTATTTGATCGAGGACGACGGCTCCTGGGCGCTGGGCGACAACTTCCTGGTGTTTGTGCAGCGCGTTCTGCGTGACGTTCAGGCCTTCTCCCCGGACACACGGATACATCTCATACGGACCCTGGCCTATGCGGCACTCAAAGACGATGTGATCATCATTCTGCACCAGGATCGTCGGGACCACACACTGATGAACTTTGCCCAGGACATTGACAAGCACACGCCCGAGGAGCAGCAGGCCTGGGCCATGTTCGTGAGTGAATCTGTCTGTCAAATGCAATTTTAAAACCAATCTTAACCGAATCCCCTAAAGATGTGCAACCTGTTCGAGAATCTGGGCCCCTCCGAGTGGCTTTTGTACATCTCCGAGTGGGACTACAATGGCCAGACCATCTCCAACATAAGGGTGACCACCAAAGTGGCCGTCCACTGCATCCTCTCCAACTGTCCGCAGCTGAAAAACATTGGCAGCATGATCCTCTACAACATTGCGATCAAGGAAGTCAAGACTGTGGTATGTGGTGTACTCGTATAATATCCCGCCAAGATTAGAGTCTTCAAGATATGATTTGATAGGTCTTCGATGACATAGCCGTGGAGCTGGCCATGGCCATTCTTCAGTTCTTCCAGAGCAGTCCCAACGAGGACCAGATCTTCCGCACCCTGAAGGCCCTCGCCCGCTTCCTCGAGGTGTGTACATTGACCTATATTCCAAATGTCTCAGAAAAGACAGCTGTCAACTATTTCAATATTTTGAATATTTCGTTTTCAGGTCTCGCAAGATGTGCCAATGATCATTCAGATGATTGGACCGCATCCAAAACAATTTACGGGCAAGAGCGAGCGCGTGGACGACCTGATAAAGATCATCAGTCGCAAGGTGCCCGCCTAAGGGAGTCAAAAGAAAACATAACCATAGTTGCCCCTCTTCTAATATATATTTATTTTAGACCCTCACTTTTGTAAAGCATTTTAGCGACTCAATAAACATTTGTACCCTTTCGAAAAGGCCCACCATTACATGGCAGCGTCGCCGCAGCAGAGTTTCAGGAAGGGAAACCCAGTTCCTCCACTGGCCCGGAGCTGAAGCCAGTGCTTTTGGTTGGAGACGAACATCTCCGAAGGTAGCTGGGTGTCTTGCGCAGAGGTGTCCTCTGAAAAACAGAGATAATCTTAGCCAAAGAAAAATAAAAAGAGAAGGACAGGAGAAGTGAGTGATATACTTACGCGCCTTCTTGTCGAACTTGGGCGACTGGGTGATGGAGATCACGTCCTCTGGCTTGCGGAGAAGGATCTTGCCCACTCCCTTGCACATCCGCAGCACCTCATGGTTGCTCAGCTTCTCCAGCTGCTCCTCATCGAGCAAAGTGCAGCTCAGGATCCACTCCCTTACATCATCAAAATCATTGAGCAGGCGCACAGCTCCGTTCACACTGAACCGGATGCGTTTCTGGAAGATGAAGTCCAGCCAGGCCTCGCAAATCAGCTTCAGGATCAGCTTGAGGATCACAATGTCCTTGGTGGCGCGAATGGTGGGCAGGTAGATCTCGTCCAGGACATAGCCCACATACAAGCTCTTCTCCTCGTTGTTGAACAGCTCGCGCTGCCAGAAGGGGGCGGGTGGAAAGCACAAGGTAAAATTGGCCAGGCTGAGGACTCGGCAGACAGCGGACAGGATCTGAACACACTCGTCGGTGGTTTTCTGGGGGAGTAAATACTTTCAATGTCACTATCTCAGATCGGATATCGGGATATCCCACCTTCAGCTTATCTATGTTAGCATTGACCTCGGTGATGAGCTTGGTCCGCAGGGCCACACAAACCAGCATCAGGATGTCGCTCAGGTCGGCAGTGAGTTTCGGCAGTTGAAAGGTGATGAAGACATTCAGGCAGAGCTTCACGTCGTGCTCCAGGATCTGAAAGAAGCGGTCCATTTTCCACTCGCAGCAGAGGAGCTTGGCCTGCTCGGTGACCCAGAGACGCATCGAGTGCACCGAGTGGTCTGAAAAAGAGAACTGTGACCCTTCCTTCCATCACTATTCAACTCGATCTTACCCAGCCTGTGCAGGATTGGTATCTGTTCCGCCACTGGCAGCAAGCTGGAGTTGTTGTGCGCCTCCAGGTTGGAAAAGTACTGATTGCTTAGGTTCACCAGGTTGGCGAAAATGCTGATCCAAACAGTTCCAGTTGGGGTGCCAGATTCCTATAAGAAAATATATTTAAATATGGAACTTGGGAACTTGGAAATTAGTGTTTCTACATTCTTGGGACAATCGCGATACTGCTCCACGACAGCATCTACCAAGCGGTTGGTGTCGTTGGATGAAATAAGGGTGAGTCGGAAAAGCTGATCCCACATGTTGTTGCACACAAAGCCAGTCAGAATCTCGCCAATGCCACGTAGGGTGGAGAAAACAGGCTCGGGAATGTCTTTCATGGGGAAATATAAATTAGGAAGGGAATTCCAATTTATATAATTATACCTTTTAAAAGTAATTACTCACCATTAACCGTCTGATGATACAGCCAGCTGCGAATGGAGTCAATGTGGGTCAAACGATAGCAGGAGACTGGGGTATCTATCCACCAGAGTAGGATGTGGTCTAAAATAATGCCCACATAGGACCAGAGTAGGCGCAAGCCCTTCACGACATAAATATTCATGTCCACAGGGCCTTCCTTGCCATTTCCTAACAAGGATTGAGAAGATTAGTCAAAAAAATAGCAATAGGAATTTCGAAAACCCACCAAAGATGGTTGGACTTATCTCCGTTGCCTTGGCTATCAATTGGGCTATGAACACCCTTTCCTTTTGGAGGAAGCTCTCCGTGTGCTTGCACCTCAGGCTCTGATGGTCATGATCCTGGACCGGAAGACTTCCATCCGCCAGCTGCATCTGCATGGACTTGTATTCCTGGGCAGAGTCACAGTAGGGCTGGTAGTCCCCAGCGGCAAAGGAGATGTTGAGGGTGCGGAGAATCTCCAGGCTAGAGGAGGTGGACTCCAGATGCTGCTGCTCTCGCCAGGCATCCTGCTCGCCCATGTTGAAGAGTCCAAACACCAGGTCCAGGGCATTCTGTTCCACTCGGTTCTGGGCCACAAGCTAAGAAATATCTCAAATATATTTCCAAGAATTTTCTAGCATTATAACACCCGAACCTGCAGGACGTAGCCAAAATCGATGGGCTTGAGGGTTAAGAGCAGGGCGGGAAACATGTTGCTGCAGACATTGGCGGGCATCTCCTCCTTCCTCTTCCCACCCAGCTTGGGCTCCTCCTCCAAGTCCTCCTCACCTGGCTGCGTTTCCTCCTCCACCTGAACTGGAGGCTTCTCCACCTTCCTGCACTTGTTGTACAGCTGGGTGATGTGCAAGGCCCAGTTCAGCCACATTTCCGATTGCATGGCCTTCCGGAGCAGGAAGCTCAACTAAAGGATAACGCAGTTAAACCGAATGATTTCAGGGGGAGGAGATTACAGATTACTACCCACCGTTCGTTTCAGCACAAAAGTGAGCTGGCAGAAGCGCCTGTCGTTGAGCTCCATGATCAGTTGGAACTTCTTCATCAGCAGCTGGTTGTAGGGACTCCTCTTGATTTTCTTGGAGAGCGACTGGAAGTCGGCGTTCTTGGTCTCGTCCTTGAGGTTCCAGTACTGCTCCACCACCCGCTCGCACTCCTCCAGAATGGTGTCCTGAGGAGGGAAAAGAACCATTACCTTTTCCTGCTCCGGAAGCGGATCCAAACTTACATGCTCGCTGAATATCGCCGAATTGACATCGATCACGATACGCTTGGTTATGCGGCGCAACTCCAGGCCCAATTTCCCGATTTCCGCGAACGTGTGCATCGGCTGGGATTTGTTGCGGCAGTACCACTTCGGGGTGGTGCTCATTTTCGGTGGGCCCTGGCCTGGCCTGGCCTGTTGGAACCGAAGGGATCGGGAACGAGAACGGAACGAGACGGAACGCAACCCCTTAACTCAGCCAATCACCTGCTCCTCGCCTGGCCTGGCCTGGCCCTAGACAAATCGCTTTTTAATTATTGTGTCTCCCAGGCACGCATCCGCATACGTCTCTTCCGCGTCTTCCCTATTTCCTAAGCCAGCCAAATGCAAATTTTCTCCGTCTGTTGGATCGATTCCGAGTCTCGTGACCCCCGCAGCCAGGCAACGCACGCATCCCATGGCGGAGAGAGCAGCGGAATTCCCCAAAAAGTGGGCAAACTGTGCCAACCACCCATGTGGGCCCGCCCATTGAACATCATCGATAGACACGCATTCGTCAAGATATGGCTACGGGGTAGATAACTGTGTTGGGGTATGGCAAATTCCAGCCCAGGGCAGTAGGAATCAGTAACACTTTAGTAATCAGTCTGGCTTGGTGAACTTCAAACGGCAAAGTTAGATAACTATCAAACGAAAACGAAAGTTTATGGAAAACTTTGTTCCCAAACAATTATGACCAGTTTATTCTAACTTTATGGGACAAAATGTACACATTTCAATGCTAGTTTCGATGCACTGGTTCAACTAGTCGTATGTGTAATATTCGTTTAATTCGCTAAACCAGGACTATAAATATGAAATAGGAATGTGACACCTGAAATGAAATATTACGATTTTTTTATATTGTTTACACAAGTTAACATATAATAAATAATTTTGAATATTCTTATACATATTCTTATACTGAATAAAAAGAAAACAAATGCTAAACCAAATTATATATTTTAATTTGCACAGACTGGTTTGAAGAAATTCCTACAATAGTGGATACAAGATTTTGGATATTGACTGCCTAAATTGCATTGACCAAAGGCGGTTTACATAGAACACAACCAAAACTACCAACCAAAATAACAGACAAATTTGGAACTTTCTACGAAGAAACACTAAGCCTGGCTATCTTCGACCAGGGTGGCTGAGTTTTCCAGAACAGTAACCTCGTTTCCGGTCATACGCTTCTCACCGGCGGTTTTGCTGAGGACTGCTTTGGCAATCCAGGAGCAGCCCAGCAAGAGGATGATGAAGATGTGGGTCACCAGGAGATAGTCCAGGGACTGGCGCACCTTCTCCCAGGAGCCGCTATTGTTCACATAGTAGCAGAAGTACAGGCTCATGGCGTCGTTCATCAGGAACAGGCAGATGAAGATGGAGCGGGTATTCTTTCGCCCGAAGGGCACCAAAGCATAAATGGTAGCCAGGACGATAATGGAGGGAATGAATATCTTCAGCAGGACACAGGCGACGGACAGGTGGAGGGAGAAGCTGGACAGGAAGAGACGCGAAATGTAGGCCTTGAACCTGAAGTTGAAGAACCAATGTCCGGTGCCAAAGAAGGCCACGTAAAAGTAGAGCAGGATGTAAATGGCACAGCGATAGGCTTGCTTTAGATGCTGCACTCGGGTGAGGGGCTGCTCGCTTTCCAGCTCCAGCTCCATCTCCTCCTTATCGTCCTCCTCCTCCCTATACTCCTCCTCCTGCTCTTCATCCTCGTCCCGATCCTTAACTTGCTTTGCCCGCTCGCTCTCCTGGCGCAGTTCCAGTCCTAGCGAGAACTCGGTGATCATGGTCTGGGCAACGAGGGAACCAGTTGAAGTGGTCAAAAGAATGTGTAACGTTAGCATGTTGAACGTGATCAGCTCCAGACGACGTCTAGGATTTATTGTCCCACTGTAGGGTATTGAGAAGAAGGCGTAGAAGAAGTAGGACCAGCTGGCGGCGTACACATAGGTGCAAATGGGCGAGTTCTGCTCCCACTGATAGCTTCCATAGGCGGCAAAAAGCATGACTGTGGTGTTGATGACCCACACCCGCTGGACATGCCGATGCTTGAGGATCAGTGTACGGATCACCGAGAGCACCATGCTGGCGAACAGCACATGAATATCTTTCACGTAGTTTGATAGCGGTTTGATCAGCCAATCCATCCAAGGGTTTTGCTTCGAAACCAGAATCAGACTAAGCAGGATCACCAGTGCAAGCCAGGTAAAGAACTTGGCAGAGGTCTTGCCGAAGGCTCGGGCATTCCCCAAACAAACTCCAAGTCCGTAGAGTAGGCCAATGTGGTTGTTCTTGAAGGCCATCAGGATGAGGAGGCCGGCGGGCAGAACCACTCCTATCACATGGAGGATGGGGAACTGAATGGAGCTTCTCATCAGGGGACGTTCGCCCAGAGCCAGGATAAGCATGCCCAGGGGCAGGAGGAGATAGAGGGTTGTAAGCCAAGGAACTTTCTGCAGGATTAGCGCAACCAGGATCACCAACATCACCAGGGATACAGCCAGCGTGGTCCAGGTGAGATGTCCCCTACGTGCCGGCTTCGACTCTGCAGGTTGCCTGGATAGCTGCATCAGCAGGCAGTAGAACCAGGCCAAGTAGGAGGCCGTGGTAGCCCACAGCAGGGGAGTGTGGTAGTAGTCATGGTAGTACTCCAGGCACTTCTGAGCCAACTTGGCCATTTGTTGGCTGCACCAAGCGGCCTGCTCCATCTTGCCCGCATTCAACAGGTCCTTCACGTTCCCCTCGTACTGCTCGATCTTCCTGGAGTTCAGCTCCTCGAACTCGCTTAGGAGGGGATAGAAAATGCCCTGCTCATGCCGCCTTACCACAATCCTGGCCTGCAACAGCAACTGGAATGCATTCAGATGCAAAGCGTAGAACTTGTACTCCTTGCTGATGTTCAGGAATCTTGTAGGCAGAAGAGCCTGGTTGTTCATGGGCGGTGGGAGGCCAATCAATGCGGAAATCAGCGGTGCCAGCTGGACCTGGTAGAGTTGGTGCAAGGGTAAAATGCGGCCCTTATTATTCGCCACAAATGTCTGGCCGGAACTGGGAACGTGCCGGTTGACTCCCGCACCCCAGAAGATGAAGGGCGTCTCCGTCTCCACCTCTCCGCCGCCGCCATGGGCTCCTATTTCAGAGGATTATAGGAAACATATGTATTATTTAAATAATAATTTAAGGTTCTTTAAAACCTGAGTTGTGCTCAATGGACAATGTATCCCATCATTTTTATGGCAGCTATAAGATATAGTGATCCATTTCTGATCGTTGGTCATAATCGGCCAAGGCTCTGATTATTCTATACTGCCCTTAGGAGATGAAGGGTCTACGATCTATGGTCAGCCCGATGGCTTTAAAACCGAGTCACTAGTTTACGAACGAACAGAAAAACGGAAAGACATAAGTACATGATTAGATTGACTTGGCTAATGATGCCGTTCAAGAACATATCCTGTGGAGGATCTGAGATATCTTTACCCACCCGTATCCGTCATGCCATGGTCCGCCGTGAGTATATAGGCCGTGCGGTTATCATTGAAAACGCTCTCAAAGAGTTCATAGGTCATCCGAATGCCCAGTTGAGTTTTCAAAAGCTTCTCCCTGAATTTCGAGGAGGTGGGTCCTTTAGCATGACCCACCGAGTCCACATCGGGAAGATAGACAAAGAACAGCAGCGAAGTGGCATTGAGAAGAGAACGAACGTTGTGCTCGCTGGTCAGGAACTGGCGCACTTGACCGAAGACCCACTCATCGTTCTCCAGCTGGCCAGAAAGATCCGTTTTGCTGAAGGTAGTTAGGTGCAGTGGAGTTCCTCCGGTGGGCAACCTGCCGAAGATGCCAGCCACATTGGTGTCCACCCAGCCAAATGTGTTCCTGCTCCGATTCAACACCGTATCGTAGGTGCTGGGATTCCAGCCAAAGTTGGTCAAAGCCGCTGCAGGATCCTCGCTGAACCCAGCGAAGATCGCGATGAGACCCGGACGAGTCACAGTCGGACAGTAGGCAGTGGAGATGCCCATCAGTCCCTGTTCCACGAACAGCTTTTGCAGGTCCGGCACCAGGCTGCAGTTGTCCCTCAAAACGGACTCGGCCCGCAAGCCATCCGACACAAAGACCACAACCCTATCTGCAGGAGGTTTTTGACCCAGCTCCAAGAGAGTGGGCAGAGGCTCCAGACCCGACAGAAGGGTGGACTGGAAGTAGATGCTCAGTATGGAGCCGAGCAGCAGGAGGTGCACCACCAATGCCTGAACTTTCCACATTTCTCCGTCTTACAGAAATGTGAACTCCTCGAATAGTACAAAATATGTGAAGTAACGAAGTGAAATTCTAGGAATGAAAAATCATAGCAACCCAGGATGGGGACTAGGCACCCTAAAATTTAAATCTTAAACCAAACAATATGAGAGAAGGGTGTCAATATATCCGGCAAGTTTATTGATGTAATTAAAGATAGGTTTGATTTGATTTTATACTTTGCTGTTCCTTCAGAACAAACAAACGGGCTGTAAATATTCAACACACACATATTCAATCTGCTCGATCTCTTATTTATCATCTATACTTATTCTCTCCTCTGTACACATCAACATCTGGTTTTGTTTGCTATCACATTGAATTGTTACATTTATAGTAGTAGTTGCTGCATCTTGCCTGCTTAAAATCATTAAAACACGTTTTAAATTTCATCTGAAACATGTTGGTATACACGCACAGTAACAAGTGTATCTCTATCTGTCTATCTGTCTGTATCTGCATCTGTAGCTTTAGCTGGACTGTGTTTGCGGTTGGTTCGTTGGTTGTTTGTTGGTTCTTGGTGTTGGTGTTTCGTGTTGTGTTTGAAGGGTGCAAGGACGTAGGGGATGTAAGAAGCACACATTTCGTTTGTAGAGTCTGCTGAACGCGCCTTTGATAGTTTTTACAAAATTATACTTAAAATTGCTTGCGCTTCACGTAACTACACGTTTTAATTTAGTGGTTGTTGCTTAGTTCCTTATTCTCTCTCTCGTATCATCTCCGGCCTTTTACTTTTAATTTTACTTTAAGTTTTAGTTTGCTTTTCTGAGTTTCCGAAATACTTAATCGTTTAAAATATATAGAAATAATATTTGTATACATATATATAAGGTATATATCTGCTCCATCTGTTCTCGTATAGTAAAATATATGTATAATGTATATATATTGTATATATATAGATCTGTACGCCCTATGCCTAACCATGCCTAGCCAAGTCTCGCTCAATCAGCGCGAGTAGTAGTTGTGGTTGTGGTTGTCGTAGTCGTAGTAGTAGTATTTGTATCCTGCAGCTCTTCGAGAGTTGGAATATCGTCTTGTAGTTTCAGCACTTGCAACCTTGGGTTATAGTGCCCGGCTAAATAATATGTATCATTGTTATCGTATATAGATTGATATTGCTTCGAATCGGCCCCGAACTTGTCGAAGTAGCTGCCAAAATGCAGCACCGCGCACCGATGCGAAATGGTCTGCACATCGTTCTCGTCCTCGTGCGGCGATTCAAACAGAGCACCCTGAAACCATAAATCGGGATTATAATCATGAAATGATGCATTCGAGGTCGCGCTTACCGGATATTTCAACTTGGGACAGCCGGTCGTCTCTTCCGGATGGTAGAACCACGCCACCCTCACCACCTTGTTGCCCGTGGTGGTCTCCCACATGGACTCAATGCGGCCGATGTAGGGACGATCTGGCCTGCCCGTCGATAGAAATACTGCACTATCCCCGACCTGGGCACAAAAGCATAATTAATAACCAGACTATTTCATGAATACAAGCACAGGCGCCGTACCGTGATGGTCTCCTTTCCCCTTTTGATTGTTTTGTAAAATTGCTTTCTGGCGCGTCCTTTGACGCCCGCCTTCCTGTAGGCGGTGCCATACCAACCCCACAGCTGCCGTTCCGGCAAAAAGGCAGCTATCTTGCTGCTGCCCTTGGAGTTGTTATGCTCGACCAGATCCTCACCCTTGGCCTGCGGGCGAAAAAAAAATAAGTTTCATTAATTTCAACCCCCTTTGATAAGCGATTGGAAGTGGGTATTGAGTGCAGAACTTTGCAGTGACATAATTATTGGCTCAAGAGCTCTTTAACAAAAAGGGAATTTAAGGGAGTTTAAATTATTTTTGGCTTTGAACCCTGTGCAGCTTCACCAATATTTGGGCAAACAAATTAATGTTGGATTTAAAAGTCATTATGTTGACTTGTTTCAGGAAACCAAAGAAAATCTAAATTCTGTAAACATCGTAATTAAATATCTTTTAATCAATTTCATCCCTCTTTGACAAGCAATGGGAAGTGCGTGTAAAAACCTAGCAATGACATAATTATTTGCTCAAGAGCTCTTCAACCGAATGGGAAAAGGGGGAGTTTCAATTATTTTAGGCTTGGAAACCCCATGGAGTGTAACATAAATTTGGGGAAAGAGCTTGTAATCGGAAATTGTGAATTTAAAAAGTTATTGTTGACTGGCTTATTTTATAAAGTCGAAGACTGATGGTGAAAATTGTATGAATTAAAAAAAGCAACTTTTGGTTTCATTGCTCACCTCGTCGGATACTTCCGACATAAGATTGGATGCGGATTCCTCCTCCATATCCAACTGCTCTGTCTTCACCTTGACTTCCACCTTCACGCGATTAGAGGCATTCGCCGGCACTGAAGACATCTCCGAGGACGCAGCCTCTTGAGGCATGTCCTGCGATGCCGCCGGGAAGTCATGTTGGGCCACCTGTTGCTCCGGCTCCTCGCTGCCGTTCTTGCGATGGTGCTTCTTGTGCTTCTTGCGCTTCTTGTGCTTGTGATGCTTTCGGGAGGGATCCTCTGCTGTTGGACCCTCTCCGTTCGCAGCAGTTTCTGCTCCCCCATTGACTGTAGTCCCTGCATTAATGCCGTTCTGTGACTTGGACATCTTCTTGAGGCTCTTCTTCAGGCGCTTCTTCTCGCTGCGCTGCGTGAAGAGCTCCATGGTGGCGGCCAGCGAGGTGGTATTGTCACTGCTCATCCCTAGGCTGTGGTGCGAGTGCGAGTCCTCGCAACCGGGCACGTTTAAGTGCTCCTGGCCGGAGGAACCGCCACCAGGGCCACCCTCTCCGCTGCGCAGAGCTCCTCGCTTCTGCTTGCCTACTGAGTAGAGGGGATTATCGTTGTACTCTGTTCGGGTTTGGGTGGATAGGAAGGTTGGTAATTTGATTGGTAGGTTGGTTGGTTGGTGGGGAGAAACGAAAACAACAAACGAGTAAATAAGGGAGCACGCACACGAGAAACTAATGATGGGATGAAAGGAGCGGCTTGGGAAACTGCCTGGAACTACCTCCAAAAACAGTTCCCTCACCTCGAATGGCAGGATGAGCTAGCTACACACCTGCTATGGGATAGTCGCTGAGCAGCAAACGGATGTTCTGCAAGCGGATCCTGCCGCTGTCCCCGTCGTCGAATTCCACGCTGACAAAGTCTGAAGCAGAAGTTGTTCCAGACGCATTCACTGCACCCGCTGCTCCCTCCTCGGCCTGCTCCGAATCGATGGCACGACCTGGATAAAGGCACCGGTACTGCTGGCTCCAGTAGGCACACAGACGCGTGCCCACGGGCACGCACTCCACACTTTTCGGAGCCACCTCGAGGATCTAGGGTAGAAATTTAAGAATTCATTTAAATCGGCTGTTAATTAGGATATAATTTCCAACTCACCGTATCCTTGAGTATATCCTCACGTGACATCACATGCGACTTGTTGCCCCGTTCCCCATCCAAGGTAATGGCGTACACATCTGGGGGTCGGAGAGGCTTCATCACACCCGCATAAAAGAGACCCCCCATGTCGGTGAGAACCCTTGTTTCATCCCGATACAGATGCTCGCTGGTCAGCTGCAGCTCCCGGTCAATGCTGTTCGCCTTTCTTTTCGCCTCCGGGGCTGCTGATTGCTCTCCAGGTCCACTTCCTCCCGCACTAGCCTTCAGCTTTCGCTGCTGCTTGCGGGCAGCTGACGCCGCCTGCTTGGTGGAAGGCGAGGTGGAAGAGGCGGAGGTCACAGAGAGGGTAGACGTTGGCGTTGCAGAAGCCGCCGCATCCAACGCACTGGGCTCTAGGCGCACAAAGGAGGAAGTACTGGGCGAGCTGCTGCTCATGGGTAAGGGACTGGGCTCCGACTGCGGCTGCTGGAGAGGCGGTGGTGGTGGAAAGGAGTGCGTCTTCTCAGGGAAGCGCAGGAAAGAAGACGTCTGCATGTTGCTGGTCGAGAACTTC
Organism: Drosophila setifemur; assembly: GCA_021224005.1. Lineage (NCBI taxonomy): Eukaryota > Metazoa > Arthropoda > Insecta > Diptera > Drosophilidae > Drosophila > Drosophila setifemur. The sequence continues at coordinate 870,898 of JAJJHY010008598.1, read as the reverse complement.
GGGAACTTGTAATCGCGCAAAGGGGAGGAGGTCCTGAATGGATGAGATTAGGTTAATTATAAATCCAAAAAAAGGTTGCAAAACTCCTCGCATCTGTACAGATTTCTGTGAAACACTTACCCCAAGACACTTGACAGTGTCGAGCTGAGCGTCAGCTGAGGCTGCTGGAGAGGAGGAGGAGGCTGTACTGGAGGCTGCACGACTTGGTTTTGCTGTAGTTGTAGCTGAAGCTGAAGCTGCTGTTGCTGCTTCGAGAACTTCTTCTTTTTCTTGTGCTTGGAAATCTCGTCCAGCTTTCGCTTCTTCTTGCGGTACTGCCGCGTTATCTCCGCTAGCCGCATGCGCATGCTGTTGTCCATGATGCTAAACACCTCCTGGCCGAAGCGCTGGGCGTAGCTGGGATCCACGGCGTGCAGGGCGCTCCTCAGCTCCGCCTGGAGCTGCTCGTCCTGCAGGTCCGGCGCATCCTCCTCCGCAGGAAGCTGCTGTTGCTGCTTCTCCAGGCGATTACTGCTGTGTCGTCGCTTCTCCCTTTTCTTGCTCTTCTTGCTGCAACGGGTGGACTTGCGAGTATCGCTTCCGGAGGACTTGGAATGTTTGTGCTTCTTGCGCTTCACGGGCGTCGTCTGCTCGAGGGCGGAGGAGGTGGAGGGCAGCTCGATGCCCTGCATCGAGGGGAACCCGGGCGAGCTCAATGGCATCTGAAAGGAGGAGGAGGAGGAGGGGAAGACGGCGGATCCCAGCTGGGGACCAAAACCGAAACATGATTTGGCCTCTATTTCGGGTGGAGTTCCTCCATTGGAGCCTGGAGGGGGCGTGGGCGTTCTTGAGGAGGGGGTGGTGAAGAGACTACTTCCCTGCACAACCTCCTCTTGGATGCGCTGCTCCGCTAAGGCACACAGCAGCTTAAGTCCTCCAAGTGGCTCTGGCGCCGGGCTGGGTTCCATTTCCATCGGATGTAGTTGCTGTGGATGAGGAGCTTGTGGTAGAGGCGAGGGAGGTGCCACCTCCACTTGCGGCACTGTCTGAGGCTCGACATATTCCACCGGCTCTTGTTTGACCCTCACCAGCGGCTTGCTGTTTGTGCTGATGTTGGAGAGCAGCTCCAAACCCGTCAGATCCTCGGGAGCGGGGTTCGTTTCTTGGTTATCCGGGGGAGTCTGCTCTGATGACTCCGCCTGGCTGGCACTGGGTATGTCACTGGGTTCCGTTTGGGTATGGCACTCGATCGGTATCGACTGGTTATGGCTGGGCATGGCCTCTGGACTGGGCTTGGTCAGTTCCAGCGGCTGGACAAAGGAGGAAGGGGCAACTGGAAATGCTTCGTGGGGTTCTTGCAGCTTGGACCCTGTGATTGTACCCGGAATGCTCTCGTCCTCGCTGCACACTGGCGTGTCCGTCTGTATGTTGACATCCTGCATCTGCGGCAGAAGGGGAGGTGCAATCTCGGCCAGCCTGGGCGGAGTTTGCGGTGTAAGAGGGGCGTGCAGTTTGTAGTTAAGAGCCGCCTCATCGGACACTGGTGTTGCGGCTGTGAAGTCTCCCCCCGAGCCGTGCATGGATAGGTTGAGCAGAGCAGGAGTGGGACCCGACTGAAACAGCTGGTGTGCCGTAACCGGAGCCAGCGGAGCTGGTTCCATGGTGGCCGAAGTCGGGGGTGTGGGCAGACGCATTAGGTTAAGAGCCTGCTCCTTGTCCCGCGCAGCTTCCAAGGGCACCAGTGGCGGGAGAGCCAAGGGCAAGGGCTGATGCGCCTGGTAATCCTCCAGCTTCATCGAGGGGGGCAGAAGCAGCGAGCCCATCGTAGAGGGCAGGCTGAGGAAGCGCGAACTGCTCGCACTGAGACTGCTGGAGGAGCTCAGTTGGCTGTTGGAGCTGTTGGTTACTCCGGAACCCGCCGCCAGGCTCAGGTTAATGGTGGAGTTGGTGGTCGTGGTGCTCGTCTGTTGATTGCTGTGCTGGCAGAGCGTCGAGCTCCCTGTAGCTGTGGCCGCAGCAGCCAGATACAGCTGCAGCGTGGAGGCGTACGAGGGCGTGGTGCCCAGAGCCTGGTGCCCGCCCATCGAGGGGAAGATGAAGTTGGGCAGGTTGGGCAGTCCGGTCAGGCTCGAAGACGGCTGCAGCGCGGCGGAGGCTCCACCGGAAGGACCTCCACCTGGGTTGGCTTGGGGTATATAGGCCGAGGGCCAAACAAAGGCTGCAGCAGCTGCTGCCTGTTGGAACGGATCTGTGGGCGTTAAGAGGGGAAAATTTGATATGCCTGCTGTCGGAGATTGGAGGTTGTAGTTGCAGTTTCGAGAGTTTGGAGTTGGAGAGGTTGGGTTGGAGGAGGAGAGAAGCGGAAGCAGTTGTAAAAGCATGAATTAGTTTGGTTTTGGCGAAATCAAATCAAGCTTCTAGAAGCTAGAGGTGCTGGCATGCGGCGTGCAAATGGAGGAGTGGGGAGCTCACTTACCGAGCGCGGCTGGGGCTGCAGGGAGGAGCACCACCTGTCCCCGGCTGGCCTCCCTGGAGTACTGCAACCCGTGCATCGTGGCGGGCGACATGGAAATCACTGATTCAATGGGTAATGCATCTACAGAACAAAGCAACGGAAAAGAGATAACCAAATAGAGAGTGGGAAAGTGAGGCTGAGTCGCTGGAGGGGATGGCGATGATGGAGGTGTAGGACTCGCACTCACTTGGGTACTGCCAGAAGGTGGATGGAGCTCGGTTCAGGGCCAGGTCCTCGGCGGTGGCTGTGCCAGTGGTCATCAAATCGCCGTTGCCCGTGAAGTACAGATTTCCGCAACTGGTGGCCCCTGCAAAGGTCCGAAACGTATACTATTATTTATTCAATTCAATTTATTTCGATTTCAATTTTATAGTCTTCTTCTTGGAGAACATAAAAGGTGGCAAAACAATACTATTATTCATTTAAGTCAGTTTTACTTCCCCTTAAATTTACCATTTGTTCTTGTAGGAACCTTAAAGGTCGCAAATTAACATTAATATTTATTCAATGTGCCAATCCTATAAAGTACTCAATGCGTTGAATGTTTAGAGACAGATTAGAAATAAAAACTGCCAGTTCTATGGTACATTGCATCTTCCTCTTAACCAGAGACCTAAAGTCGACTACATATTTAAACTAATTCAATTCCCGACAACACTTTCGGGGAGAAATATATATTTGAAAAACCCCTTTCTTTATTATTATGTATTCTTAATAGATTTAAATCCCAATCCAAGCTCGGATTTATTGACGAACCTTCCCGCTCGACGTGCGCTCGTTTAATAAACTTTCTGAAGTTACTTCCAGTTGTAAGCGAGGCTGTGTGTGTATACGTGAATTATTGCAGTGGCCTTGAACTATGCATTTGGTGACCGCGCCACCCCACAGCCTCCCACCACCCCCTGAGGCCTACACCTACGCAACTTACGGCCGAATCCAGAACCCAACCCAACAACCCCACACAACCCACCCCTCGAGCACGGCCTGCGGCCAGATAATTTCACAAAAATTCGATTAAAGCGTACGTGCTGCTCGGTAATTGCATTACATTAAGGGCTCTATTGGAAAAGACAACTCACCACCCATTCAAATCCACCCGAGAAGTAAGCAGTTAAAGAAGTGGAAATATATAAATGAAATGAATGACAAGTATTGGGATGTTCGTTCGTTGTTGTTGGTTGTTCCCTTCTCAAAGCGCAATTAGTGCTACATCTTTTGACAAGTGACATTGTAAGGAGTGGTGCGGAGTGGTGTGAAGTGGAGTGGCGGGCATCTCGACTACCCGCATCTCGCATCCTATAGTACATCCCAGCAAACGGTTTTATAAATAGCATGGAAAAAACAATAACCGAAGCCATTTGTGGGCAACACTGCCATATGGTCCGTGCAGCAGCCAAACCCAAAACCATTCTGACGTGTCATGTTGCTAGGTCCTGTCTCCTGTACTGTCCCGTTTACGGTTAGATCCTGTTACCCTGTTGCCAGGGCTCAACACAAAACCAGTCGAGCATCAGCATCCCTTATCCTTGCTGGGCCCCTTGACTACTTCGCCTTGCACCACTCACCACCTTCCTCGCAGGAACAACTGACTTGTCTGCCAAACACCCACCCGAGCTCCGTTTTCCGTTCTCCGTCCGTGAGTAATCTGTCTTTGGATTCCTGTCTCACCTCCTCTCGCTTGCCACTTGCCTCGCTGGAGCGTGAAACGTCGAAGCTGACGATGCCCTATTCTCAGCCGGAGCATGAGTAATCTGAAAACTTTTCCTTTTTGTTCAGGAAATTAAAACAACAAGTTTCCGACTAGGAATTCCCCCGAAAGCTCTAACCGCAAGATTCTTTGGGGAGAAGTCCAAATTTATCAGAAGAAAGTTCTTTGTTCGAAGATCTTAGAAAAAACCCCTGAAAACCACACTGTGCAGGTTCTTCTATATTTTATCAGCTAAGCTGCTGAATGGAAGTTAGCTTGGTTTGTAAATGGTTTACAGATTAAAATACTCTTCCTTCAAAATTAGTTCTTTAATTTTGTAACGTGATTTAACAAAGAGCTTTAAGAGCTTACACCTACATACAGCCCATTGTTGGCTCAGTACCACTCAAATGCTTTAGGAATTAATCTTTTAAGTAGGTACTCAGACACTTAACATTTAAAGTAGACACCTAGATATAACCAGATGTTGAATTATTTCCCATTCAAATGGTTTCCTAATTAATCATTTATATTTTCAAAAAATGGTTGGTAAAATGGTTGAAGTGCTTTCAAAAATCCCTTTATTAATCATATAGCTTTTTGTTTGACATATGCCATTTAAATATCTCGGATTTGCCATCTAGAAGGAAAATGATAAATTAAAATCATGAATTTCAGATAAAACCCTGTGTCATGAACACTATCAATTCCCAATTAATTCCGGTTTTGCGAGTTTTGGAAAGTATATATATATATAAAAAAGATAAACCCTCTTTGCCATGGAAACACACCCCCGAGAAGGCAAGCAGATTTGGGATCTCTATTGGCAGAGCACTCGCCAAGTCGACCAACGATTCCTCCCTGCCGTTCTGCCGAAATTGCAATGTGTTTCACTTTCGTTTTACTTCCGCTTTAGGAGTTCGTATGATTTACCACCGGTTTCCTTGTATTTACGCTGTGATACCCAGAAGGGGCGACTCGACGCAATGCGAATGAAAGTCGACTCGACCCAAAGCGAATCGACTCGAATCGGTGGCTGTCACAACAACGACAGCCGCACAACAGGCGGGCATCATATGATTCCTGCCCTCTCAACTTTGACGGGGTGTTTGCGGCGGTCACCCTCGCATATGTACTGTATCTGTATCTGTATCTGTAACTGCCTCTGACTCACTGAAGGAATTTTTCGAGCGTGCACCGTTTGATGGAAATCTTATTAGTGGCATAATTGAACGACGTCCACATCCTCGTCGTAGTCTTGGCATTATAAGCATGGTAACGATGCCTCAAGGGACGTGGGACGGGCTGTGGCGTTCATTACAGACACACAAATCTGGACTCACAAATTGAATTAGATTCGAGCTTTTCCCCCTTGCAAGTTCTTTCAACTTACGACAGCGAATAGAGCTAAGAAAGAATTCAGTTATGATAGATTGATTGATTCATGGCGGTCGAAGGGATATCGAATATCAAAAATATCGGATGCGCATTAAATCTTAAAAGGGAAAAAATCCATTTACCAAGTTAATCCTATTTGTTATTTCTTGTGTTCTGTACTTCATTTTACGACTGGCTAGATTAATATATTTTGAGGTTTGACCATTTTTTTGCGAGGCAATTGCATTTTTTTTAAATAAAAATAATAGTTTTTTAATAGTTATAGTTAAGCTACTATATTTTGGAACATTATTTTGCAAATATTAGACTTTGTAAATATTGGATATCGTTTGTAGCAAATATAAATATTTATTTCGAAAGTAACACATCGTTGTAATGGTAAATATCAATACATTTTCAACCATTTGGGAGATCACAAAGATACTTTGTAAAATCTTTAATTATATGTACGTATATATTCATAATAATTATCCATTTTTATATCTAACCTTAATATTCATCGTAAATATCTAAACAATTAGCAAATTAAAAGATTTTTTATATTGCCGATCAATCGAATTATAATTCATTTAATGATAATTTAAAAAAATCTAATATGATTTTTAAATATGAATATTTATATGGAATCAGATGTATGTTTGATCGCAAATATCGATATTATATCACCCATATTAGAGATTGCAACTATCAATATTTATACTAGTAGATAGAAATCCAATGTCTATTGGAATATAGCATATTTAATAATTCTAGTTTGAGACTTTTAACCATCTCTAGCACTCACCGAGGTCAGCGACGCGTATGCCGAAGCAGTTCATGTCCTTGTTGAGTGGGGGCTGGAGTGGCATGGTGGCCGGAGGATTCAGGGCGGGCACGAGGGCTTCCTGCGGCCGTTTCCTAGCCACGGCGATGCCAATGGGCACGGAGTTGTCTTTGGGTGGGGGAACGTAAGAGGAAGGTGGGAGAAAAGTGGCTTGGTTAGGTCAACTCTTACGGCTGAGGGAGCAACACCTACTTGTGGTCTTCTCCAGCTCGGATACCTTGGGCGACGGGGCCTCGATCTTCACCAGCGTGGTGAGGGTGGACGAGGACATGGAGGTCTTGGATGCAGTCAGAGATCCCTGGAGCGGTTGATGTCCCTGCTGGTGGTGGTGCTGATGGGCCTGGTGATGGTGGTGTTGGTGGTTCTGATGCTGATGCTGTTGGTGCTGATTGGAGCTGATCTCGGACACCTGGCACGGCTCCCGCTTGATCTGCACGAAGGTGTACGAGGAGTTGGTCTGCTGGTGGTGGTGCATAGGTGTGCTCCCAGCGGAGGAGTAGCCTCCGAACTGGTCGAGCTGCAGGTGCTGCTGGGGATTGGGCACCGAAATAGCCCCCGCCTGCGAGGTGGTCGGCACCAGAAAAGTGGTCGTCGCGGAGCTTAAGACATCGCCAGCTCCGTTGCCTCCGACGCTGGCATTAAACGAGGCCATTGGGGCCGGAGTCTTCTCCAGATCTAAATCTAGATGGTGCTAGCTACTCCTGGGGAGCGCTGCCGCATCGAGATAGTGCGGAGCAGATATGTGTCTCTGCTGTATGCTATATCTCTGCTATATATCTCTATATCTCTGCTATATCTCGCGCTAAGCGTATTTTTATACGTCCATTATCCGCTCGCACACACACTGGGACACATGGGGACACATGGACACACACGGACACACTACCGCACTAACACTAACACTAAACACCAGCACACACGCTCACAGTCTACATTTTTACAGGTTTTCGTTGCTGCCTCTCGCGGGTGCAGCATTCAGCTTGGGATTCCTCGCCTCGCCAATGGCCCGTAAACAAATGACATAATCCGAGATCCGAGAGAGCGCTCCTGGGCCTGTCTTTCACAGCGTCCCAGCGTTCCAACGTTCCCAGCCCTTCCCAGCCGATCTGGAAGAATTCCCACTCCGCTCCCAACTCCGAGAGGGGCTCGCGTTGTTGCGCTTTTTCTTCTTTTTTATTGCTTTCTGCGCGTATCTGCGTCTCGTTTGCCGCCCCTGCGATCGCGCACACTGCGTACTTCGTGGATGTTTTTTTTTTCTAAGGGGACCGCGATCTCTTGCCCGCTTGCTTATCTCACTACTTTTTGGTTCATTTGTTTTGGATTTTTTGCGAGTTAGAAATCCCTGGAGAAAAGTCCACGGGACGGGAGACAAAAAAGAAGCAGCAAAATGTTGACTAAAGCGGTACTGCCAACTCGTCGCGGTTGAAGAGTCAGGGGGATTTTTTAAAGGCGTTAGCTGATTTCTGCGTGTTTCTCTTACGTTTTGGTTATCGATAAATTAGGGGGCGCTTTTGTTTGAATTGGAAAATTGGTTGGAAAACGTGACATTTCACAAAGATGCTATTTTTGCTGGTTTTAATCAGTAAATGTAATATTTAAGTGATAAATAAAAGCACAAAATCTAAAATTATACATATATTTGGTACAAATTAAGTATACAAATTTATTTCCCCATCACAAAATAATAGAAAAAACTTTCAGTTAGCAGAAATGCACATGGAATAGATAGGATAACAAATGTTGAGGCTGATTCACTCAACTCAGTCCAGCATCTTTCGGATCATATAGTTGAGAATGCCTCCGTTCTGGTAGTAGGTGATGTCCACCTCCGTGTCGAAGCGCAAAGTGGTATCGAAGAGCCGGCCATCTGCCTCCACCTGAATGGACTGACCCGGCTTGAGCTTACCCTCCGGCAGGGCGATGTTGAAAACTTCCCGACCACTGAGGTTCAGGGTTTCGGCACTCTGACCAGGAAGAAACTGGAGCGGAAGGATTCCCATGCCCACTAAGTTCGAGCGGTGAATGCGCTCGTAGGACTCGGCAATGACCGCCTTAATGCCCAGCAGGAACGGTCCCTTGGCGGCCCAGTCCCGGGAGCTCCCGCTCCCATAGTCCTTGCCCACCACCAGCACCAGTGGAGTTCCCTCACTCCGGTATCGCTCCGCCGCATCGAAGATGTCCAACTCCTCGCCGCTGGGCACGTGTAGGGTGATGGCTCCAGTTTTGGTTGCCAACTTGTTGACCAGCCGAATGTTGGCGAACGTTCCTCGAGCCATCACAGCATCGTTTCCGCGTCTCGATCCGTAGGAATTGAAGTCCCGGGGTGTGAGACCCCTCTCTGCTAGGTAACGAGCTGCTGGAGACTTTCTGGCAATGGATCCCGCTGGGGAGATGTGATCGGTGGTCACGGAGTCACCTAGGAGAAGCAAGCAGCGAGCCCTCTCAATGCTGCCCAGTTTGGGCAACTCGCGGGTCATGGTCTCGAAGAAGGGCGGTCTCTTGATGTAGGTGGAGCACTCGCTCCAGGGATAGAGCTTGCCATCCGACACCTGCAGGGTCTGCCAGTCCTGGGAGCCCTGTTGGATTTTGCCTATTTTGTAAGGATAATAAGAATTAGAAAAACAAGATAGGTTAGCTTAAGGAATCCCTAAAATGTTTCTATACTCACTGTAGACCTCCTGGAACATGGCCGGAATGACGTGTTTGTGTTCCACCTCCTGAATTTCACTCCTCGAGGGCCAGATATCCCGAAGGAAGACTTTTTTGCCCTCCGAATCCAGACCAAGAGGCTCCGTTTCGAAGTCAATGTCCACACGACCAGCAATGGCGTAGGCAATTACCAGGAGCGGACTAGCCAGGTAGTTGGCTCTGGTATTCGGATGAATGCGTCCCTCGAAGTTCCGGTTGCCAGACAACACACCACAGCAGACCAAGCCGCTCTTTTCGATGGTGTTTACTACATTCTCATCGAGGGGACCCGAATTTCCGATACAGGTCATGCAGCCATATCCCACGATATCGAAACCCAGCTGCTCCAGGTAGGGAATCACTCCAGACTCTCTCAGGTAATAGGTTACCACTCCAGAGCCTGGTGACAGGGAAGTCTTAATGTAAGGGAGGATGGTCAATCCCTTCTCCACGGCGTTCTTGGCCAGCAAACCTGCTCCCAGCATCACCGAGGGATTGGAGGTGTTGGTGCAGGAGGTAATCGCTGCAATCACCACGGATCCATGTCCGATCTTATAGCTCTTGCCATCGTCCCACTGGAACTCGCCACGTGCACTTAGAGCCTCCGGTTTTATGGCAAATCCCTTGAAGCCTACAGGACTCGACAGACAGGACTTGAAGTCCTCGAACATCCTGGACACGGAGACGCGATCGTGAGGCCTCTTGGGTCCCGAGACCGAGGTGACCACCGTTGAGAGGTCCAGGGTGATGGTCTGGGAGAGAAATATATGATTGACGCAAGCCAACTATGTAATTATTTCAAGAAAACCCACCTCGGTGAAACAAGGATCCTGCTCCTCAGATGCATAATCCCTCAGCTGCCGCGTCGCCTGCAAATACTGCCTGATTATGTCTATTTTCTTCTCGGAGCGGTCTATGAAAAATGTACAATTGAATAATCAGAGCAATAGTTATTGAGAAACCAAAACCCACTTGTCTGGCGCATGTAGCTCAGGGTATTCTCATCGATGGGGAAGTAGCCCACAGTGGCCCCGTACTCCGGACACATGTTGCTGATGGTGGCCCGATCGGCAATGCTTAACTCAGCCACTCCGGGTCCGTAGAACTCGACGAACTTGCCGACCACACCCAGCTGTCTCAAATGCTTGGTGATGGTCAGCACCAGATCGGTGGAGGTGGCCAGGGGCCCCAGTTTGCCCTCCAGCTTGTAGCCAATCACCTCGGGCAGCAGCATGGAGATGGACTGGCCCAGCATCACGGCCTCCGCCTCGATGCCTCCCACCCCCCATCCCAAAACTCCCAACCCGTTGATCATCGTGGTGTGTGAATCCGTGCCCACCACACTATCCGGGTACAAGATCTTGGAGCCATCAGCAGTGTCGGTCTCGAAGACCACGCGCGCAAGATACTCCAGATTAACCTGATGTACGATGCCCGAACCGGGTGGCACAATCAGCATGTTGTCGAAGGCTTTAGCGCCCCATTTGAGGAAGGTGAAGCGCTCCTTGTTCCGCTCAAACTCCAGGGACTGGTTCTTGCCCAAAGCATCGGGAGTGCGCGCGAAGTCCACCTGCACGGAGTGGTCTATGACTAGGTCGGCGGGGCAGATGGGATTGATCTTTTCTGGATTTCCGCCCAGCTCGCGCACTGCATCCCGCATGGCAGCAAAGTCCACAACAGCAGGAACGCCAGTGAAGTCCTAATTAGATGGGGATAGGTGAGAAGGAAGCTTGGAAGGTTGAAAAAGATTGCCCACCTGCAGAATAACCCTGGCCGGCTTGAAAGATACCTCCACATCGTTGGTGCCCTGCTTTAGATCCGGTGTCCAGCTCAAGATGCTCTGCACATCCTTCTCCAGCACATGGAAGTTGTCGCAATTGCGTACCGCGGACTCCAGCAAAACGCGAACGGAGAAGGGCAGGTTGCCTGGGGATTTGTGAAGCAGTAAAGATAACACGAAGACAGTTGATGGCCCCGAGACCTACCATATTTTTTGTCAATGGAGGGCAGGTCGAAGTACTTGTAGATGTGGCCGTCCTGTGAGAAGGACTCCTCGAAGTGGGCGAAGGGATTGGCGCCTGCAAAGGGGGTCGGGTTAGCTTGCTGCAATCATAGTTCGAATAAATCCTACCGGAGCCGGACATGACGGAAATGTTGGTCAAACAGAAGCCTGTAGAAGAATGTGACCAAATTAAAGTAACAGATGTTCATTGCGGCGTTGTTTTCCAACACATTTCTGAGAGTCTATAGAAACCTATCGAATTGATACACAGAAAGAAATGTGTTATATAAAACAAAAATTGTCTCACAAATTAATGTTATTTTTTGAACTTTTTTTTTATTTAAATCTTATCGTAACAATACAAGTGTATTTAAATAAATGCATCAATTATTGACGGGAAACCAAATTATCGTCAAAATTATGGGTGTATTACAAAAATTCTTCGGAAAATAATAATATAAAAAGTGACTGCGTTTTGAAAATGATTATGGTTACAAATTATATTTGCCTTCTACGATTTGCACTGCATTTTTGCATTGCAATAGTTACAAGTTACAAGTTAGGTTTTCCATCCTTTACATATACTTCAACGTATATAACCGACATTGGGGGTTTTCCGATTTCTCAGTGGTTTATTGTTATAGTTACATGTTTAGGCTTATTGTAATGTCACGTATCATAATAGTATCTGTATCTGTATAAATAGTATCTAGGGGATTATCAACTACAGCGGCAGCGGGCTCAAGCGCAAGCGGGATAACAAGGTGGGCCTGCATCCCAGGAGTATCCTACAGGTAGATGCGTCGCAGGTCCTTGGGCGTGGTGATCGAATTGCACTGTGGACAGAGCTTCCTGGCCCCCAGGGTCTGGAGCCAGCATTGCTCGCAGTGCACGTGCCAGCAGGAGACGGAGATGGCGGGATTCTTGTAGTCGTCGATGCAGATGAGGCACTTGTACTTGCCCTGCGCCTGCTTCTCGTACAGACGCAGTCTGGCCTTAAGCGATTCAATGACCTGCTGCTGGTTCTGGGAGGCAGAGCGCGTGGAGCGCGAGGTGGAGGGTTCCTCTTGGCTGGCCAAAGGTTCCTCCTCCGTTGCAGTGCCGGAATTGACCTCGGAATGATTCAGCTTCGGCCCCTGGCTGGAGATCAGCCTACGCACATAGCTGGTGACCTCCGCCTCGGATACATTTCCATCCGTGTCCTCGTTGGCCAGTGGGATTACATCCCCCTCCCCGTACTGCGTTGGCCCATAGATGTGCGTATCGTCCTCGTCCACATTGAGATCTTCATCCTCGTCGTCCTGCCCCTGCTGACTGCCATTGTATTTGATCGTCTGGCCTCCCAGTCCCAGAGCGGAGTAGCCACCCTGGATCAGAGTGGACACCCGTATGCGCTTCTGACCCGCCCATTCGTACTCCTCATACTCCTCGCTGTCCTCCGAGTCCTCGCTAGAGTGTCGCTCTCCGTTTGCTTGGCCGTTTCTACGGCTCTGGCGCAGGCACTGATTGGCGTGCTCCTGGATGTGGGATTGCGGATACTTCTGATTGCAAACGGGGCAGTTGGCTTGGCTGGATTCGGGGGGAGAGGCTGCAGGGGGAGGAGCTGCTGCAGAGGGCGTAGCTGCAGGCGAAGGAGCAGCTGCAATGGGGGGTGCAGCATTTACAGCAGGAGGAGCTGCTGGAGTTGGAGCAGGAGCCGAAGTCGAAACTGGAGACGCGGGACGCTTCCTGGTGCGCTGTCGCTGACGGGCCTGCCTGTTGCGTTGCACCCTCTGGAACACGCTCCAGGGCTGCCTTCCTCCGGATCCGGACTGGGCAGGGGGTGGAACAGCTCCCACCGGAGTGCTGACCCTGGTCGGATTATGCAAGCGCTCCATTTCCACCTGACAGTGGTCGGCCACCTGACTGCGCTTGATCTTCACGTCGCATGTGGGACAGATTACATCCTCCTCCCCATCGTTCCCACTTCCATTCCCATTGCCGGCCAGAAGCTGCGCGAAGTTCTCGCCGTTGGCCAGAGTGTCCGTGGCCATTAAAGCACGGAGTCCAACGCGAGGTTTTCTCACATAAACCGCAGCTAAGAGCAAGTCTGGGGAGTTTGTTTTGTTCTTTAAAGCAAGCCACGCGACGCCGATTTCTCAGTTTCTTGGTTTCGCGATCTCGGTTAAGGTCACACTGTTCGATGGGTTTAATAGGCACAAAGGAAGCGCTCATATGTTTTGTAGTGCATATCGGTATGACCTTTTATGCAGTTCCAGAAAATACCAGTATCAATCGAAACCTCAATAGTCGTGATTTGTCCATCTCTATTGTTTTAATAGGGAACAAAACATAACTTTTGTGGCTGTCGTTTATTAATTTGACAGATTATATCGGCAATTGGGTATATGTGAGTTGAGCGGAAGTTACACTGTTCACAATAGCGAACTGCAAGTATAAAGTTATACGCAGGGAAAAGAAAATCAATAAGAAAGGCTATACAGAAAGGAAGTGAATAGTGAATAAATATACTCGTACATATGTAGAACCCTAAAAAACATTTTGTATACTACCGCGATGCTTCCTTTAAACATGTGCCGCACTTGTGCCGTGCAAACCGGCGGCTTAATCCCCATGTCCACTTGTTTGGAGAGAGATGCCAACAAGAGCTTCTACGACGTACTCCTAGAATTGACGCAGATCGATGTGAGTTGCTGCATTGGTAATTAACTTACAAGTAGGTAAACTTAAACCATTGCAGCCCCTGCAGGAGAGCTTGGATGACAATCTGCCGCAGCGTATGTGCAGCGATTGCCTGGAAAAATTAAAGAGTGCCTATGCCTTTGTAGAGCAGGCCAGGAAAGTAAACGGGCAGCTGAGATCTCTTCTCAGGGAATGCCTCGATGAAACCCCCATTGATATTCCCCAGGAGCAGCCCATAAAAACGGAGGTGGATATAGACTACGAGCAAAGGGATAACAACAATCGGGGTGCAGGAATCCTTAAGCCCGATGTGGATGAGGAGTCTCTAGAGCTTAAGTGGCAGCCGAAAAGTGATAGCGACGTAAATGATCGTGAGGCATTCAGTGATGAGTATGTTTTTACATATTACACATTTATTTCTTATACACTAATCTATTTTCTTCATAGAGATGAGGTGGGCGAGAAACCCTATCAGCTGCGCAGGAGTTCCCGGAAAGTCAAGCAACCCGCGGAGAGTGATAATGAGGAGTAAGTCAGTAAACAACCATAAAGAAAGGCTTGCTTTGGGGGAAGCAGCTTAGAATACCCTTGCAAATCTATATTTGTTAAGCTTCAGGAGCCAAACCTATATTTTCATTACTGATTTAACCAATAAGATGCTTTTTATCTATAATGGGGAACTTGTTTAGTCAGGGCTAGGCAACATCATATTTCTTCCGAGAAGTAAAATAAGTCTTAAATAATGCTTGTTTCCAGAACTTCTCGCTATTTTAATGTACAAGATGTTTGTCGGGTTGTAAAATATTTTATATTGGAAAACGAATCCATAAGAGCTACTGCAGGACGGTAGGAATTGCCACGCACAACTTTCACGCGATATTTGGAAAACAGAAACAGCAACCTTTTCGCTGTCTCTGACGAATGTTTGCAATAAACCATTGAAAAAGTTGGTTCATACGCTGATTGTGCCGTCAAACAAATAAGTGTAAGGCGTTCAAAAACAGACATAAAAGCACCAAATACCCAAAAAGCTTAAATAAGCAAAACTACATTGGAGATCAAGAGTACGTGCCCTTGAAATTTGACCAACTCTCAAACTGAATTTTGCGATTCTGATTAATGTTCTCATAACGATTTCTTAGCAAAATTATGTAGAACTGAGTTGCAAACAATAAAAATCAACAAATTTGTTAATTCAAAAATGGCTTAGTACATACTTGGTCGGTATTCTTTCGTGTTTTTTGTTTGTCGTTTTTTCTGGTCAACATTTAAATACCCTCTGCAAGCGCAGAACATTTTATAAAACTCTCAACTTGTTACCATTACAAATGAAAAAATTAACGGATTTTCTTTACAGAACTAATCCCAGTGGACCCTCACCCATGAAACGCCGTCGAGGACGTCCTCCAGGCAAGGCAAAGAGCCTCTCGCTAACGTCCGATGGCCGGCACGCTTGCGAGGTGTGTGGAAAGAGCTTCTCCTGGTTCCGGGATATGCAGCGTCATGCGCGTTCCCATTTCGAGAAGGACTCCTACGTATGCAGCACCTGCGGCAAGGGGTTCCTGCGCAAGGACAAATATGTCTTCCACCTGCGCTGTCACGAGAGGAGAGCGGCCAAACAGGAGGCACTACAGCTGGGAAATGAGTGGCGTTTTGCAGAGCGTTTATATTCGTCCGGCAGGCTGAAGAGGATCGAGTGCAAGCTGTGCAACTTAAAGTGCCAGCGATTGGAGGAGCTGAGGAAACATTTAACCAGTCACAATGACTTGGAGAGTTTGGTTAGCTTAAACCAGGATAGTGATGTAGTCAGAGAACATTTCCCAGGACTGCCCTGCGACGTGGAGCACATCAAGCAACAGGTTGTTGCAGACATAAGTCAAGGAGAGCTGGAGAAGTATGCAAGTGTAACCAATTTCAATGGATACGAGCTAGGTTTGAGTGACTCCGATGAGGAATCCTCCTTGGAAGAACCTAAGTACCATTGCATCGTGTGCAAGGAGACCTTCACCCGCAAGCACCGATTGGTGAGGCACACGCTGGAGGAACATGCACAAACCCAGGAGCCTCAGTTACCCTGGAAGCGCTGCAGCTTCTGCAAGATTGGATTTCTGTGCCCGGAGGTGTACAACCAGCATCTTCGTCACCAGTGCCACAGCAAACTAAAGAAATATCGCTGCAGGAGATGTCCCGGAAAGTTCATGTGGCCAGAGAACTTGGAGAGACATGCCTGCTCCCATCGCCGGGAGCAGGGTAAGACGATTTCTTGTTCCTTATGTGACACTTTGCTGCCCAGTTTGGCCCAGCTTCGTGCTCATTTGATTACTCACCAACATGACTTGAAAGGCATCGACCCTGAGCATCGATCCTCCTTCTTCCTGGCCTTTTACCCTGAGGGACTGGATTGCACTCCCTCCGAGCTGAGTGCCCGCATTGCAGAGGATTTCGACGTCCAGGACTTCGAGCGCTACTACAATGCTTCTACTTTCAGTGGTCGGGAGTTGGATCTATTTGATTCAGAGACAGACGAATCCCTGGGAGAAGAGAGTAAAAAGACCTATGAATGCCTCGTTTGTGGGAAGACGAGCAGCAGACTTCTCGTACTGTTGCAGCACCAGAAGAGCTTCCACTCGGAGGAGTTAGCTCCTCTTCCCTGTACCTGCGAGAATTGCGGTGATGGTTTCGTCTGCGATGCTCTGCTTCAACAGCACCGCAGGCGTTGCTGTGCGAGGAAGCACAATAGGTTCCATTGCCAGAGCTGCAGCCTGCACTTTGTGTGGCAGTCGAACTACGAGCAGCATTTGAGAACGCACCATGACCGGGAGGAGGATCAGGAGCAGACGGAGGCGGGTCAGGGCTCCAGACAGGCAACCAAGCTGCAGTGCGATGAGTGCGAGAAGGTGGGTACCAAAAATAAATGTCATATATTTCGACCAGTTACTACAAGAGTAAACATATAATTTTACTTTATTAAAGGTTTTTATCTGGCACAAGGATCTCACGCGCCACAAGAGGATGCATCAGCCGCAGTCCTCTGCTCGGTACGAGTGCCCCCAATGCAAACGCAAGTTTCACCGCAAGGACGGCCTCAAGTCCCACATGCGGGTGCATTCGGTGGATCAAGAAACAGAGCCACCAACCAGAGGAGATCAGAAGGTCCCCTCTGTGCTGGCCCAGCTAAGTCGTCCGCACGGGTGCAAGCAGATCCAGTGCATGATCTGCCTCTCCCGTCACTCCAAAATAGCTGATCTTCGCAACCATTTAAGCTCGCACCAGTTTGGAGTGAGTTTCCCTGAGGAGAGAGATATTGCAAATGCCTCGAAATTGTTGTACCCCGAACTGGCAGCTCCCCTGGACAGGGAAAAGCTGTCGGAGAGGGTTATGACCGATGTGGAGAACGGATATGACTTGGACAGATTCACTTGCATCGCCAACGAAGCTGGCCTGGAACTGACCTTGGAGAGCAGCGAAACGGATACAGAGTCCGAACAAGAAGAGGAGCTTCTGAGCCAAAGCTATAGCTGCAATCTCTGTTCGATGGAGGTGAAGAGGAAGCACCAGTTGTATGCCCATCACTTGGAGGAGCACAAGTGGGTGGATGCGCCCTTGACCTGCTCGCACTGTCAGATTAGGTTCCTTAATGAAACGCTCCTGGAGCACCACTCCCGGACCAACTGCCGCAATCCCCAGAAGCGTTTCCAGTGCCGCAAGTGTCCACTTCGCTTCCGCTGGCGGGAAAACCTTAAGCTGCACACGAATGTAAGTCATCAGCAGGAGGGGAATGCAGCTGGAGAAGATCTCCCCCAGGCGGAGGGGGAGTGCCAGCCCCTGCAGTGCGCGGAGTGCCAACGCAGTTTCAAGATGCAGAAGGACCTGACCAGGCACACCCTCATGCATGCCCAGGATTCGAGCATCTACAGGTGTCGTTGGTGCGCCCGTCGCTTCTACCGTTGGGCCAATCTCTTGCAACACATAGTGCGCCATGGTATTCGAGCCAATCAACTGCCCTACGCGGAGGCTCTGCTAGATGCGTACGGACATCCTGGGGGCCAGAAGATCGTCGAGTGTCGGGTGTGCCAAGTGAGCTTCCCTACGATTGCTGCCCTGCGTCTGCACCTGGAAACCATGCCGATGGGCAGTCACCACGAGCTCAACTCCCTCCAGAACTACTCTGTAACCAACCAGATGGGCTATGAGCTTACCCTGGAGGATTCGGAGACGGATGAGGAGGGAGTTAAGCCCCCTGGTTGTCCAGCATTCTATACCTGCGGCATGTGCCAGCTGAGATGTGTGCGGAAGTTCGAGCTGCAACAGCACCAGCAGGCCATGCACCGGCTGGAGAAGATCCCTCAAGGATGCAACCAGTGCATCTTCAAGAGCGTCTGCCCCGAGTTGATTGACCATCACAAGAAGACGCAGTGCGGCAACCAGGAGAAGCAGTTCACCTGCACGCGCTGCGGCTATAGGTTTATGTGGGAGTCCAATCTGCTGCAGCACATGCAGCTGCAGCACGCAAAGCAGGAGGATCCCGAGCAGGAGGCTCTCCAGGATGCAACCGATGAGCAGGCGAGCCAGGTCTTCCAGTGCGGGCTCTGTCCGAGGAAGTACAACCGCAAGGACCGGCTGACGGCGCACGTGAAGAAGTTCCATGGACCCAATGTGGTGAAGACTCCAAATCCCGCTCCCGCCTCTGATCCGCCCAAGGAGCCGAAGCGTTTCCTCTGCGCCTTCTGTGGAAAAGCGGTCAGCTCCTCCTCGAACCTTATCATCCACATGAGGAGGCACACCGGGGAGAAGCCCTTCAAGTGCGACTACTGCTCGATGGCCTTTCCCCGATCATCGGACCTCCAGTGCCATCGCAGGACGCACACAGGCGAGAGGCCGCACGTGTGCACGGTGTGTCAGAAGGGCTTCGCCAGATCCTACAAGCTGCAGCAGCACATGCGCATCCACAGCGGGGAGAGGCCCTACAAGTGCACCTACTGTGAGAAGAGCTTCACCCAGTCCAACGACCTCACCCTCCACATCCGACGGCACACGGGCGAGCGTCCCTACCAGTGCGGAGTCTGCGGGGAGCGCTTCATCCAGGGTACAGCCTTAAAGAACCATCGCCTGCAGCAGGGTCACCTCGAGGAGGGTGCTCCGGGCTCGGGGGAGCCAGCAAGGCGCTCTGTCCTCGAGCAGTTTACCGTGTGAGAACGGGCGAAAAATAAATGTGCAAAGCGCACAACGAATTGTATTTAAGAGTTTTTTTTGAAGCGGATTTAGCTTATTCGTGTTTTTATTCTAATTTCAAATATTTGAAATTAATGGGGAAAGAGTAAGTTTACATTTGAGCATTGGTTACTTTCTGGGGGTTTCTGTTCGCCTGGTACATTTAATAAAAGGAATGTTTAGTTGAATTACTAATTACTGAAACATCCGTACAACAAATTCCAGCAACGTTAAAAAATTCAATTTGTTCATGGGATTTCAGAATGCAAGTATCAGGCGAACAGGAATCTCCAGAAGGTCGACAAAAAGCATTTTCCTCAATTTTAAATACCCATAGAAGTATGCTACACTTTTTTTAACTTTTGACATTTTAAATATGAATTCCGTTGATTTCAAATTAAAGTTTGATCGTTGCTGGGGGTTTCTGTTCGCCTGGTGCTTTAAATTTGCCAATTGAAATTTCCGTTACAACAAATTCCAACGTTCAAAATTGTCAACATTGTATAGGATTTGAGAAATCAAGTACCAGGCGAACAGAAATTTTCAGAAGGTCGACCAAAATGATTTCACTCAATTATGAATACCCATTATACTATGCTACACTTTTCTGACTTTTTAAATTTGAATTCCGTTGATTTCAAATTTAATTTTGATCGTTGGCCACTTTCGGGGATCGACTGTTCGCCTGGTCCATTAAATCATAGAAACATACCATTCAGATCTGTTAATGTTTTTAAAAATTCATAATTATTTCCTGAAACGTGATCACTTTGCAGCTTAAACCTTTTTTAATTTTAGTCAGATTCTTAAATTACGTTCCTTAAAATCATCTTATACGCGGTTTTAATTTTTGTTTACATTTATGCAACTTGTTAATGTTACCCCTAAAACTAGCAAACTACTGTCGTACCTGGCAAGATCGACGTATGTTAGCTGGTGATGCTGATCAAGAATATTTTTAACTTTACATGTACTTCACTGCATTCCATACTTCTGGTCATTATAATACCCTCTGCGGGGTTCTAAAAAAACCACCTTAACAAGCTAGAGTTAGTGCAGGTTCCAACCCCTATAGAAGGGGTTGTTTCACCTATCTATCACCTGCCACATGCTCTCCATTACGTTGGCAACCCAACCGAGTGGCCTTAGCGCCCCTTTTCACAGCGAACACCAACCGACAAGAATAAATACAAACTACTGCCCACAGAAAGGAGCAGCCGAGCAAACGAGAACGGATTGAGCAGAGATCAGAAGGGAAAGCAGATGCTCAGACCCGCGAACGCCCGCGTTAAAATTTAGATTTGAAAGTTTCGCGCCTCGAATCGAAAATTCGTCAGTTTCGGTTTCGGTTTCAGTTTCTGTTTCTGTTTCCAATCTACAGAACAAACAAAATATGGTCAACCGACATAAGGGAATGGAAAGTGGAAGCGCAGGGAGCGGGAGCTACAAGGATGCGGATCAGATCTACTGCGTGGTGCTCCACGTGGTGGAGGGTGGGTGAAATCGATTTGGAAAAGAATCCCAATAACATTCCCTCCCTGAGCAGCCATCAACTTCGTGGGCCGCGATGCCAGCGAACGGGATCGGGAGAAAATCGTGATGAACGCCGTCCTCAACACCGTACAATTCGAGGTGGAGGGCACTCAGTCCTCCACCGCCGAGACCATAATTTTTAACAGTAACTGCATCTGGGAGAGCGACATGCCCGGGATTAAGCGCCTTAAGACGGATCACCGCCCCGTCAAGATCACCTTCAACGCCTGTCGAAGAAGCGGGAGGACGACCATTGGGACCGTGCTCTTGCCGGTGAGAGGACTACCAGTGGTCAGCTCCCCTGGAAGCCACAATGCCCCACAGCTGAAGATGTTCTGGCACAAGCTGATCTGCATCAGCAGCGAGTTCCGCTCCCACAAGCCGGAGGTGCTCCTCATGCTGGCCATTATCAAGAAGTCCATTCTGCACAACAAGGACTTTGACCACCTCATGCAGTTCGTGGATGTGAGTTGCAAGTGAGACTTTGCTGAACCGTTATCATTTCTAGACCCTTCCAGAACAAGTCACCACCCACGTCGCCCTTGAAATCGGCTGGGCACTCGATGACTTCCAGCATGCTCCAGTCGCAGGTGGGTAGAGCCAAATAAATCCCATCCAGAAACCCAACAGGCTAACGTCCTGACCTCCTTGCCAGGCCAACGTCTATGTGCAATCGTTGGTGCAACTGGGCCTACTGCAGGTGGGCAACGATCCCCTGATCGACTGCGACATCATCGAGGTGGTGCTCCAGCTGAAGCAGCTCAAGAACGTGAACCGCCTGGTGCAGTCCCAGAACGCGGGGAAAGACACCAATTCTGTGGTCCTGGTCTTCGACTTTGTGGGCAACGTGACCAGCATCGAGCTGAAGCTGAACGAGTCCGACTCCTACACTCTCAACGATGTCCTAGGAATCCGCTTCAAGACCTCGCTCAAGAGCATGAGGCTCTACTTCCAGCGCATCTTCTACCTGCCCATCAACATGTATATGAATGGAACAGCGATAGGTGGGTCATAGATCCCAGCTGGTAGTCCCCTCCGAAGATAGCCTTCTTTATTTTTAAATTTAAATTGCGCCTTAAACATTCCTTCCCCTCCCAGCCAACTACCGCATGGACTTTGGTGACTTGCTGCCTCCGGATAGCTACTTCTCCGAGAACCGAAAGTACACCTGCAATGGCTCCTTCTCCTTCAACCGATTTGGACGCATGAACAGTGCCAGGGAACCGAAGCCACCCTCTATGGAGTACGCTTTCAGCGTGGACATGATGACCGTCATGTCGCGTCAGGATTGGGAGCCGGCACCCTCTACTCGCAGAGAGGTTTTCCGGGAGCTACCCGAGGATCGCAAGGAATGCGAGGTCTCCTCCTTATCCCACGACACCGCCTCCGTGGGGAGTTTAAATGTGGGTACCGAGCTATCGGCCTCGGATCGATCCTGCGGCTCTATATCTCTTCCGGAAGCGGGACATGATTCTGATGCTCCGGTGGAACTGTTGAATACAACGAGTAGTAGCAAGAAGTTCACACGATTAACGGATGGGGATACTTTCCATACGGAGAGCGAGGACGGCCGAGAGCTGGGAAAGAAGTTCTCCGCGCTGGTGGTTCGCGAATCGTTTTCTTCAGAAAAACAGGAGGAGGAATTTATAGCCAAGGAACACAAGAAAATAGAGTTTCTACTGGATGATTCGGATGTTGAAATTGCCCAGTTTAACGAGAATAGAAAGTCCCAAAATAAAATACTAAAATCTAAAGATCAACTTCAAGTGGAAATTCGAGAGGAGAGGAAGTTGAAAGTCAAATCAATGTCCAAGAAACGTTCAGCTTTGGAACTTAGCTTAGCTTCACCCAGGAAACAGATAATTAATTCCCAAGGTTCCAAGGAGTTACTAAGGGAAACTTCAAAAACAAGGACTAGTGCCCCACTGAGGAGAAAGTCATCTGTGGACGATAACCCGTTAAGAGAGTCCCCCAAGACAAGGGTTAAAGTGCTGCCCCCTAAAGAGAAGGCAGCTTTGGAAGAAAAACGTTTAGAGACCCCCATAAAAGAATGTTTCAAAACAAGGGTTAATGTTCCAAAAACATCTTTGGAAGAAAACAAGTGTAAAATCGCCATCGAAGGATCCTCCAAAACGGAGGCTAGAACTCCTGTGAGAGCAAAGCCATCTGTAAATAATAAAGATGTTAAGAACCCCATGAGAGGATCCCCCAAGCCTAGATTTAAATCACCTACAAAAGGTCATCCAATTTTGGATGATAAAGAATGTGAGGAGCTGACATCCTTGGAGCAGTTTGAACGGGAGGAAAAAAAACTCGAGTCTGAAGCTGCATTCGCATCTTCCATGAAACGAAAAATAGAATCCGACATAAGAGAAGGATCTCCAGTGCCCATTGAACGCAAAGTGAGGAAACCAAAACAAGGGGATAAGGATAGGCACACTGAACTCCAAAATAGTTCTTTGAATGTCACCTTCGATGGGCCCTCGGCATCTTCATCCAACGAGTCCTATCCCGAGAATGTTGTCTGCAAAAAGATCGCCAAGAGATTATCCAAGAGAGAGCACAGCGAAGTGGATGTCCCTCCGGAGAAGTTAATAAGATCCAGAAATGATATCCAGATCAAAAAGAATAGAGAATCTACGACCGAAGATAGCTTTGAGCAGAGCGTTGAGTTCGAGATTGTACAGCCCTCGAAAAAGACTTCTTCGAGGAAAAAGAAGGGCAGGATAGCGAAAACCTCCCGGGAGATAAGGAAACCGGAGAATTCCGATTTGGAGACTGACTCTCAAGATATGGATCTGGTTCAGCAAAAACGGAACACCAAATTCAAGCAGAAGCTGCCTAAGGACTTGGAACATTTTGAGGAGATTAAAAAAACCAAGCCGTTCCACTCTGACCTGAGCCTGCGAGCCCGCTGGGTGGAGGTGAACAAAGTGCAGGAGAAGGCTCGGATTGAAACGGAAAAGTTCTTGGAGGAGAATTGCCAGGTCGAACTAAACTCGGTCCTCTACGAGGACCAGCTGACCCTCGGCCTGTCGAAACCCCTGAAGATGAAAAAAAAGAGCAAGGAACAGAAGGTTATCGATCTGGATAGCTCATATGTGGAGGAGAGATCCTCTCCAAGGGATCCTTTGAAGGAAAAGAAGCGGACACTGCCAGTTGAGGAGCATGTGCTCCGGATGAAACTCAAGAGCTGCGAGGAATACGTATCCTTGACTGATGTGACCTCGAAATCTGCTGAGGTGATCCAAGAGCGAGTGGTCAAGAAAAAGAAATTGAGGAGAGTTATCAAAGATCGGGAAACTGGAGGACATCTGGAATCTTTACAAGAGCAAGTTAAGCCTGTTAAGAAGAAGATAATCAAAAAGAAGTCATTACTGGTTTTGGATAACGAAAACACGGATCTCTCCGAGGAACACTTTCAGGAGCAAGCCAAAAAAATAGTTAAGAAGAAACCTAAACCAAATGAGGAGCAACCCCCCGAAGAGGATTCAGTATCAACCAAAACGATATCCTCAAAAAAGTTTCTGACGGATAACACTACCCGTAAAGATTTTAAGGATTTGGAGGTACCTGACGTCGATCAGCTCTCCAAAACAGATTCTGTTTACCAGTGGCTCCTGTCCTGGCGCAGGCAGCAGATTCGGATCTTTGAGGAGGAGCTGGCCAGCAAGGAGTCGCACTACAAGTCTCAGCTGGAAAAGATGGAGCACCAAGAGACCAGGAAACTAATACAGAAGGAAGAGGCTCTACAAAAAATTCCACCCATCGACTACGAGGCCAAGTTTAACGAGCTGGAGCAGCACATAGCCCGGCTGAAGACGGAGATGGAGCAGCAGGTCCGACTCTTCGAGAGTCGCAGCCTAGAGCTCCGCCAGGAAAATCAGAATCTGTCCAGCGAGAAGACGGAGCTGAAGGCTCGTATTGCAGCCATGGAGCAGCAGATCGGGCAGCTCCGTTTGCAGGGATCCGACGAAGGAGATCTGAAGAAGGTGCTGGAAGAGCTGAGGTCCCAGAACAGACGTTATTTGGACCTGGCCCGCGAGAAGGATCGCTACAAGAAGCAGTTGCGGAGGTGTGTGAGGCGTGTCCATGCCCTCAAGATGGCCATGTACGAGAGGAATGTGGACAGGGCGCGTGATGGCATGGAGGTCAGGTGAGGCAAGGGTAACGGAGTATGGTTAATGCAATTATTAAATATCTTGCCACATCTTTTAGCGCCATCGACCTCAAGCAGATCCTTACGAAAGACGCCATGGACTTTGAGCGGGAGTACGGTCAATTCCGTCACAAGGTCGTCTCACCCCGATTCCCCCTCAGCGGTATGTCCGGATCGAGTGACTTTTCCTCTCTAACCGGGAACCGGATGTCAAATGGTTGAAAGTCTCCCTCGACACGGAAAACAAGAAGCGTAACCTCCAGACTTTACCAAATTAACTGTGACAATTTTTTAATTTATTTTCCCTTACTGCGTTTTGTTCGTTTGTCCAGAAGGAGTAAATGTTGGAAAGCTTAAGATAATGGGTTGGATTTTGGGTTCTCCTACTCCAACACAAAGCCCACTCGCACGAAGAAGGGCAGAATTTCCAGGGGGGCGGCGTAGTCCATTACCCATGTGGGACCGGTGTAGACATCCTCGCTGTTGCCATCCTTCCATTGGCCCTCTGGGAGGTAGATGTCCCTCTTGGTGGCTCCTTCCACCACAACAGGAGCGGCTATGATGTCTTCACCGAGGAGGAACTCTGAAGGAGAAAACAATTAAAGTCTCTGAAAGAAACCACAAGATTGCTACTCACCATCGTAGATGGTCTGCGCCACCTCATCCTTGGGGGCGATCCACCAGAGCGGCATATTCACAGGCTCTCCCGAGTCCACAGCCCTCTGGAACAGCTTCATGATGTAGGGGGTGTAGGTGGCATGCAGGGCAGTGAAGGTCTTGCTGATGGTAATGCACTCGTCGTCAAAGTTCCAGGGCACGAAGGAGAACTGCAGGGCGGGCATGAAGACGTTGGCCTGGAGCCAGCGCAGGAAGAGCTCCTTGGTGGGGGGCTTTTCGTAGTAGCCATTGCCCCCGATCATGTCCGGCAGGACGAAGGGATACCCGTTGAGGTTCATCTGCAGCATGGTGGAGATCAAGGTGAGCAGGCCGTTGTTCCAGCCCCACTCTGAGTCCTTGTCCACGATGCGCACGAAGATGGGCAGGTCCTGGGTGCTCTGAGCAGAGCGAACCTCCACCATGTCCCCGAGCTTGGCCACAGTGCGTACGTAATCCCCGACAGCCTGGAGCGGAGTCACCATAGAAGAGCTGGCCTGCAGCACTGGGTCACTGGGAAGCCAACTGGTCTCTCCAGCATCGAACTTGAAGCTATCAATGCCGTCCTCATCCTGCAGACGCTTCAGCCTCGTGCTAAACCACGTCTGCACAGCGGGCTTGGTGAAGTCCAGGATGGCCGCATCCTTGGGCTTGCTATTCCACCATTGGGTGTCAGAGCTGCCCTCGTGGTTCAGCACCAGGTAACCCAGTCCCTTGGCCTCCTCATAAATGGCCGTGCAGTTGTTGTTGATGAAGGGATGGATCCACAGGGTCACCCGGAAACCCAAGGCCTTGAGGTCGTCGGTGAGTTTCTTGGTGTCTGGGAATTTGTTCTTTCGGAAGGTCATAGCACCATAGCAATCCTCCCAGTCATCATCTATCTCCAGCTGGCTGTTTTCAAAGCCATTGTCCAGGATCTGCTGGGCAAAATTACGAACCACATCATCACTAACCTCCGCCTTGTAGAGAGCCCAGGTGGACCACACCGGGTACTTGACCATACGCTCATCCGGGTGACCCGTGGGCTGACCCAGGAATGTCTTCACCGCGTACTTGTGAGCCGCCTTGGCGTCCTTGGCCACGGCCACATGGTAGGTGAACTTGCCGGAGGTAACCCTCGGATCGTAGGGCAGCTCACTGGTGGCACTCAGGCAGAGCTGATCTGGGTAGGATGCCGAGTTCTGATCCAGGAAGAGTGGGGTGTTGGCCTCCACGAAGATGAAGGCTCCATCGCTGTTCAGCCAGTAGCGCTCGCCCACTCCGAAGTTGTCCAGTTCCTTGGGGAGGTACGAGTAGTTGCTATGCCGCTGTCGCTCCACGGGCCAGTAGTGCTGCTTCTGTTCTGGGCCACTGAACCAGTGCTTGGAGCCCGTGCCCAAGGGGAAGCAGTCCCTGGGCTGAGTGCCCTTCAAAACCTGATCCCTTGACACTTTCACATGTGTGATCTGACTTCCCGTGCCGGTGACAACGCCGTTCTGCACCAGGGTAAACGTCACAGTATTGGTTCCGTCGCTGAGCTGGTAACCACCATCGGAGGTCTCCACCAGATTGGAGCTGCTCTCAAAATTGTCGAAGGTCACTGTTTGCAGGCTGCTATCGCCCTTCATCAGCTCGTACTGGAGCTTGTCACCGCGTCTCAGTCTCACATAGACGTCGCTGTTGGGGAACTTGTAGCGCTGCTCGATGCTGGCGCAGGTGTAGGCCACATCCCAGAGGCAGCTGGATGCTGCGACCAGGAGCAGCAGGGGTGCCAAAATAGACCTCATTTTGTTTTGAACCTCATACGACGACTGGAGGGCAGCTGGCAGTGCCGGTACCTAATATAGCCGAGATAACGAGGAAATCGACCGAGTTCTGAGGCATACTAACAAAATAAAAAATAAAGCTCTTGAACATTGTCGCACATTTCCAGACCCACCCGGGGGAGCACTTGGGAATCCCGTGATACTACTTATCAATCCCGTTCGAATACTACCTGCCACAATGCATCGACATCCATTAGCTAATTGATTGCGTTTAGTGTCGAGATTGCTGTTCACCTACATCGATAGCTTTGGCTTTGTAATCGGGCTGGGGATAGGGGGCTTCTCTCAAAGTCAAGGACCGCTTCAAATCTGACGATTACAACAATTTCGTATCTTTGAAGTGCGGAATCCTAGGGCTTGTATCTACTAGTGAATAGATTGCAAATAGCAGGAACTATCAAGAACTGGAATATTTTGTTGATTTTATAATCAAAGAAGTGATTCACCAGCATTTTGTATCTTTCTAGTACTTTACCTACGCGTATTTATCAAATTTCACAATAGCGATTGGACTTTTAAAAGATTTCTAGAAAAGTTAAAAAAAAGTAAATTTGCGAATTTTATAATATACGTACATATATTATTATATATGGCTCACCCATATTTGGTTTCTTTCTAGTACCTTAACTATTTATCAACTTTGCAATACCAATAGCTATTATTCTTTATCTTTAGAAAAACATTCCTTGAAGATTTCTTTAAGTACTGAGTTCTCGAACTTTTATCTATTCGTAAAGCTATGATTGCGAAGTACTCAAGAACCTCTGAGAACTGGAACATTTTGTTGACTTGATTATTATGATCCTTGTTATATGGAGTACTTTGATATAGCTGATTCACCTTGTTCACTAGTATACTATACTATCTCAATATTAAACACCCAGGAAAACAGTATTATTTTATCATTTTAATCATATAATTATAGGTTTATTAAGGTATAAATAGATATATAAACATATATTTTTGATTTTCGCTTTCTTTTTACTGCTTAATACTTTTTAACTATTTTGGCTTGAGAGCAAGAATCGGTGATATCGTCGAATGTATCGAAAATGTTAGTCGAAAGTGTGTGTTCGTCCTTGGCTGAGGATTTTCCTAATCTTCGTAGTGGTTATGGGTTTGGGGTTATGGGGGGTGGTTAAATGCATGTCGTAACTAAAAGTGTATTAGGATTTCTAGCGAACCAAATGAATGCTCTCCTCCTCCTCCGCCTCCTCCGCCTCCACAGAGATCTCTTCGCTGGTTGAGGACTTTGAGGACTTTCCTGGGAAATGGGCCCGGAAGAGTTCGTCATCGTTCTCCGAATCGCTGTCGTCATCGCCCATCAGAGCCACTCGGGAGTAGAACTCGTTGGATCGCGCTGTCTCCCTGCGATGGTAGACAATGCCTCCAGCGACCACCACACCCACCAAACTGAAGACGAGCCCTAGAAGGAGCAGGGCAGTGGTGCCATTGATGTAGCTGGGGGCGCCATGTTGGGGATCCGCCATCTCGGACACATCCACCAGGGTGGCCATTCCCGTGCTGCGCACCACATACGCATAGCAGAAGGTCTCGTTCTGGATCTTTCGGAGCTGGCTGCCCGGGTAACAAGTGCTGCACTGGGATGGGAGTGCGCCATGGCAGGCCAGACAGCTCTTCTCGCAGGTGGCGCAGATCCTTGAGGGAGTCTCCACCAGTTTGATGAGGGAGGGACTCCGACGGCGACGACGATCCTCCGCCTGGAGAGGATCCTGCTTGTCGTCAATGGAATTGGAAACCGAAGAGGGATGATCGGTGGTGGGAGAGTAGGGATTCACAGGTCCTGAGGTTACATCATCCTCCATATCCTCCTGTTCTGCAGCTAGTTTATCGAAGGGATACGTGTGCAGAGGGCAGACATCGTAGCAGAGGTCCTCGAACATATAAGAGGGGTCCTTGCACTCTGTTAAGAATTATAAAACCACAAATTACTATCTTTATCTAAAATTAGGATTGGCGAAATGGAGAAAGGTGATTTGATTACCTCAGCAACAGTTTAGAAAGCAGAAAAGATTAGTTGGAAATTGTAAAGTTAGTGATGTTAAACAAATGGGAATAAAACTTGGGTAAACTTGAGCAAAGTTGACCCAAGTTTTGAGCTTGAAATGAGTTTAGAAATAGGGATATAGAAAATGTGAACAACAAAAAGAACTTTTTATATTTAAATTGTAATTATATGTCTGCTGATTTAAAATATATTTAATCACAAATAAAAAAAAAGCCAACAAATATAACATATTATGTTTGATACTAAACACCATATGAAATAATAGATAAATAAATGCTCTGTTTTAGTATGGGAAACATTCAAAAAGATAACTTTGTATTTAATAAATACTACATAACGATTAAGTTTAGAAAAAATTATTTATTATTATTATTATTATTCTGCTGAAATGAATGCAACGAAATCAAGCTTACAAACGAATCGCGTGAATCGCATTTATTGTCAACCAAAAATTCAAAGATATAGTAGAAAAAGCAAGCTCAGCCAGGAAAACATGCTCGAAAGTAATAATAAATAAAAAACAGAAAAAGCCAGTGCACTTGATGGGTGGGGCAGAATAAATGAGTGATTACTGTACCACCACCAAAGTAAAGCCCAACTATGCGTGAACGTGAGAGTGAGGGTTTTTAATCGGGTTAAACCAAAAACAAAAAAAGGTAAGGAAACGAAACAACAAATTAGAAAGTGGTTAATGTCCCACAGCAGCAGGAGTAGTGGGGGAAATTGCAATTTCCTTTTAAATCGAAAGGAGGAGAACAAAACAATACTTAGGATGGAACATTTTTGGACCACACTCACCTTGTCTGGAATTTGCAATCTCAAAACCCCAATCGGAATTTGCGATCGGTCGGAGTCAGTCTATATTCGAGTATTTAAATTTTGAGCATGTTTCGCTTGCTGCTTTGAATTTTTCGTTGGGAATAAATTGCTTCTTTCTTTCGTTTACGGGTTCAATGCATTTATTTATTATTACTCATATAGATATTATTATATAGATAGATATATACACAAACATACATACAAAATTGTATTGAGTTTCGAATTGCGCACTCTTAATTTCCATCATACCTAAGAGCTTTATTTTCTTTACATTTAAAAAAGTTCAGTTTCCTTTTGTTTATACTTGCAAGCATTAATTTACGGTTTTTGTTCCAATGTTATTTTACAATTTCGTAGTTTTAAAGTTAATATGTTTAATTGCTAGTTACTACCCCAGGCCCTAGTACCAGTTTTTATTTTCTTTTCATCGAATTCTTTTATTTAGTATAAGCTTAAGTATTAATTTGGCTTTTTGTTCCTAATTACTTGATTGAGTAATTATGCTTCGATCGCGAGTCTCTAAGTGTATTCTGGTTCTCGAAGATAAAGATAAGTACCGAACAGAATACACGGAAACGCAACCGAATTTTGTTGTGAAGTGTTCGCAACAAAACGTACTTGGAAATTTGTTCAACAAAATGTATCTTGATACTTGTCAGAGTTTGGTAAATACTTGGGAGTGAGTGTGTTTGTGTGTTGGTTAATATTTGCTTGACTGCTTTTCGCTCGCTGCTTAGTAATGATTATAGTTATACTGAGGAATCGAGGGTTAATAATTCAACTATTTCGGCTTCTTGCTTCAATGCACTGAGAGAAATGCTATAGCTTTAGTTCTTTATATCTTATGCGTTGGCTAATATGTGTGTGTTTTGTGTGTGTGCGTGTTTGCTAATTACAACAACAACAAAAAGATTCTCTTCTTGCTCCTTAACTCGTTTATTAAATTAACCTTTATAGTTGTATTGTTTATTGTGCAGTTACGATATGGTTATTCATACAAAGAAAATGCATTCCGAAGATAATGCATAATAAACCCAATAAAATAAAATTACGGATACAAATCACAAAGGAAGATAAGTAAATATTTTGATTAATTTTTAAGTAATATTTTGTACCAAGTTCCACAAAAAAGAAATCCCTTTAAATGATATGTTTTTCGTTTGTTTTAACTTTTGTATGGAAAACCAAATCCCTTTAAGTTTGACTGCTGCTTACGCGAGAATTAATGATAATTATTGCACTCAATTTATTTTGATTTAGGTTAAATATATTTAAGATTTAAGCAACAAATTTGTAACAAAGATATGTTTTGTGTGTGTTTGTTTGTGTTTCTGTGCGTTGTGAACAAAACAATTATAAGTTGGAATTAAGTATTCTTTAATTATTTATTTATTTTTCACGCGACCAGTTAAGATGCTGTGTCATGTTGCAAGTTTGTTGAAAACTGCAGGAACTTTTGTATAAATTGTTAAGTGTAATTAAGATTTAATTATTTATTGGTTGCTGCCTACATTCCATTTATTACGCTAAGCTTTACCCCTACACCTTAGATTACTTTTTGTTTTTTTTTTCTCGTTTTTTCTGCTTGATTTTCCCCTTTCTTATTCGGATCTGGTTTTCGTTTTTTGTTTTTTGTTTTTTTTTTTGTTTTTTGATACAAAAATGTTTTGCTTTTCTTGGCGCCTTAACTCTAGAGACATTCCACATTATCCATTAATCACTTAGATTTGGTTTTATTTTATTACTTCTCCTGCCACATCCTCACCTAATTTTCCCCTCGATTTCAAGATTTAGTTTTAATTGTAAGAAACAGTCTTTTACTATGAACTCTATACTGCATTTGTTGCTGTGGTTGTTGTTTTTGTTGACTGCGCGGCATAAATAATTCGTATTCCTAACCAAAATCAGACGAGAAAGGGACTCAAACTATGGGCAAAATGTGTGAAAGCAAAGCCTTTCGACTACTTGGCTGGCTTGGTAATATCTGAAATAATGCATTCGTTTACACAGGTATATATAGATATCCAGGCAGAGGGAGCAAGCAGTGCTTGTGCAACTGTGTTGAGGCTCCACAACTGCGAACAGGCGAGGGGAAAAACAAATGCGAAAAAAAACAAATCAAATCAAACTAAAAACAGGCTTAAAAATCACAAAAAAACAATCAAAAACGAATTGTACAAATAAATTTCAACTAAAATCTTAAACTTAAGGTGTGTATATATTTTTAGGGTATAATTGTGAATAATTGCGTTTTGACTAAAAAATAATACGATACAATTTATTGATGCGTCCCGTTCCTCGATAAAAATTAAAGCAACCTTTTGTTTTCTCGCCCTGCCACGCCTACAATTGTATTCGTGTGTGTGTGTGTTGTTGTGTGTGTTAAACTACACTTACATTTAAATTTAACTACAAAATTGTATGTATATATATTTTTGGACTGCAGTGATTCCTCCCTTCTCCCTTCTCTTCCACTATATATTAATTTTTGTTTTTGTTCTTAGCAAAAAAGCAGCAAATGCTTTTCGTCCTGCTTACGTTCTTGTTCAGTTGCCATCAAACTTTTAATTGGAAATTCTTTGTTCGGTTTTTTCTTTTAGGTTTTGCTTGTTGCTTGTTTATTTCTCGTTTTTACACAGTTCAATTTTGTTTCTTTTCTGTTGCCAATCTCCGCGCTTCATTCATTTCATTTTATTTCATTGCATTTGCTGCTAAATTATCTAATGATGTGGCTGTTCTTGTTCTTGTTGTTGTTGTCGTTGTCGGCATGTTTAAAGTTTAGAAAGAAGACTTGCAAGATCGAAATAAAGAGTAAAGACAAACCTAAGCACTTGCGATCGCTCCACTTAAGGCACGCGGCGGTATTGCTGTGATCTCGAGTCATGCCCACCTCGCCCACCTGAAATGGAGAGAGAAAAGTATATAGAGAGGAATACATTATAATTGGAATCATTAATCATGGGGGGGTAGTGGGTAGGGGGGGAAAGCAATATGGGGTTGATGGACTCAATAGGTAGTTTATTTGCCATAAAGAGACCAACAGTCGAAGTGCAACCCTCTTGCATTTGTTAGTTTTAAGAGTTTCAACCAATCGAACAAACAAAACAATTACAAATCCATTCCAAATAATCAACCAACTGTTTTATATTTCCTGTATCTATTCGAAAAATGAAATTGTATGTAAAATTATGTATAAACCGCACAACTATATGCATTTGGCAGGTATCTCAGAAATGTTGAGGTCCTAAAATTGATTTTGCAGCCGACGCTTGAATTAATTCCTTCAAAGATACATTTCACAAACTTAAGTTTGATAAGCCCCAAAAAAATAATTACATTTTGTCTCATGTCTGCGAAATGATTTTCTTCAGTAAATTATACCTTTAATAAACTTTTCCAATTTGTTAGATTAATGTAGAAATACATTCCCACAACAGAAAACACAACGCAGTTAAAGTATAATCTTTTGTTCTCTTCAAATAAATACCTTGTCTAGGCCGTAAATGTCTGATTAAAGATTAAAGCAGTTTTATTTGCTTTTTGGCAAGCCGGTGACTGAAAAGTTTCGCCTGATTCCTGTACTGTAGTTGTGCGATAGTTCATTGCATGTTGCCGCTCTGTCTGGCATTTTAAGTACTTATGTGAGTGTGCGTCTGTCTGCCAGCCTTTATTTATAGCGGCCCTTTCCCAAAATGTCTGTCCACGTCCTTCTGGCTCACTCTATCTAAACTCGCATGCAATGACGTCGCGTGCTGGGCCAACGAAGGAAAAGTAGCTGGAAAATGGGCTCGAAGGGGTTGCTGGAAAAGTGTTTGTTATGCAAAAAGTTTTTTACCAACCAGCCAGCCTGGCAGAACCTCGGGAGGGGTGAGGCGTAAAAACTAAGGTCACTGCACTCGCCTTTATTACCGCGCCTCTCCCTTTTAGTTTGGCCAGCAGAAGCCGAAGCAAAAAACGCTGAACGCTTTAAAGCACAATAGGTGCCAAAAGGTTAAAAATTGCTGCCTGCCCCGGCCAAAGTGCACTTGAATAGGGCCCAGCCAGCGAATCTAAAAACCGTAGGCAAAGTTTCGGAAAAGCACTGATTTTGTACACAGAGAAAAAACTTAGCATTTTGGTAG
This sequence comes from Drosophila setifemur, assembly GCA_021224005.1. Classification (NCBI taxonomy): domain Eukaryota; kingdom Metazoa; phylum Arthropoda; class Insecta; order Diptera; family Drosophilidae; genus Drosophila; species Drosophila setifemur. The sequence goes on along the minus strand of JAJJHY010008598.1, from coordinate 836,793 downwards.
GAATATTAAAAAACATGTTTCATACAATTAAATTCGGATACTTGGAAAATATGTTTAAAAATATATTTGCATCATTAAATAGCTAAAAAGAGTATTATTCAGTGGTGGTATTATTATTTTGGTTTTTTTTTCGACATTTTTTGATGGTTGGTAAAGGTAAAAAGACAGCGGTTATTAATATCATGCTCTTAAATGTTTCACTTTTACTTCTTCTATATATACCGATATTTTTTATTTTTTCCCTGGACCTCATGTCCTGCTGCCCCTGACAGGGGCGTGCGTAGTGCCTTGGCCCACTGCCAAAGGGGGTCGAAAAGGGCTGCCAAAAGTGGAATTAAGATGCAGGCTGGAGTAGGAGATGGAAAGAGATACTGGGTGGGGTTGGTTGGTGCGGGTAGAAAAACAGGTCCAAAGCTGGCTGCTGACAGTGTATGCTAAGTATTTGCAAATTTATGAGCGCCACCGGCCGAGTGCTTGCCATCTTCTTTGGGGCTGGGGTCCTGTGCATTGGCGCGTGCAGGGAAAATCGTACATTAACAACAAATAGAACGGCATGCTGGCAAGCACAACAAACTGCAAACTGGAGATGGGAATGGAACTGAAACCGAAACTGAATTGGGATATATAACTTGAACGGGGAACGCAGGCAGAGTAAACGAGCTAGAGCTACCTTGCTCAACGCTATACAGAGCTACACGGTTTGCAAAGCACTGGGCACTCAGCACACAGCACACAGCACAGTTTGGCAGCCACTGGCGCTGTCCGAATGTCCTGCGAACAGACTGACGTTTTAATCAAGCTAGCCACATGCAAGCACGCAGCGTTGCACCGCGACTGTGATGCGGGTTCTGATCACTACTTGGGTCCTCGCTGGCCGACAAACCATCTACGAAGCACTGCAAGACCAAGAAATAAACAGGACACGAGGCCAACGGGGCGAATGAGTAACGTTCAGTGTAGGCCAAACAAGAACTAGCCAACGGATGATGATGGCTCTCTGCCAAAGATTGTGGTGTTTGGGTTTAATGTCTCAATTCCCCCACAGATGTGTCTCTTGGGATTATATTGCAAGATAGTAGCTGCCTAGTTTGAATTATGTCTTGGAATGGATTAACAAATAAACTGTCTGAACTAAGCGGCAGCATTAGTTTTAGTTAATTACAAATGAATGAATTTAATAATATACGAGTATAGTGATTTGTGCATTCTTCGTCTGCATTTAATTATAAATTATATGAAAAACTAATAAATATAGATGAATATCTTAAAAAATTCACACACGCTCAACGTTATTATTTACATATTCTATTATCTATTTATTTATTTACTTTCACCCAACAAATGCGACATTTAATATTGTCTTTTCAAATATTCAAGAATTTAGTTCACACAAGAAGCTCAGACAAGAATAATCTGAACTATTTTCACAATAATCACCAATGTTTATATACTTGCATGCACACATTTAAGACACTATATTTGGAGTAGTATTTAGAATATTGTACAGTTTACTAAATGTGTATTTATGTCCCTCCCACTCACTTTGTTTAAGTTGAACCCAAGCAGTTTGCAACTGCAGGCCAGAAACCATTGTTTTAAATTCTACATTTCAGCACCTACTTGTGAGCACCCAATTCCACTCGCAGTCCATGGACTGAGGATACGCATTTAAGCTGCTAGCCACATTGTTGAGTGATTAATGGCTACTCATGCAGGCTAAGAGGTTTTGCACTCTCCCCCCAATGAGATTCGCAGGTGCAACGATAATTGGAGTGAAACTCACCTGCTGCATATTCCGATACTGTCCGCTGGAATCGTACTCGATGTCGTTGTTGGCCATCTCGTTGCCGTACAGGTTGAACTGATTCGCCCGACTGGGGTTCACCTGGTCCTCGGGTTGGGCAGGTGTTTCGGTGCCGTAGAATATCATGTCCCATTGTGTGATTTGTGCTGCAACGCAGAGCAGAGAACGCAATCGTTCGCAGTTAGTTATGTGTGGCTCAACAAATAATCCAGCAAATATAACCGAAACATCTACACAAATCACAAATCACAAATCAACGACAACACGAACAGAACGCAAACGCAAAATGTTATAAAATGTATGATATATTGCAGATCTCCAACGGGCAAACACGTCATGTGAAGGGCCAATAAATCTGGCGGAGATCAAGTGCCGAAAGCTAATCGCAACTTTCATCAACGCCAGCGGAAGGATAAAAATGAAAAATTGTGCTGCTGACAACCGGAGAGCAGAACAGCACATCCTGCAAACCAGAAGCCGAAACCAAAAAACAACAAAAACCCACATTTTAAAGTTGCACTTTGATTGATGAAAGCAACAAGAAAGTGCCACTCAGTGGCTGTCAAACTTTCATTGACGGCTGCAAAAGGGGAAAATCATAAAATACGAGTATATAGCGGAAAAGGCTCCTCAAATAAAGAGTATGATAGTTTACTGATATAGTTTAGATAGATTGGATAAACTTTTAAAAGTTTTCAACTTAATCTTTTTAATATATTTTTGATTTCGGGCTAACAACTTACGAGTATATTACTCAAATTGCCATCATTTTCAACTTTTAGTTTTTTGTTAATAATCTAACTAATTAGGTTGCATTAAGAATTTGTAAGAATTTGAAAACTCAAAGTAAAATCATGGAAATGCGAAAGCAGAACAATTTTTTCATTCTTAAAAAATCTCTCAAAAATATAAATTAAGTTCAAGTGGAAATATCTGGGAATTCAGCAAAGGTAAAATAATATAGCTTCTAAATATTTCTACGACGAAAAATGAGAACTCAAAATTAAATGACGGAAATCCGAAAATCTGTGGGTACCATTTGGTCCTGGTCCCTCCTTCCTCTGGGCTCCCCTGGGCTCCTCTCGATCTGGAGAGGCCTGCTCCGCCACATGATCCATATCCATTTCCAGCTCCACCTGGGCAGGGCCCATTACGCCGGCGGCGGCCATGAGGAGTTGTTGTTTCTTCAGGATCTTCTGGTCGGGCAGGAAGCTACTTCCCCCGGCGGGCATTGCTGGCAGAATGGGCAGCGAAGGCATGGTCTGGGAAGGAGGTGGTACCGATGGCGACTTCTTCGTATTTCCCTGACGACTGTTTCCCCCGATGGTGGGTCGGAAGAGCTCCACCTCGAACTGCTTGCCCCCCGGCTTGGCCTGCTTCACCTTGCCCTTGGGCGAACTGTTCTCATAGGGTTCTAGCTCCGGGAAGATGGCCTGTATCTTCTCGTATCGCTCAAAGAGTTTGGGTATGCGGGAATCCGATGGGGAGGATGAGTCCTTCACCTGCTTAGTTGCCTTGATTGATCCATTCCCGTTTCCGGGTATGTTTCCTGATCCATTTGATCCTCCGATTTCGCCCACCACCTTGCGGGGCTTCTCATCCACGGTTTTCTCGCCGGAACTATTCTTCGGTCTGGGTGTCTGGACTCCGTTCCTATCCTGTTTGTTGTTCTTGTTCTGCTGCTGCTGCTGTTGGGAGATCCTGTAGTACTTGTTCTTGCTGGTGGTGCTCTGGGGGGTGGTGCTTTGGGTGGTGCCCTGCTCCTTGCGATTGCCTCCGCCCGATCCACCCGGCTTCCCCCTGTTGTTGCCATTGTTCTTCTCCTTATTTCCCTTGTTCTTCTCCTTGTTGTTGTTGTTACCATTTGATTTCCCATTGCCCTTGCCCAGAATCACTCCATAGGTGGCGGATATCTGCTGGTAACCCTGCTTGGGAGGTGCGGGATTCAGCAGTGGATTGTTGGTCACCAAGCTGGACTTGTTGGGCGAAGGTGGAATCTTCCCCAGGGGCAACTTGGCCCCGTTTTGAGTTGCAGAGTTGCCGAAGTTGTTGGGCGGAATGCGGGGATATTGCGGGGAGTAGGCCTGATGCAGGTTGCTGGTGGTGCTGCTCGAGTTGGGGGTGGTGGCCTCCGAACCACTTGGACGGGGCACAGAGATGGGATCGTTGGGGTCGATGCTCTGAGTGGTGCCGTAGAATATCAGCGACCATTCCCTGAGCAGAGCATGGCCTGGAGATGGGTGGGTTAGTGGGATGTTGAGTGGTTCCGGTGGTTTTGGGTGGTTAAATGGATGAATGGGTGTGGGGTGGGGTGGGGTGGTTGGATGAGTCGGTGTTGGTTCCACAAAAGCGCAGCATGTAAAACGGTACAAATTAAGCATCGATCGCTCTGACGGCACTAAGATTGCTAGTTAGTAGGTGCCTCAAAGACTTACCCATGAAGCGACCCTCGTTGTGGATCTCCAGCTGCCAGTTTCCTCGAGGGGATTCTCCCCAGGTGTGCACCGACATGAAGGGCCATTGATTGAATCCAGAGCGGGAGTTATCATGGACCCTGATAAAAAAGAATTTAATGTTTAGTAGTAAGCTTCTTTTAAACACTTAATCGAGGAGAAGTAAAATATTATTAAATCGAAAGGAGATCAAAGATATTACAATTTAAAAATTGTTTTAAAACTTTTATATAGTACTTAACCAAGAAGTTTGAATTCAAAAAATTAGGAAAGTTAGGAAATAAACAAATATATAACAAATTTAAGATTAGTATACAACTATTTCAAAGTACCTTAAGGAAAGTTAGTACAAATGTCAAAATCCTAAAATAAATACATGAATTTACATATTATTTTAATTAAATGGAACGTATTTAGGAAAATAAGCTGGGCAAACTTTAAAAATTACTATTGCCAACCACAAAAATATATATTTTAAGAAAGTAAAATTATTTTATTTTGAAAGAAAGTGTAAAAAAAAACAAATGTTTTCCCTGGACTCTTTAGTTTTTAGATGCCTCAATATTAAAATATTTTATAGTATTTTTATGTTAATTGAATTATTATTTATATTTGTTACTCTCTGCAGGAACACTAACCTAGACGTGAGCAGGGTAACACTGGTGTTGGCGGGCGATCTTAGATAGAGTTGGATGTCTCCCCGCCTCTGGGAGGTAAGCGTGATCTTGGCCTGGACATGTTCCAGAAAATTGACAGATCGGCAGTGATTGACCGTCAGCTGCAGGGTGATGTGGGTGCGTGGAGGAATGACCCTGTAGAACAACAAAATTTAAATCAATGCAACAGAAAACTAAGAGGAAATATATTCCGATCATACTTGTCTACGTGGGGGGCATTGATCTCGCATCGCTGCTGCTCCGGCACCGTTTTCCAGGAGCGGGCCACCCGCACCATCTCGGCGGCGTCCATCAGGCCATAGCCGAAGGAGTGGCTCACCCGCCGTCCGACGCCATTGCGGGACCAACTGGGATCCTTGAGGTTCGCCGGCTTGGCGGTGCGCACCACAATGTGCTGGAGGTCGCGCCAGGTGAGATTCTGGTTGGACTGTAGCACCAGGGCGGCTATGCCGGCGGCGAGCGGGGCCGATGCCGAGGTGCCCGTGTGGGAGACCGTGCACGAGTGGTGCAGGTCCGTGGTGACCACCTGCTTCTCGCCCTGCCCGCCGCTGCTGTAGGTGGTGGCCAACGTGGAGCTGCACTTCTCCGAGTACCACGGCACGTGGCCCTCCTCGGTGGCACTGGAGATGGACAGCGTCCAGATGGAGTTCGTGTAGCCGTCGCAGTTGCAGTTGTCCTGCTCGCGTCCCCCGTTCCCCGAGGCCCAGATGAAGATGCTGCCCTTGCCTCCACGCCCCTTGGTCGTGCCCTCGATAAATGCTCGCGATGCCAGTTCCCCGGGTCCATCCACGGTCTTGCCATCGTCGTCGGGTCCCCACGAGGCACTGTAGATATCAATGTGCTGGGGATTCAAGGACAACGATCTCGCCTCCACCGCATCCGTGACATCGCCGTCCAGCATCCTTACTCCTCCCACACTCGCTCCGTAGGCAATGCCCACGGCACAGAAGGTGTTATTAGCCGTTGCAGCCACCTCTCCAGCACATCGGGTTCCATGGCGATTGGAGTCCGTCATGTCATAGTGTGGCATGGGGTCATCATCGTGGCTGTTCACATCGTAGGAGGCCTTGCGATCCTGTTTTGGAAATATTAGTTTAGGTAACCTCGCCAGCTGATCCAGGTGTATCCTCTCAACTTACATAATTTTGCTCAATGTCCGGGTGATCCGATTCCAGGCCATCGTCTAGGATGGTCACCACCACGCCCTTGCCGGTGATGCCCTGCTTCCAGGCCGGTATCACATTCATGTCCAGGCCTCCTCCGCGGTTCTGGGGGGAAATCCAAATAATTAATATTCGATTTCAACAAGAAAGAAAGTATAAGTTATTATAAATCTTGATGTTATAGACACTCACCAGATACCACATCTGAGGCCACCTGACGTCGTCGAAGGGCATCGCGTCCACCTGCGACATGGCCCGCGAGGAGGTCCTAGAGGGGCGCATGCGAATGAAATCCCGTTTGGATCGCGACTTAGCCCGCTGCTGCTTCGCCCAGTGGACACGATTGTCCTCATCCAAACGGGACTGGTGATGGGTGGCGGGGGAGAGCGAACGCTTCGATACCTTGTGATGTGCGAAGTGGTAGTGGTCATCGAAGATCTGCAATGGATCAAAAGATGAACATTGGTGGGTTAGAAGATTACAATTAAAATTAAATTCTACATAAATAAATGTTTTTCTTATATATAAGGTCTTTCATGTAATATTAGTTTTCCTGTCAGGTTTTATTTCTTTGAAGAGCACTTTCTAAACAATATATTGATTTTGTTTTAATTAGGAAAATAATAACAAATTCCATTCGGACCTGGTCCACAGATGACTATGCTAGAATCATAAACCCCCTTCATTTGAAGTTCTTCAACAAAGTAGTCGCTGAATTTAACATCCCGACAAAAATCAATCTTGTTTCTGCGTTAGGAAATATCTTTTACTTTGTAAAGAGGGAGTAATATAATTTTATATTGGAGAATTCAATATACATTTTTTAAATTATTCGAAATGGAAGGAATACGCAAGCTGGCGGATAAACTTTTTACTCCCAACGAGATCCGACGCTTCCAGGCCTACAAGAATCGTCTAATTCACAAATATTTCAGCGTTCAGGGACTAAAGACCAATTTCAAGAGACCTGGTTTGGTAAAGATCTTCAACAAACGCGTGTTTTCGTCGGATAAACAGGGTAAGAGGGTAAAATAATTCAAAGATGCCATCAAAATTCTTTTCGATAAAATATTTTTAGAGTGCGATGAGGATGGGCAGCCGAAAGCCAAACCTGAGTGCGACCCCAGTTGGGAGGAACTGCATCCCCCAGGACCGCCCTATGAGGCCCGGGACACGCACTCCTGGTACCCGGATCCGGAGTTCTTGGCCAACTCTGCCAGCGTGGTCATGTATCCCTGTGGGGATCAGTGGAAGCAGCGTCCAAAGTTTACTGGAAAACAGTTCCCACCCGTGGATCGTTCCTTTCGCACCAAGTTCATCAACTTTGGACCCGCCCATCCGGCTGCTCATGGAGTCCTACGCATGATCCTAGAGCTGGATAACGAAACGGTTCTCTCCGCCGATCCGCATATAGGTCTGCTGCATCGGGGAACTGAAAAGCTGATCGAATACAAGACCTATTTGCAGGCCTTGCCCTACTTCGATCGCTTGGATTACGTCTCCTGCATGGCCAATGAGTTGGCCTATGCCTTGGCTGTGGAGAAGCTGTTGAATATCGAGGTGCCCAGGAGGGCCAAGTACATCCGAACCATGTTCTCGGAGATCATGAGGCTGACCAATCACACCATGGCGGTGTCTTCATCCATTTTGGACTGTGGAGGGATCACTCCGCTTTTTTGGTTGTTCGAGGAACGCGAGAAGCTCTATGAATTCTCAGAGCGGGCTTCAGGAGCTCGTCTCCACGCCGCCTACATCCGTCCGGGGGGCGTGGCCTCGGATATACCTTTAGGATTCTCGGATGACCTGTACTGCTTTTGCAGGCAGTTCGGCGATCGTCTGGACGAAGTGGAGGACTTGGTTACCGACAATCGCATCTGGCGGATGCGTAATATCGGAATAGGGCAGATATCGGCCCACGATGCCCTCAATTGGGGCTGCACTGGACCAGTGCTGAGGGCCTGTGGGATCAAGTGGGATCTCCGCAAGCAGCAGCCCTACGATGCCTATGATGAGTTGGACTTTGATGTTATTGTGGGTGCCAATGGGGATAGCTACGATCGGTACTTGGTCCGCATGCGGGAGATGCGAGAGTCCATTAATATAATCCAGCAGTGCCTCAATTGCATGCCCCCGGGGGAGATCAAGGTGGATGACCGCAAGATTGCTCCACCCCAAAGGAGGAACATGAAGATGGGGATGGAGGATCTGATCCACCACTTCAAGCACTTCTCCCAAGGCATCGTCGTCCCACCGGGTCAGACTTACACAGCCGTGGAGTCGCCCAAGGGGGAGTTCGGTGTCTACCTCATCTCGGATGGCACATCCCGTCCGTATCGCTGCAAGATACGTCCCGCTTCCTATGCCCATCTCGCCCTGATGGCCAAGATTGCTCCCACACATTTTCTGGCCGATGTTGTGGCCATCATTGGCTCCCTGGACATAGTTTTCGGAGAGATCGATCGTTGAATGCAAATGAAATAATATGAAGAGCTTAAAAATAAAGAAGTTGGCTTTAAACTGGGAATTATTAGTTGGGAGATAGTGAGGTACATTTTCCTAGCTTTAAAATAACCTATATAAAAATGAAGCATAACCAAAAAATACTATTCAAAATTTCGTATTTCGTATTTTTCGTATATTGCAAATAAATATATAATTAAATCGATCAAAAAACTTTTACTTTCGTATATACATAGATAATAAATATAAATTTCTGAGATAAACCTTGTTTTGTAGTGTACAAATGTGGACTCCCTCCTATTTGTTCCCGCATCAGTGAGTGAGTGTAATTAAAATGCATATTTATTGTTTTTGAAATTTATGCAAAGTTGTTCTGATTTACTGACGCACGACATAAGCTGCTTCCCTCTCGCTCACTCGCCCGCTGGCTATCTCCCATCTCTTTCCGTGCGGATTTCCAGCCTATGTGCGAGTGTATGGGTGTATCTGTGTGCTTTGTTGTTAATTGAATTTCATTGTGCTAAATTCTTTGGCAAATTGCATTTTAAGGGCCGAGCAATGGCAGTGGGTCGAGCTATTTTGCAATTACAATTAAAATTAGTTGCGCAGAAGCGTTGACAGAATTAGTTATGGCAACTGCTGGGCCATAAACTCACTTACATTGCTGTGGTTTCCCGCAGAATTTTACCAATTTCTGAAGGGAATGCCAACGCATTCCCTCCCAGATACTCCCTAGCATCCACACATGCAAGTATGTAACATACATACATTGGGGCATATCTCGTATCTGGTGGTTGAGTGTGTGGCCAAAACTTTCACATGACTGCTGCTTAATTGTGAGCACATCTCGCAGATACACAGATTTGCTTCATTAAGGTTACCGGCTACAGGTGGAGGCAGGTAAGTATGCAACACAATTTATTTATGCCCGCGGCAGGATGTCGCCTACGATTTCTTCTAACTCATTTTCAATGACGGGCTATTCCGCCTTTCACTTTCGCTAAATTCAACTGAATTAAAAAGTGTAAAACCTAGTCTCCGGAGCCAAGTTTAATATTCCGCATCCTACAAATTCAAAAGTGTATGAAAATGGCTTGTAACCAATTAAAATTTTTTTTTTTAGGAGATAGCTCTAATTTCAGCCAAAACTGTTAAAATGTGAAAGAATTTCGTTCGCAATTCTTTTCGCCATCCCGAAACTTGCTGGCACCTGAAAATGGGAGCACGGCTGTATCGCTCCTATAACTCTACGAGGATATGTGTGCGTGTTTGTCATGAGATTTGAGCAGTTGAATGGCACACGGCTGATAGGATAGGATATAGCTGGGGCATATGTGCCGACAGCAGCCACGCCCCTTTTTTCTCCAGCCGCCCACCTCTCGTGGCACGGCTGGGCAACTACTAAAATTTTAATTGCTGCTACTCTCCGTGTACGTGTCGCTGAGGCTCAGCGCTCAAAGCTCGTTTAGTTTTTATGCCCGTCGAGTGGAGCCTCGTCCTGCCCCTTCCCCATACTGCCCACTCCTCTCCCCGTCCTTCTTCCTCCTTCCTCCTGCCTCCCAACTATCAAGTTTATTAATTTATGCAGGCCACACACACAGACACACTCTTGGAGATTTGTTTACTTGCTGCCTGCTCTTATGCATATGCAATTCTGTCCAACATTTTAATTGAGTTGGGTGGAAAAGTTAAGTTAATACCTCGCACGCACACATACACACACACACACGCAAGCGCCACGATATCTATGTGTTTTCCCAAATAGAATGATAAATAAAATAAAACAGCAAAGGATCTGCTGCCATACTGTCGGTAGAGGCCTGGCTATTGGCTTAGTTTTAATTGTCTCGTTGCGGTTTCAATTAAAATTGACTTATGATCCTCCTCACACGACCCCCTCTTCAATCAGGCTTAAGTGCTAAAGTCGATGGAAGTCCTGGCCAGGATATTAACTTTTACAAGCCATTCGCTCACATCAAACTAAATAACTGATGGCAGCGTATGTCCTAGGGATGTGGAAAAACTACTAACTAATAAATGGCAAGGAAGATCTTGTCTAGATAAGGAGTATAGAAATTTATTTTCCTTACATTATTAAACATCTGTGCAAGTCTAAAAATATTACTCAACTTTGATAATGAAATATTTCTCCAATCAAAATTGGTATATCTTCGATATTAGTACATTTACAATATGTTTCGTATTTCCAATTGAACATATCTCTGAAATACCCATTTTATTTACGGTTTTATTAGATCTGCAGGAGTTTCCACCTACAAGTCAGTCAACATAAACGATCCTAACCGCAAGCGGCTAATTTTCTAGTGCATTTGTCGCCGGCAAAACAAAACAAACGATGACACAAAATGGCAATAAAACCATGACAAACGTTTACACCAACAATTTGTGTGGGCGCGGGGCGGGGAGAAAACTGTGGAGAAAGCTGGGGAGAAAGCCGGGTGTGAAGACAGAGAGGGATATGTTAAGCTGTGAATAATGCCCTCTCCATGGCAGCTTTTAAAATTGTCAACAATTTAATTAATCAACTGGGTGCAGGGGCTGGGCAGGCCACCGAAGGATGTAGGGGGCACTCTGATAAATGGACAAAGGGGGAGCGGGGGCGGAAGCAGAGGGAGAGGGTGAGGGGAAAGCCCCAAGGACCCTTGCTAATGCGGTTAAAAAAGTATACATGGCTGGGGACACAAAAAAAAATACCATCTAATATTGTATTCCTTGAATTCATTTATATTATTAGATTAATATAATTTATATTGCAGTTTATTATGAAAAATAAAACAATTTTCGAGTAATTGTTTTACTTTGCTAATATGTTCTGACCACTTCTGTACAGAAGCAACATTTAATATTAAATGGGTATCTCGCTGTTTATTAAAAGCTGTGCAGAAATGTGTTTGATTGCCAATGAAAATCGTTAATTTTTTAACATCCCAAGTGGAGGCAGCAAAAGGGAAGGAGACAGAAACAGAACCAGATGCAGAACCAGGATCCAGGTGACAGGCAGACAGGAAGCAGCCCTGTATAAATATGTGCACCATTTCATTAGCTGCTAATTAATTTAGCTCTCCCACAACCAACGTCGAGTAGTCGAGAAGGAGGCGGAAATGCAGTTTGGATTTTCAATTAAGTGGGCCGGCGGAGAAAGTCGGATGCTGGGATGATGGGATGTGCGATTCCCCGGGACGTTGGTTGGGTTGAAAATATTACACAGTGTTAATAGCGATGACAGGTGCAGGGCCTGGTCCTCAAGCTCCTGGGCACAGGTACAACAAAAAGGGGGGAAATAAAAAAGCACCACGAGAGCCGTAAACTGTCACACAGCGAGCTGTGAAAGATGTCAACAGCAGTGAGGTTTTGCGAGAGGTGGTCCAGGTGGAGGTGCCAAGGCTGCAGGGAGTTTGTCCCCCGCTAAAAGGTTAAACATAATTCAGAGAGAAATATATGGGAATTTAAGAGTTTTCCCCATATTGTACAGCATTTTTATGCGAGTTCTGGGATGTCCAGAAGGGGGATTTCATAAACTTTTTGTGTGGTATTAACACCTTTAACAGGTAACACAAATATTTCTTATTCTTTAATTAACTGCATTAAATCAAAAGGATTTGGTTGTACGAAATTATCATTAAAACTATTTTGATTATAGATCTCTCTTCACATCAAATACACTCATAATTAAAATGTGTTTTTTGATGATAAATTGAATTAAGAATGTAAACAATTTGATAAAATTTCCATTTCCCAAAATTGGAATAAAATGGTAATAAATTGTTGAGCGGATCTAAATCCCTTCACTGGCCTGAGAAAAGGTGTTGGAACATTCTGGGCTGCCTGGCATCTCACATGGAAATCCCAGAGCCTTGTCGAGCAGTTTGTCCAATAATTTGGCGCCGAGTTTTTGCCATTTACATATGGATATTGGATACACGGGCTCTGTCCTTTGTTTCCCTCATCAGCACAACGATGCCATAAAAACGAGAATGTTTTTCCCATATATAGTGCATATGTACACCTCCTCGTTGTAAGTTTTCCCTGCTTTTCCGTGGCTTTTGTTAAAATATTTATAGAAAATGGCGACAATTTGCGCCAAACAATTGCAGGTCAGACCAAAGTTGGTTTTCACTTGGCCCCACGCACTTTACATTGCATATTTATGGTTTTTCATTCTTTTCTTTTCTTTCCTCGTTTTGTTTTTGTTTGCCTCTGGTGTTTATGTTGCCCCCTTGGAAGTGGGAGAAACATTTATTCATGGGTCAAACTTCATCATGATCTTAGTGCATTAAGATTGAAATGGGTTGTAGTGGCCCGGGGATACATTTATGGGTAGGCAAGGTAAACAAAGCTGTGACGGGACTCCTTCGGCCACATCCGCAGCCTGCATATGGCAGCTTTCCACAGGATGAGCCCCGAGCAAAAATCTACCCCACAGATCGGAAATCTCCTAGACACCAAAATACATAATTGTTTCCATGGGAGAGATTCCCTCAACATTCTCTTGCCTTTCGTCTCGCATTTTGTGTATTTTTTTCTGCAATCAGGTGGGATATGGCCAACCCCTGGATTGGTGAAACTGTCCCCTGTGGGTAGCTAAAGCCGAACCAAGGGTAGCAGAGCAGCCTCAGCAGTACGTGGGAAATTGAATAAACCAGGAGATCAGCTGTTGTAAATTCCTGCCTGGGACTTGCCCCATCCCTTGCCGATTTCTCTGCTTTTATGGCAACTGGGGGAGCAATACATATCTTTTTGCAAATCTCTATCTTACGGGGGTTGATAGAACACGACAAAAGGCAAAGCACTTACCCTCGGCTAAAGCCCCAAACTACAAATGTCTTAATAGAAGATATTTGATAGGAAATGATGAGACGGTCCAAAGGTTGGCAGGTTTTGTGCGCAGAGCAGAAAATTACTTCCCATCCCAGAACCCATTTCCAAACAATTTATTTATTATTTCACAATGCAAAAATTGTTGGTGGCTTAAATTATCCCGGCAATGCATGCACCAAATGTTGCAAATGCAAATGAGAAACAGTCACGGCACTGACGCGTTTATTGATTTGCCGCTTTCGTGATTAACGATTCAGTTGCAAGGGAAGCCTTTCTTATGGTAAATGAATGCCGCAATTTAATTGTGCACATTTTCATAGGTACGCACATATGCACGCACACCCCGTGTTCGAAAATAATTGAAAAAAGAAATCATTGTGATATTTAATTACGCGGCAAAGCGTGACTGTGAAATATTAATGACGTCGGGAGCAGCAGCCATCGGACACAAATGTGTTTTATTTTAATTGATGCCATTCATTGACCTCCGATCGCATCGAATCGCAACATTTCACTATTTACCGGGGAAATCATTTTGGGATTTACAATATTTACAATGTTTTCCATTGCACTTTTCACAGGGGCGGGGAATTAATATTCCAAAATAAATTGACAATTGCTGGCATAACAAGGAAATGCGACAAATGATTAAAGCCACCGAATGTCCTTAAATTTGACCCTCAAACTGTCCTGTTGGTCCTTCCCTTCCCTCCCCACCCCTCCGCTCCTCTCCTCTGTCGCATCTTTCGCTCTATCGCTCTGAAGTGACGAAGGCCACCGAGTGGCCACTTGTCTGGAAAAGTTGTTGAACAAAACCCAAGAGCTGGCTCAGCTGGCTGCCGAGTAAACAAACGACATCCGAATCCCCTCTGTCCGATTTTTTTTTACAAAAAATGTACATCTGTAATATATGGCAGTGTGGAATTTGATGAATCACTTTCGGGGCGAAAGAGTTTCGTTTTTAAAGCGCATTCCTTATTTGCAAGGCCCAAAATAAAAGAAACCTCCAACGGTTCCATTTGCATGGCGGAAAAGGGAACGACGTGAGCTGGCTATTTAATAAAAAAAAATAAAGGAAAAAAGAAGGACCGCCTTGGTCACTTCCAGACTTGGGTAAACCTGCATGTCCTTTGGCAAACAGGCTGTGGCACAGGGCAAAGTTAACCAATTTATTGGCTTTCGAACGGAGGTAGGTAGCCAAATTTTTTCAACTGAGTTTCTGTTTTAAAATAACCACTATTTGCAATGAATTTTTGGCCACTTTAAATGAGTATTGGTATATCTGAAAGATGCCGTTTAAAAATTAATGGGTAAGTTTTATGTGCTAACTTCAGTCTTTATGTATTATTAATATGTTGAAACCAATTTCGTTTTCACGATAATCTAAATAATTATTCATGGAATTTTGTAATTGATTTATTTTATATTTATTGAAAGCAATTCCATGGATCGAAATATTAATAATTTTATTCACAGAATTGCTGACAGACCCAAAAACCAAAAACCTTAAAGTACCACATTCCACAACTGGATAATGAAGAAACCCAAGTAGAAACCCGAATTGAAGATGAGCTCTCTCCTTCATCAGGAGTGCATTATAATTTTGTGGGACTTCATTTTTGGGACTCAGCAGAGGCTCATTAACCGCATTCACGGCTTCATCAAGACACCAAGACATCCAAGCGAATGCTGAGTGCTGAATGCATCGATGAGAGAGATCCGAATGCAATCGAGGAATTTCCAAATATTTTTGCATTTCAATTGGCAGCATCAGCAGTGGGGCAGAAGGCCGTTGCAGGGGATTTAAGGGATGTGGCAGGGTGTTGTTGCAATGGCATTGCACTGCCCTATTGTCAAGAAATTGATTGCACTTGTGAGTTGTGTGTTGTATGTGTTTGTTGTGTGTTGTTGCTGGGAACTTCGCCGGCCATCCACTGGCTGCACTGGCTAAACTGACTGACTGATGTTGATGATGGCCCCATTTGCTTGAGTAATGATGCCACTTGCAACTGCTGCTTTAGGTTTCTCATCCCTCATCCCTTAGCCCCCTCCACACCCCCACCAATCACTCAGCCAGGGATTCCCCGAAAGTGCAACCGAAACCGATTTAACTCCTTTGTGCCCGCATCTGAATCCGTATCCGAATCCGAATCAGTTTCTGTTCGAATTTCTTCCGGACGCTGCCTTTTAGTTTGTAATGAAATGCGAAATTTGTTGCCGTTTGCCATCCTTCGTTGTCGTTGTCGTCGTCGTCGTCGATTTCTTTTGTCTCTCTTTGGGAAATCAAATTGATTCGTTAGGTTGGCAATCTGTCGCTTGTTAGGCCAAATTGATTGAAATTAGGTTTGGCCCGCCCCCCTGCTTCGGGTTTTTGTCTGGGATTTGTTGCCTGGTAATTGGTTTCGGTACTGCCATCCCTGCTCCCCTCCGGAGTTTGTACTCATTAAGGGCGCTCAAAGGGAATGCATTGCATACCCCGAACCCAATCCGAGACCCACTCCCCTCGTCACGTAACGCAGCTATGCAATATGGCAAAATATTCGAGAAATGCTGCATTCCTCAAAGCCATCGCACACTCCCACGACACACGACACACAGAAGCGGCTCCTTCTGTGGCAGATATTATTGCACCTCGAAGTCAAGAGTCGAGAGGTGCACAAATGAAAGCAACAAAAGCGGGATAGTGGGTATAGAATAAATAACTCAAATGCCAGAGCACAAATTTACCAAATAATTTCCGCTCAGCTAGCAATATATGACTTCACTCAGATCACGCTCAAATTCTTTCATCTTTCTTCAGTATTTCACCATCATCGTATGATGAACTAAAAGTAAAATGCAATGCATAACGAAAATTGACTTCTTAAGAATTCACTAAGCGAAATACATAAAATGGAAATAATTACAATTATGGAATGTTTTGTACATACAAATTCAGATTGGTTTATTGTGTTTACTTATTACTTATTATTTGTATTAAATAGAATTCGAAATATTAATTTATTTATTTAAAAAGAGAGAAAAAACTCGCGGATTCCTCAAGATCATAAACTGACATAACTGAACCAATCTTTTCTAATATCTTCAGAATATACAAACATCTACTGTATAATGAAATACATTTTCTTCAGAAATTGTTTGTCATAAACATGGAATGTCTATCATTAAATTATGGAAATTACCATAATAGAGGCTAATAAAGTTCGGGGGTGTTATCCTGATTTTCCTGCCACTTTTTTCTCGCAGTCTCCCAGCTTATTCCCCACACTTCCCTCACGACTTGCACTATTTTTGTAGCCACCTTCGATGGGGCCGTGACACAAATTGACTTCGACAGCAGGAAAAACAACATCAGGTGTGCGCAGGAAGCGAGGAAGGTGGAAATCCCGGGTTGGACGGGGGGTGGCGAATATATATTGCCTACATACACAGGCGCAATAACAATAATCATAAATACACAATGCGGAGGGTTGAATGGCGGGGTTGGCAGCACGTGTCAATGCAGGTCATAGGTCCCCCATATATCCCCCATTCACATATATATATATATATATATATATATATATATATATATATGTTATAGCGCAGTGTAACGCATGTTCGGGGCAGGTCTGAGGCATCCTTCACTTTAGTCTGAGTGGGCCGTTTGCTCTGATGTTTTCTCAGGGGAGAGCCATGTTGACTCCTTGCAGTTCTACAAATTCATACAATTGCTAATGGCCTTTCAAGGGGTTTCTTTCCGATAATAAGTTTTGCTCTTAAAAGCTCACTCCTGGAGTAGTCTTAAGTAGCCCAGCAGCAGAGCCCAGAGAGTACAAAACAAATTGTTTCGGCTCTTGAAAGTAGAAAGGTTGAAAGTAGTTGGCCAAAGAGTTTAATTGTTTTACCCCATTTTTTTCTTCCCTCTGGAACTTTCATGAAATTCGCCTTACATGCTGGCTGGCTTTATGGAAAAGTTCATTTAATTATAATCATATTTTTCCACTTTTTGCCGAAAAACTATTTCTTCAAAAATCAATTCACACTTCACCGAACTTGGGAAATGTTCCCAGTTTGGCTGCAATTTTAAAACGCTTACAAAGCGAAAAAAGAACAAAGCTCAGGAAAAATTTGCATAAAGTCTTGCCAAGTTGGTAGAACCTTCGATTTTTTATTTTTTGCTGGGGTTTTGCAACTTGTTTCAGCTCGTCAGAAGTTAAATTACTTTAAACTTATGCCAGGCGAGGGAGAATGTAATTGTTCGCCAAGAAAGCCAAAAACTTTGCCAACAAAGGAACAATTAACGTCGAAAGAAATTAAGGCTCCGGGAAATCAAGAATAAATATGTGGTTTAGGAGATCGGAATGTATCTGCAAATCAAAGAATCCGACAGATTCAATCTCGTGTCATGATTGCGAAACTTTTCCGCTACAAAATCGCAAGCAAGTCTGCTCCAAATTGCACTCCTTTTGATCTCCGCCTGGCATATTGCAAATCATTGGCACTCTCCCATTTTTATTATTTTTTCATCCAATGGAATCATCAAAGTGCAAATGCGAAACAAATTGCGAATTTGTTGCCAGATGAAAGAGGGCAGGGGCAGGGGCAGGGGAGCGGAGGGTGAGTCGGAAAATTATTATTGAAATGCATTAATCAAAATTTGTTGAGGTGCTTTGTTTCCGATTTCATATTTTTCGGGGGGTAGTTTCAGCCGAAGGAAAACTTTTTCCAATAATGCAGGCCAAAGAGGAAAATAAAAATTTCCCTTTCTTTTTTTCCCTGCGAGGGTGGCACCAAGAGTATCAGTTCGCTCTTCAGGGGGTGGCCTTCTAAAGGAGAAATGCGAGCTGGTGGAAATGGTTGCCTTCCTCTTTGGGTATCCATGGGGGAACCATAATTTTGTCTACTCTATCCTCTCTGCTGGAATATGAGCGAAGACCCGGGGAGTGGGTCATCAAAATTTATAGGTAAATAAAAACAGACTTGACATCGAGAACCATTATTTTTCATGCACTAATTAAATTTACTGCAAACAAAGGCCACCCACATAAATTTCATACAAACGCAGACATCAGATATCGGTCGAACAAAGGACAGGCTTTAGATATATGTAGCCGAAAAGTACGTAAGCTGAGGCCTGTCCAAAGGAGATAAGGAAATGGCAGACACTCACAAAGGTGTTGCACAAATAGTGCACCTTAATAAAAAGAGGGTGATAATAGAAAATGAAATTAAAATTTAACACCTTGTTCTCAGAACGCTGTAGAATAAAATCATGAGATACGGGTGTATGGAACTGAGATATGGATAAATAACTCGACATTTTATTAAATGAAGGTATAATTATAATTCATAACTTCATATGTTTTCCAACTACAATAATACTTCTTTGCAGTGCAACTTTAATAGACAAATGTTTTGTGACTTCAACCCAAAGAACCTCTTTAACGAAAAATAAAACATTCAAAATGTCGTAAATTTAATTTGAAAGGCAGAATGTGTAAAAAATAAGCAAATGTGAATGATGGGCAAAGTTTTCTAGTATCAAGGCGGAAATTTATGTTTGCGTAAATAAACACAGACAGACATGGTGTAAGGAAGTGGAAAACTTAGGGAGCAGGACGTGAGTGAGTCGGGAAATGTGTGGAAGATCGAGATACACAGCGTGCATATGGTAAATCTGGTTTAAAAGGGGGAATTTAATGAAGCAAAAATCGAGCGGAGCTGCTACACAAGCACTTAAAACATTGTCAACACCAACACAGAAGCGTTGAGTTAACGGCTTTCGGTTTTGGCGGTTCTTGCAACACAATCCGCCCTCCGCTCCTTGGATGCGCCTCGAGTTCGATGCAGCTGCACAGCAGCCCTACTTTCGCAACTAAAACACAAGTTAAGCGTGCCAGGTGAAAAAGGGGAAATGCAGGGGTGGCCTGTCAAGTCAAGTGCCAAAAAAGAAGAACTCACGGGGTCGGAAAAGTGGGAATCGGGAAGTGGGATGGGTTTGGGTAGCTTTCCCCGTTGCAACAACAATTTGTTGCATAGTTAGAGGCGACGCGTTGGCAGTCTAAACAATCAGTGAAAGTTGTGCGTGTTGGTTGGAAAAGTGGGAAAAGGCGGGAAAAAACCGAGATAAAAGGGAGAAATTCAATGCACTCAAAAAAATAGTCAAGTGAAAATTTTATATTTCCAAACAAAAACAAATCATCAAAAGAGATGCATACTTGAAACCTTCTGTTATAACAACCAAAGAATAGCTATAGCTGTATCAAACAAAAACGCCATTATATTTAACTGATTCCATTTATTATCATAAAATGTAATTGGACTTGTAGCAAATCGACCCCAGCAAATGCCATTCTTTCAGTGTGCGAATCGCTTCAATTTCATTGCACTTCACTCCACTCGACTCGATTCCATCAGCTGGGGAATAAAAGGCGACAAAAGCTGATGCAGTGTTTACAAGGATTTCAATTTGCAGGATGGCAGTTAATAGCCTGGAGACGCGACACTTGAAAACTTACAACTTGAAGTGTTTGGTAAATAACCGGTTGAAGCTGAGGCCAATTCAAAATTTAATATTCAATTGCCCTTCGAGCGGAACTCTGATTTGATTTAAATTGTTTGCTGGCTTGAAGAAACCCATCGGCCCCCTGAAGCATATATGTATAGTACAGGTATGTAATTATCTCGCTCTCATTGCAATTCACTCATTCAATTGTCAGCCACTCATATGGATAAACGCGTTTTGCATCGCCCCAAGGCAGGGGGAGCATTTGAAGCATCATGAACACCTGAGCGAACGATGATACTGGCGCTTGGCAGGTGTGAAATACGTGCGTTGTTTAATTCAAAACCGAAAAGTTCCATCCGCGAGCATCGCCCGGCACAAGTATGCGGGGAAAATGCAATGCGCAACATTTTAACATAGTTTATGGGGCACACACAGACAAACGCTGGCATCCAGCATCCAGCATCTAGCATCTAGCGTTGCATGGGGAAATTGTGTGTTGCATATTTTGTGGCGCTTGAAAACATTTTTTTATGGCAATTTGCCAGGCGAACGAAGCTGGAGCAAACACGACACAACGGCAATGCACTCACACAAAACGCATTGTTGTGGTAAAACAAGGCAGCAAGAAGGAGGCATGCACTCGAAGAAAGTGTGTGTTGCTTGGCTAACATATTTTTTATCAGTTGATAACCAAAAGTAACATTAAGAAAGTGATAATTGTGTGGAAAAGAACACTTCATTACAGAAGAATAAATAAATAATTGTAGTAAGCAAAACTTTAGCTTTTTGTCCTTCAATTTCTGCCTTAAACATTTTTCCCAACTGCGAAATGAAAGGAGGGAGGACGCTCTCTAATACCTGGCCAAGCACGCTTCCCTGGCTGCTTTTGCCTTAAACGCATTTTTCACACATGTTAAGTGCAGCCAGGTAGCTTCGCTCCTTTCCACCTGGCCGTTCTCCTTGCCTCTGGCCCGGCCCTGAGTTGTTCAATAAATAGCTGGCAACATGGTGTCCAGTCTTCGTCTCACTTCCGGCTGCCTCCCTGGCGTTCGCTTCGCTTCCTTTGTCTGCCATAAAAATGTCCGAAAATGTTGCATACTCCCGGTGTTGCCTCAAGTGCTTGCCACAGTTTCATGCGCTTTTTACGACACTCCATAGCTCACTCCCCCTCTCCCGTTCGCTGGCAACTTTTGCGCCTTTCAAAGGCATAATTTGACAGCAAATTGTTCAGTTTATAGCCAGGCACTAAATATTCTTTCAACTTTCGGGCTGAGGGCAGGGAAGTGGGCGCCATGCTAAATATATTCCGCATACAATGTGCCAGCATGTGCCTCCTGCTCACATCTCTTCTCATTTCATCCGTCCGTCTGCTCCGGCAGCAAAAAACTTTGCTTGGTTTTATTTCAAAACTTGGCTAGAAATAATGCAACAAAGTTGGGCCCAGGATTAGGAGCAAGATGCACACAGCGGATGTAATGGCTAAATGAGTTTCATAATTTTCTGTACTGAATCCCAGTGTTATCAGAAACACAGGCAGCATAAAAAATGTCTTAATTCACACACCGAATCTCACTGGACCTAAGCGGATTGTCCGAGCAACTGACTCTCGAAAGACTCTGCAGACAGAAAGTTATTAGTTTTTTAACGCACTAAGTACTTTCGCAACGTGGTTGGGCACATGTGGATTTGATAATTGCGGCTCAGCGATAAGGCTCCTTCGGATACTGTGAAGCGTGAAGTCGCAGGAATTTAACATTCATTTTTCAAACCGATTTAGAAAATATCATATTGGTTGTGTTTTATAAATGACTTTACCTAATACATAATGATTGAGCGGAGTTCCATATGTGTAATAACCAATTAAAAAAATTATTTAAAGAAAACTAAAATGTATATTTATAGTAATTTCCTTAAAGAAATTGCCTTTCATCATCCCTGAAGAGTTTTAAATTGTGTTACGCAAATTCAAGCAAATAATCCACAAACTAATAAGCATTTATTTAGCCACTCAATATTCGATTTTAAATGCTTTAAATTCATCTGAGAGTGGGGGAAGAATCGTAGAATTTAAATTCACATTTCCCAAGCTCCCGTATTACAAGCAACTTCTCTATTCCGTGTGAGGTATTAAATTTACCTCAAACAGAGGTGAAATCTTCCAGCACCCATGTATCTCTAATTCCACTTAAGGCCGCCTGTGTTCCCATGTATATATGAAACTCATATTCCTAGCTGCGAGGCCAAAATCAGCAAATTGCAGTGGTCCTTCCACTCCTTCTGCTCCTTCGGAACACATTCCCCCATTTTTCCATGCAGCTGTAGCTGAGCTGTAACAACTCAAAAGCCCAAAAGGACTTTCAGGTAATTTGAACTAACACAACACGCCAAGTTGGGGGACGCAGGGCGGATGAGGGAAGGATGAGGGAGGAATGAGGGCTGAGGTCTGAGGGTCTATGTCTGGGGAGAAGGATCCCGCTCCTTGCCCCGCAATCCCACTGCAATCCTCTCCAGCCAGTGGGTCAGGGCGACCCGACCCGTCATATTCCATTTGGTTAACCAAAAGTTACGTGCCTCGGTTTGCTTTCCTTTGTTTTTCTTTTTTTCTTCTCCCATTTTTCCCACTCACTTTCACTTGTATTTCCCATTTTCCGACTGCCTTTTGGCCATGAAACAATTTAGGCGCCCGGCGCATTATTTGCTTTGGATTAGCACCCGTCCCGCTGATCCTTCGTCCTGTCGCACTGCTTAATGCCGGCACTCTGGCGTGTCATATAAATTAGCCACAATGAAGAAATTGCGAAATTTACGATTCCCGTGGGGGGTCAGAAGAGCGTGTGATTGAGGGTGAGACAAAGTCCCCTCTTCCTTCCGCTGCTCATTGAATGTATTTTTAAAAATGTCTGCTGGGTATTAATAAAAAGGAACCGTGCTGGCCACAGGGTACAGAGAACTATGGGATGGGTCAAGGATGCACTTGGAAAATGATATAAGAAAATGTGAAATAAATAGATCTTGGAGTTCCCAACATAAAGTGATCATTGTGATCAGTAAATGAATCTAACAGTTATACAAAATCATTAAGTTGGGAACAACAAATAGTTAATGGTAGGAATTTCGTACATTTTTCTTCCAGTGCACACCCATATCGGAGTGCGTGTTCGGCCTGTGGCTTTTGCTCGTTATTGCCCGTAAAGGTTCACCGAATTGAGCCAGCGAAAACGAGGCGAAAAATGCAAGCGGTAGAATGTCTGCGAATTGTTCGCTCCTCCTCGACTGTATATTAATTGAAAGTCGCTTTTCAGCAGCGGTTTTAACAGCCCTCAACCTCTGATCCCAACAGAATATCCCCCTTGTGCCAGTTTCCGATCCGGCCTGCTCTTTGTTTTCCTTCTGCGGCCATATTCCGGGGTCTATTGGATTTTATGGTGCATTCGATGAAAGGTAAACATATCAGGGGGATTGTGTGGCCAGCTTTGGTTGGTATTATGAAGGTGGATGAAAAGTAAATACAACGAGTGGGCCTGGGTCCTGGGTTCTGGGTTCTGGTCCTGGTCCTGCCTGAATTGTTGAGTTAAAACGAAGTTTGAGAGACAATAAGAGTGGATGTATTATCTGTAAGCGAAATATTTGTTAAAGCCCCAGTTTAATATAATACTTTACTCTATTGTAAAAAAAAGATCCAAAATCTGAAATTATCATTAAGACCTTCCTTGAACCGAACACAACTATGTTCCCAATAAATTCCTTAATTAAGAAAACTTTTCGACCACTACCTTGCACTGGCATTTCTGCCATAACATAACTTGTTGCGGCAACTTTACCTGCAACTTAATTAAGTAACTTACGAATATGCCTAGTTAACTGAAGTGTCCAACATTTACGGTCGGACCAGTAGAAGTTCTAACCCGCTTCGACCTTCTTCGGCCCACATTAATTTCCATTAGCGATGCTTTCACTTTCCCCCAGAACTCAGACAAAACCGAAGGCAGAAAAAAACTAAAAGGAAGGTTTATTAGGCTACGTTTTATGCGAGCAATTGGTTACCCAGAAAATTGAGCAACACTTGACTGGGTGCCCAGTGTCCCTCAATATATATGTATGTGCTATGATATATATACGAGTATATATGGTATCCTCGCACAAATCTAATTAGTCAAGCCCTACTTGAAGTGGCCCATGAAGCGTTAATGCTTGCGGAGGGGTCATAAAAAATGGAAGACGACCAAGTTTGTCAATTGGCTTTTTTGTTGAACGAGCCTCGTGACGAAGAATGGGATAGATTTTACGAGCATCTCTTACTGTGTAGTAAAATCCTCGCAGAATGAGTTGCATGCAGGCATATTACGTATTCCACACGTGGTGCGGGGCAGAGAAGAAGAAAGTTAAATAAATTTAATTAATTCTATTACCCTGTTGTGTTTGGGGAAATTCCCCACATTAAATTTGGACAGGAAACGGAAGTGCCCCGAAAAAATGTTAATTGGATTTCCGCTCTCTGCTTCGCGTTGCCACCACTACGCTCCCATTATTAATTATGCTCTGCATGTGTTGGCTTACGGAGGAAAAGCTGCGAACGCCAGCTGGAGTCGCAGGACTCGCTATTTTTGTTAGCCAAAATTTTAATATCTCTGGATACTTATTTCGGGTTGGCGAAAGCATCGGATACTGGATTTATCCGATCGCTTTTTATTTCAATTTTTTACGTTTGTTTGGGGTATTATAATTTTTTGCATCGGATTTAATAATGCTTTTAATAATAATCAATTTATTTGTGATTCATAAAACAGCCCGTTCTATACTTTTCACTGTTTCTATATTTTCAACATATTTCTTTATCAAACGAATATAATCTGGAAATTATATAACATTTTGTTGAACTCAGACTGCAGAGTATTTCAATTTCGGCTTGCTTTCGTTTTCGAATTTTAATTTTTCTTGCAAATGAATTATTTGAACGATAAGAATTTCCGTTTTCTGTTGGTTTTACGCTTTTGTTTATTTGTTTCCGGTCGCCGTTTTCCATTTTGAAATTCCCGAAAAGCCAACTTTTCCAAGGGTAACTTTTTAATTAGTAATAAATTCACAGCAGACCGATGATGATGGCCCGGAGCTATCGTTGTCAGCTCAACTCAGCTCAGCTCAGCTCCCCTTTGTCGAATTTTGGCCATCAAACTTGTCGCATATGTAATTCGATTAAACCCAGCCAAAAAAGGTCAACATCGAGGAGGACCATCGAAACTCGAGAGAGAACAAAAAATTGCGAAACTGTAACATAATTCAATTTATTTAACAAATTGACTGCCGCAGCCTGGCCAACTCAAGGGTCTCACCACCAGAGTCCCACTGGGCAGAGAGAGTCCCTCTTCCTGCGGGTGAGTGTGTAACATATGCAAATTGAGAAATCGCTTAGGCAAGTATTTTCGCATATACTCTATACGAGTCCAGAGTGTGGGTGGGCCAGGAACTGGCTGCCAAATAATTGCTATGTAGAACAAGGATAAAACGCGAGGCCTAGAGGGAGGCGATGGTCCTGTGAGCGAGTATATAAATCATAAGGGGGAAAAACTGCCAGAAATTTATGTGGCAGCCAACTTTGGATGAATTTCACCAAGTATTTCAAAAATGTGCAAATGAATTTTCTTTCATTTCATTTTTGAGTAAGCCGCTTAAGCTGCGCGTATGGTTCCAGGAATTTTTAAAATGCAATGCATGGCAACAACCAACTTTAAACTTGTGTTTAATGAATGGAGCTAGGAAACTGAGATTTAAATTTCAGTTCTTTAGTTGGAGTTTGCAGGAGGCGAAAATATTTTGTGGAAAATTCGAGTTTTTAAGCTTCGAAATTTATGTTTTTTTTTTTGTGTGCGGAAATCCTGTCAAATCTTTGTCAATCAAGAGACCGCAATCGAAACATTCCACAAATCATTCCTGTACATTATCGATATTTTCACTCTTTGCCTTTGTTAAACAAAAGTCGGCATGAAAAAAGCCAAAGGCAGCAATGAAAGGATCTGTATCTGTGTCCGCACTTGTATCTGTGGCTGTGTCTGTGTCTATGTCCACACAACTTCCCTGTCTGTGTGCTGAATTATTTATGCTCGCACGACAACAACAATAACAGTAACAATAACAGCAGGACGAGAAAACGGCCAGCAACAATATGGCCAGGGGGAGAAAAAAGGTTAAGTCCTTTAGTGGAGGAGAAATGGGAGGAAAGAGGCACGCACACACCAACACCTCGTTTCATACCAACACACACACACACACAGACAGAGAACAAACTCCTAACCGTAAAGGACACATGGCGCATTGGTCTCAAACAAAAGGCAGTTAGTTTTTGATTTTTGGCCGCCAGAAACGTGGTTTTAGCCCTGTAGGTTTTCAGTTGGTGGCATGATTGTTGGAAGGTAGATAATGTAATATTTTTTAATATTAAGTATACAACATGTGGTACTATCAATTTTACGATTCTGTATTCATATAGATTACTGATTTCTAACTTGGAGAAGTAAGTTAATAAATGAAAAGTAAATTATAAAAAATACAAAAGCTTTCCAAACCTTACCCTCAAAACTTCAGAGATAGATCTTCCCCACCTTCCCTTAAATTGCGAGGTATTCCCAAGTCGGCACTAAAATACGCAATTTGCTTTCCCCTCCCAATTTGCACATTCCATTGCTGTTGTTACCCCTTTTTTCCAGCTGTTGGGAATCGTTTGCCATTGTCATTGTCGTCGCCACGCTGTCTGGTCTTTGGACCTTTGTGCTGTGTTCTTGTATTTTTTCGGGTGACTTATAAATTATGAACAAAGTTGGCGGGGTTCGGGCGAACCGTGTTTCCTGGTACATAATTGCAAAAAACTGGAGTTGGAGGCGACCGAGTGAGCGAGTGAGCGAAGGGAAGGGGGCATCCCCAACCCGATATGCATGTGGGAGCAGTAAAAGCTGAACACATAATGCGTGGCAAGGGAATCCTTGGTGCTCCTTCAGACTTTGAGTGGCAAATGAGTTAGGAATGAGGGGGAGAGCGGGTCTAGACACACAAACCGGATGATGAAGTCTGGCAGACAGATGATGATGGAACGGGAAATATAGTTGTCCATTTGCCAAGTCGTCATCACTTCGGCGGACTGATGGCCCACGGTTCAAATTTAGCTTACCTGTAACGATAAGAATGGTAAATTGATTAGAATTTATTACTATGTTATATTACTGAGGAATCAAACATCGATTTACTTATATGGGGATAAGATATATTTTCTTTTAAATCTCACTTTTAACCGAGCGAGGGTCAATATCAATTGAAGACGATTTGCTAGCTAACCCGGCAATAACTCAAGTGTTTTGCCCAGCACAAGACAAACCCAATCAGTATCAATTGCAAGGCCAAGTGGAGTAAGTGGACCAACAATGGGCCAACTCCCTCCAATATGCGGAATGCCGTTCGCAGCTCGATGTTTATCGTTAAATTCAATTTGCAATTTATAAGATTTTATGTGCAGGAAAGGAGGGCAGGATCCGAAGTGAGCTTGTTATCGGGCAGGTCGCTTCTCACTTCACTCGAATCTCCTCTCCTATTACACAGAAACAAAATAATTGGTTATCCACGATTTTTAATTTTTCCACAAGCTCATTATTTCACTGAGAATTTCTGCACAAATAAACAAATAAAAAAGTTGTAAATTCATGCAAAACTTTTTATGTAATTCAACACTTTAAACTGTTTATTTGCTGTGTAAAGATATCCCACAGATATCCAATAAATTGTGCAGCTGCGCATTCCATGCGAGTAACGCTCAATGCAATGAATGGGCGGATTGGGCGAATTGTGGGGATGTCGGAACTTTTATGGGGGTGCTGGCACATTGTCCATTGGAGTGGAATGCATGTACTGGCAGGCAACCGAGATTCCTCCGCAGAGGTTCGCACCGCAGCCCCACTATCCAGTATCCACCATCCACTATCCCCCTTTACCCATAAGACGTCCGGAGCCACCTCTTGGTCAACTGCCAATATCATGTTACGTGGCTTTAAGCAACGTTTCTGGCAAATCTGAAATCCAACCGAGCCATTATCTAATCTCTCTCGTTCTCTGTCTCTGGGTTCCTGTTCCTTCTCTGTGTTTTTTTTCTGGGGAGCCTCCTCCCAATCCCTATTTTCCCTGTCAGATGCATAACATTTTCCTCTGGCATCTTGCATCTTTGCCGGCTGTAGCGACCTGGGAATAATAAGCAAATGATTTGTCATGTTAGCCAGCTCCCTTCGGAGGAGTCTTCTGGCTTCTCCGGGATTCAATTTGCAATGACAAATGCTCCGGACTGGCTGGCCATGGTGGAATGCAGCTGAATGTAGCGCAAAATGGGAATTTAAATAGCTGGTTGAGATTCAGTCACTCCTCAGGCCGTTCTTTCGCTTCTTGTTTGAAGTTCAATTACTAGACTTATTTGCATTGGTAAGCAACAAAATATTTTATGTTAAAAAGTATGGAAATATTTACATTTTCTTAAGAATTTTTGCTAGGAAAAAGACATAATAATTTTTTTATTTTTTATGCCAATAAGTCATGAAAACAGATCTGTAACTCCCTATTTTCTGCTAATGATTTTCTGGAAAAAAAAAACAACCTTAAACTTATTTTCTAAATACATTTCAATTGTTCCTCGCTTCATAAAGCCCTCAAAAACTGCGTGTCCGTAACGTGCATAATCTACCACAAATTATGATTCGTTTTTAAAAGTTTCCGTCTTGTAGCCACTCATTTTAACTACATTCTTCCTGAAGTGGAAGTTGCGATTCTTTGGCCGTTTTGTGTACATTTGTCTTACGTGCCTTTATGCGCTTTTACTACTTAGTTAAACAATTTGGTTAAAAGTTGGAAAACAGAACGCGCACACAGGGGCAAACAGGAAACCACTCGCGAGCATGAAACGTGCGTGCATTAGCAGTCAAATACTTGAGCAACTTTCCGCTCACCGTTGCTCCAGCCTTTCCTGCTATCCACGGTTTTCCCCCCTTTTCCCCCCTTTCCTGCTGCTGCAAATTAAACGTAACTGCGCTAAAGACACGTACGCCAGGTGTTACGGAGGGCGGTAGCTGGGTTTAAGGGGCGTGGCAGCCTAATTGCGCCAAAAAGCCAGTTAATAATGGTAGCAAAACGCAAACAACACACACACATCCACGCGCAGAACAATGGATGCCAAATGAAATTGAATTTGAGCTGGATTATATATTTTTCTTCCCCAATTAGTCGAGTGCAATGTACAGATGTGCTCGAAATAATAATGTGAAACAATTTAAACAAAAATATTCTAAAACGAAAAATTCTTTAGTTTTCTTTGTGGGAAAAAAACTTTACTAAAGCTCAAAAAACTCTCAAGCAGATTGAACATTTTAATATTAAATTATTTTTCATTTATAGAACAATAAGTTGTATGGAAGCTATTGTTTTTGATTTACATTTACTAAACTCCCTTAAGGGAATTTTTCTATTATGCTGACCGCATCTGTTTAAGCCCATTTTATGTGTTATTTACGTTTGTTCATAATTCTATTAAATTAATTTAAGCCCGTTCGGCAACCGCTAATTAGAAGCGTTACAACTTGCTTGGCAGCCCCTATTCTAATGTGTGGGAATCGAAAGGTGGCAGAGGAGAGGGGAGAGGGGGGAGAGAAGGCGTGAAGGGGGGAAGAAGGCAGGGCTAATTAAGCGTGAATTTATGCAAACGCATGTTGTGCATACGCCTCGTTTGCCAAACTAGCAACTCACGCACACACTCGAATCCGTACCCTCGACTCGTATATTATTCATGCTGCCCAATTATGCACAGCCCACAAAAGTAGGCAACATATTTTTTTCTCCTCCCCGCCCCCCTGCCACGCCCAGCCCTGCTGCTCTTCCGCATTTTTAATTTAATGCTCTTTCCTCGGAGGCCCTCCGGGCTGACCAACTGTTTTTGCCATTAAGCTTTATTTATGAGCCTGCTACCGGCCAGTTGTCCGAATATATATATATATACGAGTATATATATATACGAGTATGCGTATGCTGTTGGCGGGCAGACAGCGAAAAATTTGATAAAAATTAGCCTCGACGCCTAATTGCGCACATAATTGCAGTGGAGAGCGGAGAGTGTGCATTGTTTATGGATAATGGCGAATTTAATATATATTTATATACGAGTATTGCATATGCCTGTGTACGCAAGCAGTGAATGATTTGCCGGATTATGATATGGCAAAATTAAATCCCCAGTGGAGCATGCAAATATAACGAGTCCCAGGACTCCCGTATGCTTTTTCCTTTTGTGGCAACCACTTGAACAAATCAAATAAGCACGCATTCCGCTTAAAGCACGTACCGTGAATTTGAGTGAAGAGACGTGAGAGCAGAGCCAGGAAATTAACTAAATGAGTTGGGAGGAGAACTAAAAAAGGTTGCCCGAGATGGACAGGAAATTCGGTAGGAAATCGGTAACCATTTCCCCTGTTTTTCCGAAAACCCAAACCTTAACCTTGACCCAATATCCCAAGTTTTGGGAAAACTTTCCCCCAGCAGATGGTAATAAGAAATTTGCGCCATAAAATAATGAATATTCGAAAAGCTGAAAAGTTCGATTAAGCGGCTCCTGTGCGGGTAACCTCGAGAGCACTAAAAACTAAGGCTAAATGCATCTGTACAACATTGTTGGGTAATAAAGTCAACTTAATTACAGCAAAGTGGCGAGGGCCGGACGAAGGAGGAAATCAAGGTGGCTGTCGAGGAGGTAGTGGAGGTGGAGCTGGAGGTGGTTGTAACGTAACGAGCAACTTTTGTGTGCCAGCTTTTGTTTTCTTAATGAGTTGCGGCATCGAAGCAGCAACAACAACAATAACAAGCAGCAAACAGCAATTTCATAAACTTGGCCAAAAAGCATTTGAGCCGAAGACAAGACAAAGTCAGACCTTTAAAAGTAGTGCATATGTTGCACAACGTAAGCACGTTAACGTTGCTGCAGAGAGAGAAAAGGGTTGGACAAGTTGGGTTCTAATACAGAAGGTAGTGCATATTTTGTGACATATAAGAACTACTAAAAAAAAAACGTCATTGTAGAAATTCGTATTAAAACAGAGTCTAAAATAACTTGGACTATTTCCCATTTAGGAATAACAATAATTGTTATAATTTATATTATATTTTTGAACAAATCTTAAATAAAAAGGTATTCGTTTTTCAGGTGTAGTTAGGATGCAGGAGCAGGTCCAGGACCAGGTTGGAAGGCAGGAACAGCAATAGCAACAGCAACAGCTACAGCAGTAGCCAAAGCAGCAATGGCAACAATGGCAGAACAAACGACGCGTCGGATAACGGAAACGGAAGTTGCTTACAAGCGTAGTAAGACTCTTAGAGCAACAGAGAGCGATAAACTAGAGGGAGACAGAGAGGGAGAGACAGACTAAGAGAGCGGGAGCGGGAGGGCGCACAATAGAGGGAGGCAGGAAGGCACGACTGTATCTTAATGGCTTAAGCCTTAAAGTGTGTTGCATACTTCATGGAGGCGCCCTTTCATCTTTTCCGGATTTTTGCATAGAAATTGTCTCGCTATCGAAAATCATTGAGAATGCAAATGATGCTTATTGGAAACGCTAGGAAGGAATGCTTATCATCGAAATGGATTCCAGCCTTAAAGGTTGTATGCCCCATCAATAAATCATGAAACCCGCTGACTATCGGATATCGTACAAAAACACCAAATGCCAAACTTTCCCAGTTAACTTTGGCTTAACCGACCAATTCATATCCACAGAAATTTACCCACAACTTGATATCTGTGGCTGTGGCAGAGGCAGTGGCGAAAAGTTCCCTGCCAAACCATTTTCTGCCCAATCAACTGAAAGCCATATTTTAATGGTATTCCCATGTGGATTTCAGAATGTTTGTTTTTATTCGCCACACACTTAAATACAAATGCAAACGCACTCTTAAACAGGCGGTGAAAAAGCATTTACACAATGTAAATGTTCAGTTGACGCTGTCTGACCGAATAAAAAATTTCATTGGCCTGTCTTTATTTGTGGGTACAAAAAGTATCTGTATCTGTTAGCTGTATTTGTATTTGTATTTGTATTTGTGTGCTGCCTGCATTTAATTAAGTTTTGTCGGTTTTTAAGTGTGCGCCTGCCTATCTCCTGTGATAAGTTTCGCTTAATAACGAAAAAAATCGAGTTATATATATACAAAAGATTTTTTATTTGGCCTGCTGATGTTTGGCATAAAATATTTATGGCATTAAATTGAGCGTTAGCGATTTTTTGTTTTGCTGTTTTTAAATGGCACACTCGAGCTGGCCATGATGCCTGGGATTTATCGCCTGATAAACTCTGTTAACGTTTATGCACAAAGGAATTTTAAATATGTGCAGCCATTAAAAACTGAAGCGGAACTGATTATCAAAAGGCAAATAAAAAAAGCGTAATTTGATAATGCAGTTATTAGAAAGAACTGTATTGGAATGGCTAAAAAAAAAATGTGAGAGTGTCTGATTTAATTGATGGTATGTTTAAACCATTGATTTCTGAAGCCCTGGAAAAAACCACAAAGTACTTAATAAGATAATAAATCTGCAAATGAATTGCAATCAATCTACGGAATCCAATTCAAAGGGTTAAATCATAAAAAAAAACCCTTTACTTCGATAGTCAAACACATTTCGATTTCCCTAGAGTTCCAAGTGGTACTTTATTATTAGTTATCCTCATAATTTCATCTTAAAAATATCCATTTGTTGCTGTCATGTCAAATAAATTAAACCTAATGCGATTAACAATGCTTGGTAGTTGGTTAAATACTCGGTTAGATATGGGGATTAAATATGTTGGTTGATTATTATACGGTTTGTTCGCCGTTATAGCTTCATTTTCATCTCCTCCAGCATGCGGTAGACCTTGATGAACTTCTTCTCCACCAGTTCGGTGAAGGCCTTGATCTCGTTTCGCACTATCGATAGCTCCAAGGCGGCATCCGATCCTCCAGATTCGCACTTCTTTGACAGCTTGTCGCTCTCGTACCAGCAGGCGATGCCATCCACATAGTCGTCGACCAATTCCGGGGCAGTGATGTCCTCCATGAAGGATATGTCCTTTCTTTTCACGAACGAAGTCATCAGCAGTTGCAGGAAATCGCAGTTCCAGTTGTTCTGCTGAAAGTAGAAATACTGCAGCGCCTTCAAGCTGTCGAAGATGGTGATCTTGAGGGAGAAGATGGAGTTCCCGGATATATCCAACATCTGCAGGTGGCTTTGCTTCTTGAACACTCCCTCGGGCAGTTCGTGGGCATTTGTGGTCGAAAGGTTTAGCCTGAGCAATGAAGTGAATCTCCGCAGGGGATTGCCCTGGAGGTTGCCCAATGGATTCTGCGACAAATCCAAGCTGGTCACATTTGCTGCCAAAGGAATGTGCGGCATTTCCCTCAGGGAATTGTTGTGCAAATCCAATTCTCGGATGGCTCCATAAACTGTCAATCTCCTCAAGTCGCAACTGTGGGCTATGGCTATGTCCAGGGAGGTGAAGTTCAGGGTCAGCTCTTGTAGGATATTTCCAGAAATATCCAGGTGTGTCAAATGGTTCTGCAGCTTCAGCAGTTCCGATTCAAAGGCTGAGAAGCGATTCCTGGCCAGACTCAGTTTTGTCAGGTTCAGATTTCTATCGAAGATGCCTCGGGGTAAGGCCTCCAAACGATTCCCAGCCAGACTTATGTCCATCAACTTCCTCATCCCACTGAACACGCCCAGGCTGAGCTGCTCCAGTTGGTTATCCGCCAGGACTAGCTCCTTCACCTCCTTCAAGGCATGAAAACTGTGATTGCCCAACTGCTTCAGCTGATTCCCTTGGAGATGCAAGGTGGCCAGATTATCCGCCCCGAGGAATATGTTCTTGGGAATATCCTTCAAGCGATTGTGACCCAAGAACAAGCTCATCAGGTTGCTGGCACCCTCGAACTGGGGCTTCTCGAAGGTCTCCAGCGAGCAGTTCTCCATGCGGAGCACTTGCAGATCCGGGAAGGTGTCGAACAACAGATGCGGGATCTTGGCAATACTCGAGTTGAGGAACGTCAACATTGTGGTGCCCGAAATGGGGGCCTGCGACAGGATCACATAGTCACTGCGTCCGATCTCGACGTTGGTGCAAATTCCCGCACTGCAGTGGTCCTGCAACCAGAGGCGCCTCAACTGCCCACTCCCACTGCCCGGGGGCGTGGCCAGTTGGTTGGTGCACCGCGGCTGAAGCACCAACAGCTGCACCACGCCCACCAGCAGCCACAAAGAGGCCACCATTAATAGTTCCCGACCGATTTCAGGACCCCCGAGTCATGCGATCCTTTCGCTCGGGAGCCGCCTACGAAGCGCTCGCCTCGGCGCAACTGGCTCAACTGGTTCTACTTTTGCAGCCACCGAGATCCGTAGATCTCGAAAATAGAATCTGAAACAGAGCCAGAGCCAGAGCCAGCACCAGTATCTGTAAATGTATCTGCAACTGAAAAACCCGCGACTCGCGACTCAGGCGACCCCAAATGCGGATGCGGGTGCTTCAATTCAATTCGGATTCCACGCAAAAGGGGTTGCTGCCTGCTTGCTTTTGATTTAATTCAATTAAACCCCGGCCCGGGTTCGGATTGGGATTGGGATTCGGATTCTATTCCAAACCCTAATACGAGTATATATCGCGTTGAACTTTCCATTTCGTTCTCGGCCGACAAACCATTTCACTAGATGTAGATACACATATCTAAATATATTTCTGCACACTTGTTTTATTGCATTTTATCTGAACCATTGTCTGACTGATGAAAATGAATGTTCTTTAAAGTAGGAAATGGCAAACAAAAATACATAGGGGGCTGGCAGAGAAGGGATTGAGATACTTTGGAGACTTGAGTTATTTTTATAGCCCAAACGATTGGAAAAGAATTTTTCACATGATCAGAAATTGGTTCATTTTGTAAAGCAAAGTTAAACAAAGTATCTTGTTAAAATTTAATTTAAAACTATTTTAACCAACATAAAATATATTGTACAAAAGTAGTGGTAATATATCACTGTTTATCAGCAAAGGTTTTATTTTGATCTGCCCTTCTGAGGAATCACCTCTTGCAAAAACCACACCCAGTGCCTCGTTGGCAAAGATCTTCGATAA
Organism: Drosophila setifemur; assembly: GCA_021224005.1. Taxonomy (NCBI): domain Eukaryota; kingdom Metazoa; phylum Arthropoda; class Insecta; order Diptera; family Drosophilidae; genus Drosophila; species Drosophila setifemur. The sequence continues at coordinate 801,740 of JAJJHY010008598.1, read as the reverse complement.
TAACCTAACCAGTTGCCAGCTTGCTGACCCACTTAAGGCAGTTAGAATTGATTACCCCAGAGGTGACCGCAGGTTGACTGAACTCCAGCATTCCCGAGAACCTTTCTGCAGATTTTATCTCTGCCAAAAGTGGAGTATAAAAGTGGCCACCAGAAACCCAAACATTAACAGTCAACTATCATGAATCGCACAGTGCAAATATTGGGTGAGTCAAGAGTAGAACCAAATACAAATACAATCCAACCTAATCCCAACTAAAATTTACAGTAATCTTGGGCCTGGTTTGCTCGGGTCTAGCCCGCATTCCCAACCTGCACCGCTTTGTGGGAACCGGACGCAGTGCCCTGGACATCGATGCGGAGGAGCCGAGTGGTCCACAGATTCTGATTTATTCCCCGAACGAAGCCATGGCCAGATCCGATGACCCGGAGCCCACTTTCCATGAGCCGCAGATCAGGGAGGAGGTGTCGGATACCGAGCCCGACAAGGACAGTCGCAAAGTTCCCGATTACCTCTACCCGAACACCATTCCCATGGTCAACGATCAGAATGTGAAGTACGTGCTGCCCCCGGTGGCCAACTATCCGGTTGTTTACGGTCCTCCCATCATCTCCGCCGGAAACAGCAAGAACGGAATCAATCAGAACCACCAGGGAAATGCCGGTCTCTCCTATGTGGTGGTGCCTCGCTACCAATTGGGTTTCAATGTCCAGGGACAGACGGGTTTCAACTGGCCTGGTGTGAATCTGCTGCCCTCAAATCTGGGCTCTGAATCCGCGGCCGCCGAAAAGGAGGAACCAACTGCCTACATTCCCTATCCTGTGCCCGGTCCACCTGGTCCCCCTGGTCCTCCGGGACCACCTGGAATGAGGGGTCCCGCAGGACCCACAGGACCTCGTGGGCATCGCGGTCCCACCGGCGAATCTGGTGCTATTTCCGCTCAGAAGCCCCAGAGCATTTGGTACACGCAGGCTGGCAGCAGCAATAGCAACATTAATTCCAAGCCCCAGTATGCTCAACATTTCTCCAATGGCTATCAAAGCTAAATAAACAAATTAAAGAGATTATTATACTAAAAGGAAAACATTAAAGAATTTGGTACTCAAAAGGGTTGGATATCTAAATAATTGAAGGGGCTTTTAAATTAGTAAAAGTTAGGTTCAAATCGAAAACAATTTAGGTGTATAAGAAGAAAACAAAATTCCACAATCTAAATCAGCCAGGTTCAAAGTACATAAAACCCGAATCATTATTTGTTTCACGGTTCTAATCATCCAAAGATAGTTACATGCTGATAAAATGCTCTTATTTACAGGATGTGCAATGAGATGGTATCACCAATCTATAAATACCATTCTGTTTACTTTGATCCCCATTACGGCATCCTCTAATCTACGATTACATTATACTAGTATATATGGTATAGTACGAGTACACTTGCACTTTGAAGAGCACGTCGCTGGCATTATCTGCTGTGGCCGTATTATATATCTGCAGATACAACAGTATCTGTATCTATTGTAACGAGTGTGTCAAACGCCAGCGTTGTGGTCAGGCCATAAAAGGTCCGGCGGAATGCTCGTGTGTTCGGTGTCACTTTATGGCCCACTAGTGCAGACGTAAGCATTATGGTGATTGTGTGTAATTTACATGGATTTTAATATCACTTGCCCCAACATTCTGGCACTCTGGGCAAGGGAAATAGAACAGCTCGTTTGTATATTATTTTCGGAATTTATTCTGTTTTTATTGTGTGTTGCCACCTGAAACGATTGCCGTCTCTGTTGCTCATTTAGTGGAATTGTGCCACTAGCACTAGTTCTAGTTCTGGTACTAGCACTAGCACTAGCACCACCATCAGCGTCATTTAGTTTTTATTGCTCTCTTGTTGCTCGAAACGAAACCCACACTTCCAGCTCGGCTTCAATTGATACGCAGCACGCATTTGTTTCAATTAAATGAAAATGTTTCGGGCTGCAGTCGGCTTACCGAGGGGTTCCCAAAATGATGGATGGAGGAAGCTCGGTGTAATTCCCTTTCAACTGGCAAACTTTCTTATCTGTGCAAATGTAAAATGTTACCCAACAAAACTGGAAATGCCATCAAGACAAGGCGTGACAAACAAGAGTGTGGAAGAGCGGAGGCACATGTTTGGTGGTGCCAGGAAAAATTGGACTTAACCGAGTGGAAGTGTGTCTGTCTGTTTTTGTGTGATTCAAATTTGAATTAAAATGTTTATTTGTTTGCTTGTTGCTTGCCAACAATAACAACATTAAACTCGTCCGCAGTTGACAACACACCTGAGTGATTAGAAGGCATACATCAAAAGACGCTGCCGTATGGCCCCTGCTGATTAAGCCAAAATGTTAATAAATGTGATTATCCTGCTTCTGGGCCCGACTGGTTGCCATTAAAATGATTATGGCAATAAATAATAAAGTGTTTAGGGTGTTTTTGCGCGTCTTGTCAGCCAAAGATTGAAATGAGAAAATAAGCAACACTTTGATGTGGCAAAAAAAAATAAAATAAATAAAATGGAAGACACGTGGCTTATGCTTAAAGAGACAAGTTTTTGCTCATTCAAACACAGGCTGGGGCTATTTTTTTGCTTTTGCTAAATGTTTAACATTTAGTCTTTAATATTTTGCCAAATAATGAAAGGAAAATGTTAAAAAAAATTGTATAAAGCCAAAGGGGAAGAAAACATATACCCAAATGTTGAAAGGCAAACAAATAATATACAATATTGTTGAAAACCTCGATCAATATACATTTGGTTTCGACCAAGACAAGCAAATACCATTTTAAATCATTTTTTTCCTTTAACAAACCTTTGACTTCACGTGGAATCAAATAACTTTCGGTAAATACCGATAAAATCAAATTGAAAAGCTATTCAAGAACTTGAAAAATAAACTAGCAAATGAAAATTTCCACATAAAAACTAATATAAAACGCTGCGATCAAAGGGCATTCAATAAAATTCCATCGCCCGCGAGAGGCAAAAAAAAAACTAAAATAAACAAGAATTCCAACCGTCCGACTCCATCAAATCATCTCCCCCAACTAACCAAGTTGAGTGTAAAAATGCTTTATTACTAAAATGTATGCAAAATATTTGCCATAGAATATGAACAGGAAAGATATTTTCAGCGCGTTTAAATAGCCGAGGGAGATGCGTACAAAAAAAGAAAGCAACAAGAAAGTAAACTAACTGAAGAAAGTCGAATTTGAAGTTCCCTTGGAAACACAGAATTCATATATATGAAAATGTGTCCAAGTTTTGTGATCGACAGTACTTATGCAATTGTAGTCAGAAAAAGTTATAATTATTTAAATATATATTGTCATAAAATCAAAATATAAATAAGGAACAAGGAATACAGCTTTAAATTCGGAATATTTACAGATGTTTTCTGCATTATCAGACAATAAATAGCTATTTATTCATAATTATAATACCCCGTGCAAGGGTATAAAAAACGGGGAATGGCTGAGAACAAAAGATGGCTTTAATTTGCAGGCCAAGCAAGCAGCCAAGTCAGCGAAATGAACACTGGCCGGAACTACGGCGTTTTGCGTGCAAACTGACAATTTAAACAAAACAGCAGGAGACCAGAAAGAGACGGAAAACGAAAAAAAGAAAGACAGAGAGAGAGAGAGAGAGCTGGAAGAGCTGAAAAAAGAATCTGGCCGGAGCGGAGATAATGGGATAAGGCAGAAATGGGTGGGCCAGGATGAACGGTTGCAGCGGAAGCTCCGCCATTTTCAAGCCAGCTTTGTCCTTGCATATTTCATGAGCCACAAATTTATGAAGGAGCAAACAGCCAAGCGAATACTACGCGATTCGATCGAGTTCCAGTTCGAGTGCCATCTTCTCGGGCAGACACTTAACTCCTCTAGCAATAATTCGCACACTCGATTATTACTTATTCATTCGTTTTGCATTTGCATCCGAAATGCGGCTCGAAGGGATTAATATTTAATGGAAACCGCAGCGCGGAGACACTGAAAACAGCTCGGGCGGCTTAAGTGCTAATGAAACTTGCTGCTGAAATATTCATTTGGCAGCAAAATGCTCTTTTTGAACTTGCCGGCGGGGTCATTAGTCGGATTTACATTAAAACCCGGTACACGGAGTTCAAGGATTTGTTTTCTTCGCGCAAACCGTTCACATTCACGCTTCTTGGTTTAGGGGATGCTTACCTGTAAAGAAAAAGAAGAGCACAGCTAATTAGATAACGCCATATTAATCGCCTGAGATAAACTTAAAGCTCTAGGAGACTTATCTGCCAGTTAAACTGAGGGGCAAAACGACAGGGGCTGGCTCCCTTTCATTTAGATGCAATTATACCTCACTCTAATGACTTTTAATTAGCGCAGAGATTTGTAAACATACACACACACACACAGACGGACAGACACAGGCATACGGACAGGAGCCAGGACTTATCTCGGGACATGTCCTGTTTGCTTTATCTGTTTCCCCACCCATCGGGCTAGGTAAAGTCCAGGTGTGGTTTGTCTGGGCCGGATTCAATTTTTTCTCCCCCTTTCGACCCTTCCACTTCATTGCACAACGACCATAAAAATGGCCCAAAGCGGCGAGCCATTTTAACTGGTCTCTGGCTCTGCCAGGGCAAAGGACAAATCCTTAATTACCATTTCCCAAGCTCACATGTAGGCAAACAGTTGAGGTTGAGAGAATAGGAGCGATAGATTTTTTTTTTTCTTTTGATATATGTATATTGCAGGGAGATATCATAGATCATACAAATAGAGAACAAAATATGGTTTCCAATTAATAAAAGCTTAACTTAATAAACCTTTCTATTTTGCCCGCAATTGTAGGCTTAGCTTTCCTCCCCCCTGAGACCCCTTCATTGTTGTTGTGATTATTATTCATAACTTGGCAGACAGTTGCTTTTATTTATGTTCTCATTCACACAATAGCCCCTACTCGTTCACCCCTCTTTTGGGCCCCCTTTCACCTGACTTTCCCCTTGCCCGTGCCCTTGCCCACGCCCCCTTTCCCCCCCTCACAACCGCCGTAATAGGTGTTAATGTGTTTTATTGTTCTCGACCAGCCAGGTGGCACACAGCCAGCACACAGATCCGGGGTGCCTGGGTGCCTGAAATAAATGAACTCGACGGCTGTGCAATGAGACAGAAATCTTAATGGAATTACAGAACTCGAACTTTGTGTAATCAAGTCGACGCAGCAAAGGTAGGATAGTGCCAAAGGGCAAGGAAAATCCCCTTTAAGCCGAGCCTCTGGCTAATAGGGGTTTCTCTTCTCCTCTCTATTTTTTTGGCCAGAAATGATTTCGATTCCCATTCTGATTCCCATTCTGATTCTGATTCTGACAAGTGTCAATCTGATGTCGCACACACTAAAGATAAGCAAGTGCCCGCCTCTGCCATCTCTCTCTCGCCCCCGTATTGCCATCTCTGTCTCCCTGTCGTTGGCCCCTTCACATGTGTTAGTGGCGAAAATGCTTTCATTACGCCTCAAGTGGAATGCCGAGTGGGCCACTTGACGTTGAACGCGACTTTGAAGCCGATGCTGACGCTGATGTGGATGCAGATGCGAAAGCGAATGCTGATGCTAAAGCTAAAGCCAAAGCGAAAGCTATGGATACACTCGACGATGTTGGCCATGAACGAGGGCAGCATCGAGCGAGGGAGAAAGAGAGGGAAGAATGGCGAAAAGGGACAGCAGATTGACTGGGTGAGTGAAGCCTAAAAATATGCAATAAATTTGCCTTGCACTAAACAACTACAGCAAATCTTCGAAAAAGATTTAAGTTACCATTCTATTTAAAAAATTAAAAAATAATGCACTGAAATTTAAAACATGGTTATATTTTATTTTTTTTTGTATGTATACTAATTATTTAAAGAAATTTTTTATATATATTTTGAATGACTCACTTTTGCAAAATGATTTTACATAAAAGTTTTGCAAAAAGTTGAAAAAACTTGTAATCTGTGGTTGCATTGGCCAAGTGACTAAGCATGTCGGCTGCAGCCCAAAAGCAGGCTAAGGTCAGCGACAAGTTCAATACACAGGCCTCGGCCCACACACACACTGGCAGGGCAACCCTCGCATAGATACAGGGGAACACACACATAATTGCAGCGTTGATTGCCATCCATTTTGTGCGACTTTTTTCAATGTCAGCTGGCAGGCAGTACAAAATGCTTTTGTATCGTGCAAAACTTTTTGAATTCATGCCAAATCACGACGAGGACAAAGTTTCCAGGAGAGAGAGCGGGGAATAGGGGTAATTTTTGTGTTGCACAAAGGAATAATCGTTGCCAGATTTATAGTCACTCTGTCAGCGCGCAAATGCTTTCATCAAGTTAATTAAAAATGTAACAAAACGAGCAAGGGGAACTGTGAAAGTGATTTTGGAAATTGACAATCCAAGGACTATTTAAAATGCACCATGCAAGGCTACCCATTTTGGAACTCAAAATTGCACTCTTTTAGCTTATAGCTTTTGGCATTTGGCCTCGGGATACGCACGCAGTTACAATGCGTAGCGCTGTCTCGCTTTTCAAACGTTACGTAGATACTTCATTCGAAATCCATCTAAATCAAGCACTCATTCCACCCTAAGCGGCACTTGAATGTGTCGGAGGCAATTAAAATGCCAATCCATTCCCACAAGCACACGGCCATGATATATGCATGTGGCTCTAATAACTCAAATTGTCATTTGACATGCGGGCCAAGGGGATGCAGGGAAGTTGGAAGGGAGTGAATTGAAGGAGCAGGTCATCCCATCGATCAATAATATATTGCGGCATGGGGAGAGGTAATCATCAATTAATCGCACACAACAGGAGCTTAGATTAAATTGAAATTAATTTACGCGTACTGCTCGGAATCGTTAAAAAAATAAAAGAAAACAACAAAAGTCAATTGTCATATGACCAACTAGGCGTATACGTCATTATTCATCAAGTATACGCAACGAAATGCCTTAGAAAAATAAAGTTTGTTCGTTTGCGATGTTAGAATAGAATAGAAAAAACATTTATAAATTTAATCAAAAATAATTCATTATTTCAAAAAGAAAGTTTTGAATCAAATAGTAAACAGGAATTTTCCATTTCAACTTTTTTCATTATTAGCAGAGAATACTATATTTTTTCAAACCGTCATCAGCCTTTGTTGCTGGCTTCCCCATTTTTTCCACCATTGAAAGTTTGTTTCTAAATTGAAATAAAAGTGAGTAAAAAACAAAAGCTTTGCAAACATTTAACCAATATTTTCTAATTGCCCTCGAACTGTCAGCGGTCAAATATCAAATTTCCATATTGGCCTAATCAAGCGGAAAGTGTTGATTTGATTTCTCATCCCTAACACACCACTCCCAACTGCAATTGTTAACGATTTGTTTGACTAAGCTCGGTGGGGGAGATTTGAAAATGGAATACAAAGAACGCAAAATTTTCAATATTTATGCTGGGGAAATATTTGCCGTGATTTTGCCCCAACTTTTCCCCAACACTACCGCATAGCTTTATGTTGTTCTCCCTCCTTCTTTTTCACTTGCAATACAATCGATACACTTGATTGAGCAATGTATAAATTTTCGAGTCTCGCCTTTATTTTTCTCGCTTCGAGGGCAATTAAGAGGACCCTAAAATCAAGTCAACTTTGACTTTTGCCAAACGTCGATTGTCCTTCTTTGTTGTTGCAGTGACTTTTAATTAAAATCACAGCGGCCATTTACCAGAAGTCACAGTTCGGTTTTTTATTTCCTTTTTAGCATTTTTTTGAATCTGGAGAGGGTCTTTGCTGGCTGCTGCTGGCCATTAGCAATTTTCCACTCGGCTGAGGCCCAAACGCCAATTGCCGAACACCAAAGGGGAGGAGACCGTCGAGCAGAAAAGCCAGGGCGTGTCCAGAGGGCCGAAAAATAATAAAAAAGAAAATCCACAGCCGGACAAAGGAATCGCGCGATTCTCTAATGATTTTTAGTCTGCATATACTCGAGAATGGAAGTGGCAGTGGGAGATACATCCATTCTGAAAGCATTTCGGCGACAAAAAGCCTAAGTAAGAGGCGTGGCCAAACCGCCCGCCTACTTTCGGCTGTTCTCCTGGCGTTGCTATCTGCAAATATTTTTATTTTCCCATTTCGCCCTGTTAAGCTTTTCCCAAAGAGCTGCGCGACTGCGAGAACAAAAAACTGTCAGCATCCCAAAAAGATAAGCTAAGCAAACACGATGCGATTGGGCGTTAACAACAAAAGCAAAAACGCTGGAGCTGGATCTGGAGCTGGAACAACTTTTACGCAGCATCTTCGCCTCGTTATTCATGTTTTGTTGGCGATTTCTTGTTAATACCGAAGAGCAAAAACGGAGTCTTCTTCCGTTTCTTCCCAAAAGTATGCATTAAAATATGGTAAAAAAAAACGCCAAGGGATAAACATTTTTCGAAGGAAAAAAGTGCGAAAGAGTAAACTCTCCTTTGGAGCGGGTCAGCTCAGTCAAGTGAAGTGCTCGTTTTCGAGTTGATGATGAACGAGATGATTGAACTTGCGATGGAGAAGAAATCTATAATGTTTATGCAAAGGAATATTTTGATGAAAAGCATCCAAGCAGGCGACGAAAAAATGTAAATGTGAGAAACTCTAGTAATAGGGAAAGGGGATACGATACAGAATTCATATTAAATAGGAAAAGATGGAAAAGTATACTTTTGCAAAATATAAATTCATATTTACGGAAAAAACTCCGGTGGAAAACTAGATGCCAATAAACTCATATATTTAAAAAGTTAATGGAGTAAGTATTCAAGAAGTAAAATCTAAAATATTTTAAAATTAAAAAAAAACAAGTTTTTATCATTTAATAATCTTCCCCTATATTTTTTTTTATTATCTTGTTTATTTGCTGATTTATTTATATCGAACATTGCAAACTATATGAAATTGCCATTGTTGTTGAATTTATTTATATGTATATATATACCAAAAAAATGTTCATGTGTGGTCCGTGACAGATATGAGTTGATGGTCCCAAAATACAATGCAAATAAAGCAAATCAAAAGCAGAGATTTTTTCGACCGCTCCTGCCCCGAAGATTCAGATGGCTGCTGANTCAAGAATGAATTAATTGTCTTGAAAAACACCAGAGTTATGCTTAATGACCCATTTTTTCCCATAGTTCCTATGGCAGCTATAGGATATAGTAGTCCGATTTTAATGAAACTTTCAGGATATGTTAAAATTGCTATTAAATATAGTTTTCCAAGAAATAAATAAATTATCTTAAAAAATGGCGGTATTTTGGCACTTTTTCCCAATCGTTCCTATGGCAGCTATGTGATGTAGTGTTCCGATTCCGGCCGTTCCGACTTATATACTAACTGCAACAGATTGAAGGGTCGGTGCCAAGTTTCAGCCTGATAGCTTTAAAACTGAGGGACTAGTTTACATAGCAACCGACAGACAGACAGACGGACAGACGGACAGACAGACGGACAGACAGACGGACATGGCTAGATCGACTCGGCTGGTGATGCTGATCAAGAATATATATACTTTATAGGGTCAGAAATGTCTCCTTCACTGCGTTGCAAACTTCTGGTCAAAATTATAATACCCTCTGCAAGGGTATAAATATTCACTAATACAACATGTATATAAAAATCCTTTCAGTTAGCCGAAAGTAATAAATTAAAGCGATATCAACATCTCATTTGAATGCTCCCATGCGCCTCTCCCGTACATATTAATAATTAATTTTACAGCCTGCCGAGAAGCATGAACATCATCTTCATCACCATCACCATCTCCATCACCGACAAACTTTTCCTCCGCAAACAACTGGAAGATTGTGGCAGGTCAGAAGGAGCTGTTAAATTTTATTTTTCCTGCCACAGGAGAAGGAAATTGCCACTTGGTCATCTAAACGAACATGGCAAAGTTAATTGAGCTCTTTAAGGCCAAGAAATGGAAAATACAGACAGACTACAATGGGTTGGGTGGGTGAGGAGTCGAAGCTAGCTAGCTTTTCAGGGCAATTGATTCGAGGTCGATGCAAATTTTCGGCAAAAAAGTTTGCAATGAATTGCGAAATATTTATTAGCTCTATCCCAACTTTTTCGCAGTATTGGCGAATGCACAAAAAGTTTGGCGCACAGACATTCTGGCAGCCATTCACTACTGGCTGGTTCAATCATTGATTCATTTGCGGCACAAAAGTACTAAACTTAATTCCACTCGACGCAACAAAAAAGCCAAGAAGGAGTGCAATAAAATTTGTTACCCGGCAACTTGTCGGAAAAACTTTGCACCACACAGGGATACGTGAGAAGGCTCTGGTATTTAATACACAGGAGAAAATATTGAGATGAAATGGGCAATTTTTTGAGCATATTCGGCTTATATTTAAACAATATTGATTTCCTATAAGAAAACTATAAGAAAAAGAACACTCATTTGAGAATTTTATAAATAAAAAGCTGAAAGCTGACAACGGCTAAATAATATGCAAAGCTATTTTTAAGATCCAAGAACTACGCTATTTAATTTCAATTCTCTTTAAACTCAATAACCTTTTCATAATTTCCCAGCCAATCCAAAATGAATCCTAATGGTTTTCCGTGCAAATGCTTCGATATTCGGTTTGAGTTACTTGGATTGCCAGTCAGTTGACTCGCTCATTTCACACTCAATCGCATTTCGGGTTTACATATTCAATTAGGAACAGGACTCAATCTCCGTCTCCATTTCCATATTCGGCTGTCTGCTGCAGGCGCATTGCAGCACCGAAAACTTTCCCAAGGATCAATGGCCAAAAAGCAGAAAATTATGTAAACTTTCCTGGTATTTCCCATGTCATGTGATTAAAGTTGTACTGCAAGTTCTTCCACACACAAAAACACACACATGAACATAAGTATGCTAGAAAAAAAAGCAAAGAAAATGGAATGGAATGGAAAATCCCAGCGCCATGATATTTGCATAGGGAACCAAGTTTTGTACAATTGTGAGATCCTGTCAAGGAGCTGGGGGCGTAAATCGGAGGATGTATAGATGGGGTGACTGGTGGGCGTGTGCGTGTTGCTTTGTTGCTAAACAAAAGTTAAGTCATAAATATTTTCCGAGTTCTTGACTTAAAATTTATCAACGATATCCGCCCACCAGCCACGCGAAATCCGAACAAAAGGACACGCAGGCTCACACGCACACACATGAGAGAGCCTGCTATTATGTATGTACGTATACAAACACACACACACACACACACATACACACACTCACCCTCACTCTCACACCTGCTAAAAATATATTTAACTTTTGCTGCTTTTTAGGCAAAAGTTCTCAGCATGCAAAAGTGCAAAAAAATATTTGCAAAATTTGTCAACTGGGGTTAAAGTTGAGCCAGTCTTCCTCTGCGGGGCCAAATTTATAAATGCAATTTGGCAAAAAATGACAGCTGTGCATAGCAACTCCGGAAATTGTATGCATGCAGATCGGTTTTAAGCATAAGTAGCTTAGGAAAGGAAAGGGATATGTTGAGCTTTTCTCTCATGGGAATTTTTAATAATTTCTAGCATCAACAGATACCGACATTGATCATCTATAATAGGATTTTAATATTTGTCTTATTGTCGATAGATCCATTTAATTTATTTATGTTCAATTTAGTAAACATTAGTATTATGTCCCCTAATTAGAAATGAAATACTAATTCCCATATTGTCCAACATTTTCCCCTGAGATAATTAAAAAATATATATATTCCAAGAAGGGTTCAGAATTCAAAGAGAATCTTAACCCTTTTCCTTAACGTGTCACCTTAGTGCCCGACAACTTGTCAAATTGTTAACCAATTAAGCTTTATTGAAAAGTTTACCTTTTTTTTTGGATACCAATCCCAAGAGACAAAATAAAAAAAAAATTCAGAGAAAAAAGGGCAGCCTTTGGGTTAAGTAGGGTATTTTTTCGGTACGAGGTTCTCAATCCTCAAGCCTTATTAATGAGCCGTTGACCTTTATCAGAGATGACCCGCAGACCGGAATTGAGTGCAAAAGGTCACCTGGCCACCTGGGAAAATGAATGTCCTCAAAGGACCGTCAGCCCGAGATTTTAATTACGTGAATGCAATAAGCGTGCGATGCAACCGCAGGCGGAAGGCCGGTGCCCATACGCAATCAATCAGTCGGTGGCTCCATCAATAATTGAATTGACTGGACCGGCTCAAGAAAGTGGCAAATTAATTAAAAAAGCAAAATTCATCCCAAAAAGGCAAATAAGTTAAGTGGGGAGGAGCAAGGCGAGGAGTTGGTAAAAGCTTTTGCCCTTCTTGCTTTATTTCGTTCCTTGCCGATTCCCAATTAAATTGATGAGAGGCCGAGGCCGAGGGATAACATTTATCAGCAGCAGTCCAGCAAGCTGCCAAGACAATAGAAGCTTAAGAAGGACACAGGACGAAGGCCGGAGGAAGCCGGAGAGCTGCAGCAGCCGGACAAAGACTGAGTGTTATGTAAATGACGCTACACACAAAAGGCGAACAAAAGAAAGGCGGAAAATGGAGGCGGGACCGGAAGACTGAAGACCGAAGACCGAATACCGATAAGAAGATGACAAACAGCAGAGCGGGATGAACTGCCAAGGACCAGCGGACAGGACCTCTTATCACGAGGTGCGCTTTCCCTTCAAGTCCTGTGTATTTTTCCCATTTCATTTGCTTACCCTTGATTAGCACAGAAATGAAGTGCGCAGTTAATGAGTTTATTTTTCGTTCTCTGATAAAAAAATTCCATATATTTTGGTGGATTTATAAGCCCCAAGGAAATTTAATTATATTAAAAAAAAATCCGGAAATCATAGAAGGTAATGAAACCTTTTGCTTTCCCTAGAATATTTAGCTTTGGGTATTAATTCTTCGCTACTTCGCTATTTTTCCTACCCACTCAGCTGGTTTAATGCATTTCCCCTGATTAGCAGAAAGGCAAACGAAATTAAAAGTGCAGTTAATAAGCTTTCCTCTGCACTCTTCCACTTTCCACCCAAGCAATGGCAGATAGTATCTCTGGCCATCATTGGTTGTCCAGCGGAAACTTTGTTCCTCTATTTTATCATCATATTTTCGGAGCCAAAAAGTTAGCAACGCTGAAAACTTCGTGGACGAAAGCCAACTGGCGACTGCCTGAAGACAGTGGAGAAGTACTCGTATATATCTTTGCACTGAGCATCGCTTTCATTAAAACTTCTGACACAACGAATTTGTTGATGATGTCCCTGTCCCTGTCCTTGTCCCTGCATTCACAACTGCAAGTTGTCACTACTACTCCTACTACGCCCCCATCCCAACAATATCAAATCCAAATTTTAAATCGCAAACTCTCGCAGTTACAGCAAATGGCAAAAAGTCCCGAGCTCTGCTGCTTCATCTTTATGTTTTTATTAATTGTTTCTGCCCTGCACTTGCAACTAGTTTGCGGAGTGAGTTTAGTTTTTAGTTTGCAGCGCTTGTCAAAAGTGGGGGAAGCCGGTTTGCTCCCACAAAATAACATCATCAGCAGCAGCGGCAACAGAAACAGAAACAAAAACGAAACAAGTGAGAAATGTTTGGCAACACTTCTCCGAGTTATGTTTCAAATGTTTTTTTCGTTTTTTTTTTTCTGGGGAAGGGGCGGGGCAAAAGTTGAAGGGGTTGCGAGTTCCTGTTGAATGAAGCAAGGCGGAACAAAGTTCGGCTTGAAGGGTTGCCAAAGCGTTTAATTTCAATCGAAAAGGTGCGAAACCCGCCCAGCAAAACTCACCTACTCTTGCACGGTAATGTGTTTGATATATGAAGCAATATAGGGTTTCCCGAAAAGCAATTCGGCATGATTTAGGAGGGAAATACATCATGTTGCCCATAAACTTTGTAATCAAGGGTGCCGGCTCAGGAACAGACGAAAAGTTTCTCAGCATTCCAATAATTTACCAAATGCGTTCTCAGGAGAAAACAAATTAATGGAATTTTTCAAGAAATAAGTATTTAAAGCCTGTTAGTTCCCAAGCCCTGTTAAATATTAAAAACACATTTGTAAATAATTAAATTTGAAACCTACGATTTTATGTATTTAAAATGTACTAGCTAGGGCATGTTCTGTCAGCTTCTTAACAAATTTTTCCCATTATGTGGTATTGCGTGTTATTAGACATTTAATTCCCACTCTCTCTTCCACCGCAAGCAAATAATAAATCGTTTAGCTTCTAAATAGCCCGCTGGCAAGCGAGTCGTACATTTTTCATTCGCCAGCAATCAAGTTGGCAATTAATAAACGTAAGTAAGGCAGAAAGTCTAGGATTCATTTCCATTGCCACTTCCCCTTCCGCTGCCAGCTCAACTCATTACAGTTTTACAGCCGTTTCGGGCGTCATCTAATTATGCAAAATGGCACATTTCGTTTGTAGGGAGTCGGCGTCGGTGTCGTTGTCTGTTCGCATTCAGGTCGGCCTTAAGTTGGATTCATTTTAACAATGCCATTTAAAATTAATTTTCAATTAACTTTCGCGGCCCGGGTCCGGCCAGCCATCTGCTGCTCCGCGCCGGATACTTCCTGGCCTGGATCTTCTCGCTTTGGCTCCAACAACTAGTTCGGAGTGCTAACAAAACTTTTGTGTGCGCGCCTTCATAAATTGAATTTTCCGCTCTTTGTTTCTGCCAATTAAGTTGAATGGGAACGGGAACGGGAATGGGAATGAGGTGAGGACCTGGCGGCATTGAGAGTGATACTAATTTCCACCGACACGAAGGCTACTTAAGGGTTTCCCACTCCCCACTCCCCATTCCTATCCACCTCCACCATTTGCCATTTTCCATTTTCCGATTCCCGATCCGCTAACAAAGGGGATCTGCGTAATGGAAATCGACACAGTTGAGCTTTTCGCATCCGCTGCCTGCGTGCCGTTCCCCAATTGAAAACTCAAATGCCGGGCTCAGACAGCGACCCAGCCAACTGGCGGGTGGTCTTAACCCTTAACCCCTGGCAGCCACAAAAATAACTGT
Organism: Drosophila setifemur; assembly: GCA_021224005.1. Taxonomy (NCBI): domain Eukaryota; kingdom Metazoa; phylum Arthropoda; class Insecta; order Diptera; family Drosophilidae; genus Drosophila; species Drosophila setifemur. The sequence continues at coordinate 786,710 of JAJJHY010008598.1, read as the reverse complement.
TTGGAATGCATTTTACTTTCAAATGCTTCTGGGTCGGCCGTCTGGGGTCTGGGGTTCTGGGTGGTGGCTGTGATGCTCTGTGATGCTTGCTCCACCCTGACGGAGAAGTATTATTATTTATGAGAACATTTAAATAAGGAACAAGTCTAACTATCTATTGCTACACTGCTAGGAGACTCCTTATAAATTTGCTACCTTAAATAAGATGGAGCACAAAATATTTCTGGTTTAAACATTTATCATTGTTTGGATCAAAGAAGTTTACAAACTTTTTAATATTTCAAACCGAATATCAGAAGCATTTCTCCCTGTGTAGTTTGCTCGCAGCATCTCTAAATCCATACTTAGGGCAACCTAACGCCCACAATGCCCCACCCATGCTGTTGCCTTGTTTTATCGCAAACGATGCCATTACAAGGCGATTTGAGCTCCATTTGTGCTGGCCATTCCCTCCGCCAGGATAACTTGACAGTCACTTAGCGGGTTCGCGTCTGCTATGGAAAGAGAAAAAGGGCAGGAGCTACAGGAGCTACAGGAGCCATAGAAGCTGTGGAGCTACAGGAGCAATGGCAAAGGTGTGTGTATCAAAGTAGCAGTTGAAAGTACATGGTCGAAATGCTTTCAGATTAAACTTGTCCGGCTGCAACACCTGTGCCCGCCGCATCCAAATCCTCTCCCTGGATGGGATGCTTTCAGTGACTGACAAGCCACGTCGTAAACTAAGGGAGCGATGCAAAAGCAAAACACTGATTTCAGCCAAAACTTTGTCCAGAGCTCTCTGCACTATCAAAAGCATGTCGCCCGGAGCCCAAGTTCTTCTTTCCATAACGAGAAACTTCCCATCAGGTCGGGTCTCTCGGGTGCGGCAAAGTTTTAATAGTCTCACATTTGAGAGTTCTAATCATAAGCTAAACTGGCTAACGAGTCTGACTGGAGATGGCTCTGGGTGGTTCCCACAACTTCGGTGACAAACGGTTCCAGCTGAGAAGAACTCTTTTGATTTCTATTATAAACTGGGAATCACCTAGGGTTAACCGTTCGTGAAGTTATGTTGATTGTCTGTCACATCAATAATATTTTGAGTTTGAAACTAAATGGCTTCCCGCTTACCTTGCCCAAATTGACGAAACCGTGATCCTTGGCTACAGCATCGGCCATGCCGTTGTCTCCGTTGGGTATATGAACTGCCCAGGTGTGCGTGTAGTGTCCGGCGATTTGGTTGTCCGACCCGGATCCGACGGAATTACCGTACTTGCCGTTGCCATTGCCGGGATGGGTCAGCTTGGACCTGCCCCCCGTCTCGTAGTCGAGCACATAGGGCGGAAGCACCGGCGACTGGCCGTTGGGATCCAACTTGAGGGACGACGACGGAGGTGGTGGCGGGGCGGCTGGCGGGGACGAAGGAGCGGGCGGCGGTGCTGATGCTGATGTGGCGGATGCACTCGCAGTTCCCGATGCCGATCCAGATGCAGATGCCACACTTCCGGCCACGAAACCGACATTAAAATTACATAAAAATACTACGGCACTAAATTGCAAAATGAAGAGCAGCGATGCTTTCGTTTTCGCCAAATGTTTGCTGCTCTTGCTCTTGCTGTTGTTGTTGTTGCTGTTGTTGTTGCTGTTGCCACTACTACGTTTCGGTTGGCATTGCGTTAAATAACTAGGTTTGAATAAATCGCAATTGAAATTGAAATTTCTCATATCACATTCAATGATTGTTTGCTGTTGTTCTTCCTGCTGCCGCTGAGTGGCTCTCTGCTGACAACTTCTGGCAGCATGTTGCCCTAATTGTCGAGCGTTTAATTGGTTGCTTTTGCTTTTGTATCTGCTGCTGCTGCTTCTGCTGCTGTTGCTGCTGCTTTTGCTGTTTATGCTTTTGCTGCTGCTGCATTTGCTGCTGCTGCTGCTGATGTGGATGCTGTTAGTTGGCTGCCTGCTCCATCGCACGACGTCGTTTTTCATTGTGCGTGAGGATTTTTGCAATTGTTGTTCAGTGCGTTGCTCGGAATGCTGGCTGCGATGGTTCCCGACGGGTTGCTCTGACGCTGCAACGAAATTAATTTTGGGAAAACAATTAGTTGACATGCGTTTGGCTTAAAACTAATAAATAAAAATTAAATTTCAACGATAAATTTGTTAATTTTGAGTTTTTGGTGAATTATCCTGGTTGCTGCTATTATTTTGAGAAGAACCTATTGGTTACAGTATATATAATAATTTCATTATAAGCATCCTTAAAGAATAAAGTCACCGTTTCTTGTTTTCAAATTCTTCATTTAGTATTTTATTTGTTACAAAAATTAATTTTGAAGCAATATAAATTTGTTTTCTTTTACATTTCGAACAATTACTCTTTTTATTAAGCCGACAGCTGTATTAGATACACTCGTATCTTTAGAGAAAAACTTTTATACAGAGCTTGATTCACATATTCTTCTTCTGGTTAAGTGATTCTCCATGCATAGACGAAAAGCATTAATTCATTCAACACCTGTGTAAATATGTATGTATTTGCTTTGAAGCAAATTAAATGCATTCACAGATAAATCAAATTAATTAATTGACCTCCTTCCAAATAAACACTACTAATGGTGCCCAAACAGGCACTTAAAACAAGAAAATTACACTTATTTAGACAAGCGAATGGAAATAAGTAATCAATAAAATGTATTGGGTAATTCTCTAAATTAATTGCCGCCCTTTTAAATAAATATTATCCATGGCAGCCGAGGAGGATTAAGGATTAATATTTTGTATGTTGTTAGCGATATGTTTGGTATGGTATCTCTTTTAGAATGAACCCTCGAAGTTGTAATGTAAAGCAAAAGAGAAACATTTTTTTCTTCGTTAGCCCTTTAAAAGCTTTTGCGCTGCTTCATATATTTCTGTACAATTTTGGAACTGTGAGTTTGTTGGTCTTCGTCCATATTGTGTCGCCTCATCTGCCAGTTACCGGAAGGATAACTCGCTTAGGACTGGATGCAGCTCGTGTTCTCGGGGAGATCGCAGATGCCCTTCAGTCCGTTGAAGTACTTGTCTCCGCAGCTAACCTTCAGGGCGCGTTGGCCACGGCAGATGTAGTAGTCGTTGCAGCTCTTGGGGGAGGCCATCAGGAATCCGTCGGGCTTGGCGAAGCAGGAGACCTCCAGCTGGATCTTGGATCCGGTGGCCGAAACGCCGGCCAGGTGAGCCACCTCCCACAGAGGTCGTCGCACGGGGTTCCGGCGGACGGGGTTACGGTTCGCCTGGGCGGAAGCCACTGCCTTAGCGGCCGTAGGGCACGGGGTCACAGCTGCGGTGGTGCATGGTGGGGTTGTTGTTTCGCCAGCGCAAACGGTTGTTGTTGAGCAAGTGGTTGCTGCGGTGGTCACTGGAGCACAGGGTGTTGCAACTGTTGTGGAGCAAGTGGTTGCTGGGGTGGTCACTGGAGCACAGGGTGTGACGGTTGTTGTGGAGCAAGTGGTTGTTGCGGTGCTAGGTGCGGTGGTCACTGGAGCACAGGGTGTTGTAGTTGTTGTTGGGGCACATGTTGTAGTTGTGGTTTTTGTGGTCGTGGTTATAGTGGTTGTTGTTGGGGCACATGTAGTTGTAGTTGTTGTCGTGGTGGTTGTTGTGGTTTTTGCGGTCGTTGTTGTAGTGGTTGTGGTTGGGGCACATGTTGTTGTTGTGGTCGTTGTTGTAGTGGTTGTTGTAGTGGTTGTTGTTGGCGCACATGTTGTTGTAGTAGTGGTCGTGGTGGTGGTTGTGGTCGTTGTTGTTGTTGGGGCAGAAGTTGTTGTGGTAGTGGTTGTTGTTGGAGCACATGTGGTTGTAGTGGTGGTGGTTGTTGTGGTCGTTGTTGTAGTGGTTGTTGCTGGGGCAGAAGTTGTTGTAGTCGTGGTTGTTGTGGTGGTTGTTGTTGGAGCACACGTGGTTGTGGTGGTAGTGGTGGTGGTTGTTGTAGTGGTTGTTGTTGGGGCAGAAGTTGTTGTAGTCGTGGTTGTTGTGGTAGTTGTTGTAGTGGTTGTTGTTGGAGCACATGTGGTTGTAGTGGTGGTTGTTGTGGTCGTTGTTGTCGTGGTTGTTGCTGGGGCAGAAGTTGTTGTAGTCGTGGTTGTTGTGGTGGTTGTTGTAGTGGTTGTTGTTGGAGCACATGTGGTTGTGGTGGTAGTGGTGGTGGTTGTTGTAGTGGTTGTTGTTGGTGCAGAAGTTGTTGTAGTCGTGGTTGTTGTGGTAGTTGTTGTAGTGGTTGTTGTTGGAGCACATGTGGTTGTAGTGGTGGTGGTTGTGGTTGTGGTTGTTGTGGTCGTTGTTGTAGTGGTTGTTGTTGGGGCAGAAGTTGTTGTAGTCGTGGTTGTTGTGGTAGTTGTTGTTGGCGCACATGTGGTTGTAGTGGTAGTGGTTGTTGTAGTCGTTGTTGTTGTGGTCGTTGTGGTAGTGGTTGTTGTTGGGGCAGATGTTGTTGTTGTCGTGGTTGTTGTGGTGGTTGTTGTAGTGGTTGTTGTTGGGGCACATGTTGTTGTAGTGGTTGTGGTAGTCGTGGTTGATGTAGTCGTTGTAGTTGTGGTTGTTGTTGTTGGGGCGCAGGTTGTGGTTGTTGTGGTCGTGGTTGTGGTGGTGGTTGTTGTTGTGGTAGTGGTTGTTGTTGTGGTAGTGGTTGTTGTTGGGGCGCAGGTTGTGGTAGTAGTGGTGGTTGAGGACGTGGTAGTAGTGGTTGTTGTGGTGGTTGTGGTTGGGGCACATGTTGTTGTGGTAGTTGTTGGACCACTGGTTGTTGTAGTAGTTGTGGTGGTGGCCTCCGAACCCGAGCACGGAGTCGTTGTTGTGGCCTGCGCACAAGGCGGAGTGGTCGTTTGGCATGGTGGGGCAGCGGTGGTTGCTCCGCTGCAGGGCGTAGCGGTATCCCTAACGGACTTTAGGACGGCCTGCTCCACCACCACACCCTCCGTGCAGCCAGGGTTGTAGGAAACGCAGCTGCGCGTCTTGAAGTCATAGAACTCGGGACAGGAGTATTCCGTGGCAACGCCATTGTGGCACTCGTAGAATCTGGAGCAACTGCCGGGCACCAGAGCGCGAATGCCGTTGGCCTTGTTGCGGCAGAGAAGCTGATCCTGACCGGAAACGCTGGCACCGAGGGCGGTGCTTGCAGCGACTGCAATGAGCAGCAGGGCAAAAGCTGTGGGACCAAAAGGGATTTGTTAGCTCCATCTCGGGGGTACTTCAGTGGATGCCATTACCGTATACGTTCCTCATGTCTGCTGATGGTTTTAGTTAACGATTCCCAGACTGAGAGGGTACTGTGACCATTGCAATTGCCGGTCCCGATATTTATACCATGCAAAATTTCAATTTTGCCAAAAGACTCATTAACAAATTGGCCAACGAAATTTGCCCAAAAGATACGGAATTATTAACAAGATCTGTATCGTCGCCGGCGTTATCGCAATCAAAATATTTTTTGTCTACCCTTCCGAAAGTCTACTACATTTGTAAAAATTCATACATATATACATATCATTCGCGAATTAATTATTATTCTATAAATCAAAGTTTTTTTTTATCCCAATGAAAAAAATGTACAAATCAGGTAATGTCCGGTTCACTTTATTTACTTTTTAAATAAATTATATTTTGTTTAAATTAAATTATTACTAAGAAAGTAAGAAAATGAATCCCGTTTAATCAATTTAACAAGTTTATGTTAATTATTTTTGCAGAAAAAATCATCTGCAATACGAAAAGTAATGAATAAAGGAACACGACTGATAGTATTTATCAAATTTCTTGAGAAATTCGTATTTTTGCTGGCACATATTGGGGGAGAATACTTTGATTTTATGATTTCACACACGAAAAAAGAAAAATCTTTTTTGTGCCTGAAAAGACACGCTTCTAAAATTATCTACGAAATTACAAATTTAACCTTCCGTTTTCTGTACTACAAACCTAGACTATTTATACCTCGACACGTGTCCACAGCTTCCAGACCCACTTCATATCGTCTGCTAAATATCAATTTTTTTGTATTTGGCACTACAGCATTCGATAAGCGGCAGACTCTAGTTTCTGCAAAAATAATTTATTTTTCTGGTGCAACACCAATTATCAAATGAATGCGTTGGGAAATGTCCAAATTCCCTTCTCTTGAAAGAATATATTTGCCTCCCTAAAATAATTTATTCACTTTTGTGTTACACACTCAAACTATTTAGAGAAAAGGAAATACATTGCTGAGGAAGATCATTATCGGGATTTGCAAGCCAGTTTGTTCCTTTATATTCTAGTAACCAATTAAGATAACAAATTGCCTGCAACTGACACATCCAATTTGGCTTCACAGAAATAGAACTTTTGGCTTATTACGAAAAGCCAAAAAAAGCCGGAACAGACAGACAAAGTCCCGATATGCACATAGGGCCTATAATCAGCCATTAATTGGGAGGCAAAAAAATAAAATATTGATTGCCACTTTGCATCGTTAGATATACTGAAAAAAATGCTCTAAAAAAATAATAATTTTCGGGTCAAAGTTAGATATTAAAATGGAAAAATAGGAAATGTAACTATTTTGTAACTTAAACAATTTTACCAAACTTTGAAACGAAAATTAAATTTTGTTTTTTCCAAGATGAAATTAAAAAAAAAGTTTATTAGTACATTAACAGAATTATCATATTAGATATGGATAACATAAATAAATGCTAACCGAATTAATCTGAATTTTATATGCGAATTTGTTCAGTGTAGGAATCATGAAACGAAGGACACTTCGACGTTGACAAGCAGTGCCAAATCAGAGTTCAGAATTACGGATTGGATTACGGCCCAAGGGGAGCTGTTGGAGGACAAAGGCCAGTTGTCCGGGGCATATCGCATTGATTGTCACCCCGTGGACAAGCTTCGATTGCAAATGAGAGCCAACGCGGAGCTGAGCCGGACTAGCTTCCGACTAATGCCACTGTCAAAATATGCCCATGACTGATGATGGCCGGAGGCGGACGGTTCGGGCCATTCGAACTAGCATATTTCCTCTATTGATGGCGGATTTCTGGATTTGGATTTGGATTTGGCCAGTCACTCGGCCAGAAAGTCGGCCTTAGTTGGGGGCGTAATTAAAGCGAGTGACAGAGGAAATGCCAAGCACAAGGAGATGGATTGAAGATGGATTGTCGGGGCATTGCTGGAGTGGTGCTGACGTGTTGTTTGGACGGATTTGACGGCCAGAAACGGAAGCGTTCCGAGCGCAGTGGTAATCAATGGCTAAGTGGATAGGAAATTGAATTCCGTATGAGGACGGCTTTCAACCAGTCGGGATTTTGGGCCATAAAGCGGAATGATTTTTCCTAATCTCCGGAAACTCTCTCGTGGAGCTCAGAATATATACGAAGTTGAGTGATGCGCTTGGGAGTTAATCATATACTCGTATTATTCTATTCATTTTCTCAGAACAAAATCCCTTATAATTGTTAGCATCAAATCAAATAAGCATATCAGCATCAGCAGGCACTATCTGCAGTTCACAGTTCTCTATCGAACACAGATTGTATGACCTTGATAAATGAAATGATATCTTATCAAGTGGTCTCTGAAACATGGCTGTACACCTAAAATGTGAAATAAGTTGGCTAATAACTTTGTTTGCTAAACGTCTAAAAATAAATATTTTTTCTGCCTCATCCGCATCCTTAGATTTTATGTCCGTTTTTATTCAGGTGCTAAAGCCCTTTTCATTGTCTTTTTTGATATTCAGAGATATATTCACTGTTCAGAAAAAGTGAAAATATCTTATTAGAATTTCAAAACGGGCAGAGTGCATTTTCTCTCTTCAGCTTTATTCATGGCTCACTTTCAGGGCAATGAAATGGACTGTCAACATACTGCTCTTCCTACACCTCTCTGATCCCATCGAAAGCTAATGCACATGAATGCACAGGATTGAAAGGAGCCGGAGAAGGACGAAGGTGTAGGGTATAAGGTATGAGATAGAAGGACCGGCGACTCCTTTAGCCTGACTGTGCACCTTTTGTGCTTGAACTTCCTTCCGCATTGAGCCGTCGTCAACACCATCTACATCAGGTCCTGGTCCTGGTCCATTGTCCTTTCTCCTACTCCTGCCCCGCCTCCTGCCCCTCCCACAACTCTGACTTTGACTGACGGAATTTGTCAGTGGCAGACATAAAGTAATCATTACTTGGCGCACTTCCGTTGCAGCTTCTCCGCCTTTTCTTCCTCCCGTTCCTTCTCCTCCTCCTCGATGGGCCACTAAGCGTATACTTAATAATAAGAAAATAAGTGCCATGCCAACGTAGGCAGACGGGTTCCGTTGGCGGGAGTCCTCGGGAAAAACATCTCGCTCACATGCTAACGAAAAGTGGAAAACGGTGTCAAAGTCAGCGACAAGAGCATCACTATTCTCCTGATGAAAGTTGCAGGGCGAGAAAAATGGCAGAGTTGAGTTGTAGAAAGTGTATGAGTAAAGTGAACCACCAACAACAACAACACGACTTGACAACTTGAGACAAATTGAAGCCTTGTTTCTCCGCCACAGTGGAGTGCAGGAGGGCGAATCGATGTTGCGGCCTTTGGGGTCGCAACAGCTTGACAACAAATAAAGTGCTGAAACTAGCTCGGTTCCAGTTGCTAAATAAGTAACCAAAATTTAGCATTCTTCCAAAATCGATTTTATATACTTCTCTTTCTTGTATGCATAAATAACGTTCGATTTGATTTTAAAACATACAAAAATTATATTCACAATTGTACGTTATTCTTTAACTTTGCAATTACCAACCAAAAATATTTGCAATGGCCCCTAAAACTCGGAAAACATTTTATTTAAATCTATTTAAAAAGTAATAATAATATTTTCATAGCCTTTTAATGAACATACAAAAAATAAATTATATCCTAGTTTGCAATTCATTTGAAAAGGATTTAGCTTGTCTCTATTTTCTTTCCCGTCCTTATGGGGTCAGACCCCAAACTTTTTACCTCACTTTTTTCGCATTCCAAGCAATTTCCCTAAGTCCGAGTTACATCCCCGAGGATTTCCCCTCCCTAATCTGATCTATTTTCACTCGGCAAACAAAAACTGTCCGCACACACACACAGCAATCAGAAATCACTCAAATGCCCAACAGAAATCCTCAAATTGCTCAAGCCACAAGCAGCCAACTGGATACAAAAAAATAAAAGGAAAACAAACGCTGCAAAATAAAAGAGCACAACATAGAGAGATGACAATGCCAGGCATTGGTTTAACAGTCCTTGAGGCATTTTTTGGGCAAACAGCCTGACACTTGGCTGCTGCTTTGGCATCCTTTGTGGTTGCTCCTTCGCCCAGCCTCCTGCCTACTTCCTCGTGCCTGCTGCGTCCTGCGAGGCTGGTTAGTTCCTGTGGATCGCCCCATGCAAAATGCCATGTCAAATGCAGGAGTGAAAGGGCTAAAAGCGATGCCAGGCCAGGATGCAGGGATACCGGCCTGTTGGGAAGCCACAGCAAAACACATTAAGCCAAGGAATCTGCTACTAGAAAAAAGTGGAGCTGCAGTTCAACCGGCGGCAGTTGAGAGCTTAAAAAGGCAACAAAACTGCAGGCGAGAAGTCAAAAGGCGGGAACTGCACAGAGAAAAATCATAGATTCAATGAGGAAAACAAATTATTTTTCGAGACTTCTTCTGAAAATGTTTTGACTTCCAAAAATCTTTACGAAAAAAGATTCATAACATTTTCAAACTAATCTCAATGAATGGAAAACATAGTTAGATTGGATTGTACTTTAACAAAATTAACAACGCATTGCAATCAGATAGTTGCATAAATATTTTAGCATTTACCATTAACTAAATTGGAGTTATAAGAGTAGAGTAGAACTTAATCTCCCCCATTTCTTTCTGTGGCCGCAAAGTAAAGGAGTAAAGCCCACCAACAGCCGCTCTTTTGGCGCTTTGTTTATGGGTGGGCATTTGTCTCTTGGCCTCGCTTTTAATGTGTTTCATGCGGCGGATTGAGGTGAGCCGTGTGTAGTTTTCTGCACTTTCTGCCGGTGGCTTCACTTGTTTAATGATAGTTGCACAAAGGCAAATATGCACTCTCTAACGCGCGCTTGACTTCCACCATCAAAACCACCCCCTGGCAGCCTTTTTTTTTGTATGTGTTTCGCGACCAGCAACTGGAGCACAAAGTCAACAACAAAACAGCCTCGGTTAACGCCCGCAGAAAAGCGGCTGGAGTCAAAAAGAAGGCAGCAGGACAAAAAAAAAGAGGAAAAGACCCGGCTAAACAAAGTGTGAAAAAAGGAGAAAGCCGGGTGACTTTGGCTAGACGAATTTTAATGCACTTGCAAGTTGCAGAACACATCTTTGAAAGCCTTTTTTTTTTTAAACAGGATTTATGAAAGAAATATTTAATTGCAGCAACCCCAACGTAGGCATACATTTATGTAATTATAAAACGTGGCTTAAGAATGACACTACCCTCTGCTAAAGGGTATGAAAACCGAAATGTCAAAGTGTCAGCCACGAGAAGGTGCAGCACTTTTTCACAGCGTATTAGCACACGATCACCAAACAAAAGGTGTTGCATACCTTTGTGCTGAGAGGAAAATGCATGGAACGCCATTTACCATTTTCCACTTTCCATTCAGGTGCCCATTCCACAGCCACTACAGAATAGGTGCGGTGACTGTACCAAGTAGGCCCTGCCACACCGAACATGGCTTTGACAGATGATGGTGCGAGAATTTGCAACGCGCATTGGCCACCAGCTGTCAGGTCGATTTGGGCCTGGCCGAATCAACGGGGGATTCAAGAGTCAACCTTTGAGGCCAACCACAAGAACTTGTTAGTGGTGGTAGAAAAAATTTAATTGAAATTTTTGAATGGAACGAAAGCCAGTGAAAGCCGCACAGGTGGCTTACCAACCCAATTCCAGCAAAGGACACTTTCGCCACAACAGTTTCAATGGTTTTAGTTTTGAAATATAAACTTAAAATTATTTATGTATAATAAACTAAACAGATGAATGGTATTCCCTAATGTACTCTATATATATATAAAGAACATGTAAATAATATTTTTAAGTATTCAAAGCTTCAACTGGTAAACCCTCTTTATTAATGATTCATAAAATATTCCGTTAAATCAATTAAAAATCTCCATTTATTTATCAGAGAGTATGAATTAATTTCCACAGATTTTCTTGCCATTAAATTCAATTGGATGGGCGCCTTAAAATCACCTCCGTCCATCAATCATTTCGCGGACGAACAAATTTCCCATAACAACAGCGCAATGAAAGTAATGTTATTATTGCTCCGTGCAGTAATGAATCCCCAATGCATCCTTGTAGCAGGATCAGCAGGATTACGGCATCGTGTGCTTCTCGCCCCTACCCAATTTTAATTATTTCCAATTGTTTGTGCACGCCGTGATACGATGCAAATTTGCATATAGTTGTATATATATCTTATATCAGATGTCCAAGGTATTTCGCAGGTAGATGCACATTTCGTTAAGGCTCGAGTCTCTTGGATTACTTTTTAATGTGCAAACAAGAATTCACATTAAGAAAAGCCTCGGAAAAAAGAAATAAAATGAAGAGAAAAGCGACTCGACTTGCGGTGTGCAATGCAATTTGAGTGCCTCGTCGACGTTAATTGATTTTGCATGGTCACTTGCAGCGGTCCAGGCGTAAGATAAACGACCAACATGCGATGGCGAAGGACATCAAGGACGAAAAGGGAGAAACGGATTGCGAGCAACCCCAGCATCTGTCATGTGCCAATGGAAAACGAAGGGGTTTCCACATCCTCCTGCCTGGTCTCCTCCCTTGGCTTTTTCGCGCACTCTGCATTTGCGAAATTAACTCTCCTGGTGGAAATTCATCCATTCAGCGGTCTGAATAACGCTTAATGTAAGCATTAGAAAAAGCGGCCTGCGCGCCTAAAAGTATGCAAAATACAAAAGCCCATAGAAAATTCACTCACAACAAAAGACGCCTCAAGGCAGTAGGAGAAGCTGCAAAACGACAGCCAGCACCTACCTCAAGTGCAATCCTGCAGAGAAAGGGTTCGGAAAATGGAAAAAAGTAACCCCTCTCATCCACTCAATGACTCACTCAACTCTACTCAACTCGGCTTAAATGTATCTTCAACCTTGTTCTGCTGCTCCCAAGAAAAATGCGGCTTAATTGTGAATTCTTTTTTTAACATTTGAAATTCTTCATGTTGAGATTAGGAATACCCTTAATTTTGTAAAGTTTGTTTTCTAATTAAGCAATCGTTTTTTAAATACCACAACGAAAACTTGTTTTAATAAACAGCATTAAACGAGAACATTTTTCAAGAATATTCTCTTAAGTTATTGTTATTAAATAAATTGTTTTGTTTATGTGGTACTAGATTACTTAAACTCTTTTAAGGGAATACATACAAGTAGTTTAGCTGTAAATTCGTTTTAATAATCTAATACCCTATCATAATTCCCACGGAGTTATCAACTCGACTTCACTGGCGAGGTACACTACCGGATTCTAGTAAATTTCATAGCTTCCTCGAATTCAACAAGTCGCTTGGAAGTCTCTTTTTACCCGGCCAAAGCTATTAAGCCATCCAGAAAAGTCACCGTCTGCTGCAGGATGTGGCAGCAGCAATTTCTTGCAACAGTTGCGGCGCTCACGGCGGAAATGCAGATGATGCAGGTGCAGATGGGAAAGACAGCAGCATCACACAGGTGAGCAGCCGCCCAGCCCAGCGATTATGATTATGGGACGATGATGATGGCGACGAAGGTGCAGGTGGGAATGGTACTCAAAACTGATGCAGTTGTCTGGGGGAGTCGTTGTTGGGTAAAGGGCAAGGAACAGAAGCAATTTTCCCCCTTTTTTGTTGTTGTTTGCATTAACATTGACAATGATAATGAAAATGAAAATACCAAGGTGGAGCTGGAGGAACATACCAGGAGTTGTGATTTTTTAAGAATTTATTCTTTAACAAGAAGGAATGAATCTATATGAATAAACAATTTTATTGATTTAATTTGAAACACTTTGTAATTCATATTTGAAGTCTGTATTATAAAGTTATAAATTTCTCTCAAAGAAAAATTATATTGGGTATTGTAAATATAATTTCCGTGGATCAACAAATTATAAAACACAACAAAAGCCGTGTTAACGAATTTTCCGAGCGGAAAACTCTGCACCGAATGTCATTTAAAGGAGAGCTATCATGATTCACATTTGCGGCGCGTCTCCGACCAAATCGCAGTTTTTGTGGTTGAGTTTGTGTGGGAATTCCGCGGAGGCTGGCTCCACAGCGGAGTTGGCAAACGAGGAAGCCAAGTGTAAATCAACAAATCAACAACTTAATATGCGCAAATTTTTGATGCCAACTGCAGTTGCTGCATCGCACAAAACGGGGAAACAACAGCAACAAGAACCCGGCGAGTAATCCGCACGGATTCCGAGGGGCGGAGAGTGCTGTTTGGTGGTGGTGGTGTCAGTGAGTGGTTCCAGTGGTGCGGGAATCGGTGGGGCAAGTGGCGATGGCATCAGTTACCCGCGGGGGCAACCGTGCCACCGAAAAACCCGAGCCGGAGACCCGGAGAGCTGGTGAAGCGGAGAAGAGGAGAACCAGAGCCTGGCGACAACCGCGTTGCACGTTATTAGTATGCACAGCTTGCAGCATACTTTCAGGGACCTTGTTCGCTTGTTTGTGCACAATTAATGCGTATCTATTCACTCATGCTGGTACACCAAAAAAATATTTTATACCCCAAAACTCTAATATAAACAAGATAGGGGCCTTAAGCTGGCAATACGTTTCCAGATTTATTGTTTGCTCAATCGTTTGTATGGCAGATGTAGAATATATAAAGCCAATTTTTATATAGATTTTATAAATCGGTCTTGCTTCTAATATAACAAATCCATTTCCCTAGAACGAATTGATTATGTGCAAAAATAACTGAGTTATCCTCAATGCCGCTTTGGGATATACTAATCTGATTGAAGGATCGGTGAAAGACGATTTTTAAGAAGTCAATCAATTGACTTAACAAATACTAAAGCATATTTATGTTAATCATTTTAAAACGTTGATCTTATTTTTTCAGTGGAATATTTTCTCCCTCTTCCCGTTTTGCAACCATTCCGCTTGCACCTTTCGACGAGAGGCGCCCATGCGACGATTGTCGTCATTTCAATTAAGCCCGGCGACGAAATGTGGGCAATGGATGCTTTTTGTGCGGATTTTTACCGATTAATTTTTCATTATTATGCCAAGTGCTCGCTGGGGACAGACAAAAGGAGAGCTTCCGAAGGACGAAACAGCAAGGCACTGCACAGATTTCACGCACAACAAATGCGCCCCAAAGTGGCAAATGACAGGCCCACAAAATGCAGTTGGCAATGCGCTAATAATTTTTGCACGCCCCAAAAAATACACAAAACATTTGGCAGGGTCGGGTGCCAAAAATGTGTGAATCATTTTTACGAGAATTTCATGGTAATTGCTTACTGAATTCGATAATCACAGAACAGTTCACAAGGCTAGTCAGAAATATTCCATGGCCATGTTGAACTCAACAAAAGGAAAGAGAAAATATTTATACACTCGAATACACAAAGTATAGGAAATGGGAAATTAAATTATTGTAGAATGTACAATAAAATCATAAATATGAAATTTCAATTATTTGGGGTTCAATTAATAATTGCGAAATTTTATGATTATGAAATACTTTGTAATTATTAATAAGTTTCCCACAATATAAACACACATTTTAAATATATGCATAAAGTATATTTACAACATTTAAAACAATAAAATCGTTTCACATAGCATATCACTGATTGGATTTTTTAGAGATATGTTAAATCTGAATAAGCCTTCGACAGGGGCAGTTTGTTTTTGTTTGGTTTTCGTAGTCCATTCCAAACGGATAACAAACCCGTCATATCAAACTATCAGCGAAACTGAAGCCACTCTACATCGGCGAAAACATATATAAAACAATCCCTTAAATTCGCCAACAAAACTAGAACAAACACAGGCTCTGAAACACAAACCAAGCGAAGCCAGCCGAGCGAGCTGGCAGTGTCAATAAAAATTAACAACGAAAAGCTGCAAAGCTCACCGCTGGCCGCCGCAACAACAAACACGGGGACAAACAGACAGACAGCACCACCACCCACTCGGCACCACCCAACACCCCACAATCAGCCCACAAGCCACCCGAAACCCGCCCCTTTCATTAGGTCGTAGGTGTAGTTTGTGCGGTGTCTATGTAATTTAGACAATTAGAAAGTTTACGCCTGTAACAATTTCCTCGTCTTGTTGTTGTGCGAAAGTTTTTTGCTCGCTTTTGTTTTTGTTTTTGTTGCTGCCTTTGCCATTTGCATGACAAATAGTTGTGCCCTCTGTCGGGCGGTGAGTGTTGGTAACAGAAAGTTGACCATGGCCAGGAATTACTCGTTAAGGGCTTAGGAAATAGCACGAGACATTGACTTGCGGCTTAGCCGCACAAATGCCTTCGAACACATGACAGTTTGATATTTGCATAACGCTTCATAATCAGAGGCAACATTTCATTCACTCGGAAAAAAAGGTATACCAATATTATACGGTGAGTTTATATATAATTTTAAAATGATAAATACAGATTATGATTTGAAGGAAGTTGATACATTAACGGGAAAACTATTTTTAACATTCAAAATAACTGAATTGTTGAGCAATTCTATCTTAAAAGTTCATAACCAATTTTCGTTATTAAATTTGTTTAATTTGCAATTTTCTAAATTTTGGTTCACACTTTTTTTCAGTGCTTTTACTTGAAATCTCCTGCTGATGCAGCAAAAATGCGAACGCGCAAATTCCTCTTCAATGCGCCAATTGTGTTGTTCGAGAGCCGAGCTTAGTGTCGCCATATTGTCGTGATGTCCTGGTGAGCAGGACCAAGAGGGGATTCCAGGGAGCGGAAGGACGAGTGCCGGCGGAGATCCCTGCTCATGCATATGCAAAAATTCAGTGGCAAATCCACTATAAGTGGCTAAATTGCACAAGTAAACAATTTTTTAAATGCCAGTTTGTTGCGGTTTAAACCGCAAACAGTAACAAGCTCACTACACTCAAAGAAAAGGAACCCAAAATATAGATATTAAAAATGATTGATATGAACAATCAACATTTCATAGATATTTGAAATTTTGCAATACTAAACACAACTAAAAGTAAACTAAACACAACTAAAAGTAAACTAAACACAATAAAAAAACTATTCAGGTAAATAAAATTGATCTGCATACTCTAAGCAATTTTTCCCAGTGCCAAATATCTACCTTTATCCTTTCATTGCAAACTACTATTTCTCCAATTGCACTTGCAACGTTTATATTTTTCCCCATTTCATTTGCCACACTTTTTACACCATTTTTGTTGTGAGCTGCGGAAACACTAATTTTCAGTTATTAGCGGAATGTCAAAACAAACGACAGTTTCCATTTAGCTGTTGCAGTTTTTCCCAGGAATTCATTTTTTCCCACTTCCCCACTGGCAATCATTTATGTTTGTTGTGCTGCAATTTGGATTGTTAAATTCGTAAAATAACGAAGGCAATTTTTTTGCCCCGAATCGGGGACAAATATAACACTCAAATTGAGAGGGAAATTGCGAAAAATATGTAATAAGAAAAACATTTTTATGTTGGAAAGCCGCCTTTTGTCTGTTGGTTGGTTGGGTTCTTTAAGGGATTATCAACAATTTAAACAGAACATAGTTTTGAGCAGTAGCCAATCTTGGTTAATCATCCTTGGCGCATTAATCATGACTCGACAGCGGCATTTAATCTAGTTAAATCTCTGAAGATTTATGTGTCATAAATACTAGACAAATTCAGATGGGAGCTAGATGCTAGATGCCATTTGTCAGGGGCGATAAGCAAACACACAGCAGCGAATGGCGAATAAACAAGGCACTAAAATATTAGAATGCGGAGTGGGATCCCGATCCCGGAATCCACATTGCGAATCCTTGAGATTCCCAAAACCGTAAGAACTCCCCGAGCGCAAACAGAACTAAAAGCTAGACAGATTTTTGCCTGATTACGCGCACCGGTCTCTCCACTCCAGAACAACAATGGAAATGCACTTCAAAAAGGACTCCTAAAAGCTGGCAGGAAAAAAGGATTGTTGAGGAGAAAAAAAAGGAGCAGCACGAGCCAAGGCGAACAAATTGATATGCAAATGTGAGTAGGAGACCCGGAGACCAAGACCCAAAAAACGTAATAATAAAATAAAGTAGAACCCGAAGCCCAACGATGAGAGTTGGGCTGAGGGGCTATATTCTTTTTATGCCAGTGGAGATCCTGGGATAAATGCTCCATGACTTTTCATTTCCGTTTTATTTTTAGGAGCACCAGCAGCTGAAGCAGCTGCAACTGGCAGGCAAATCTGCGTTTTCCGGCTGCCCCAAAAAAAAGGAGAGAATATGGAAAATATTAAGTATACGCCTAGTACAACAAGACGCCAATAATTTAATGCAAGTTTAGAGCTCTCAGCGCCGTGCCGATTGAATTAAAAGATTTCCTTGCGTAGGCAAACTTTTGCACAAAATTCAATTTGGAGTAACTTTCTCTCTATTCGGCTTCCTTTTTTTATCCTCCCCCATCATCAGCTGGTGGCCTTTTTAGTATGCGTTCTGTTGCAGGAATAACTTTTCCTCCCCCAGCCCCATTGATTGGAATGCCAGGGCAGGGATATATAACACTGGACCCCAAACTCTTCCAAAGTAACCCCGCAGCAAATTCAGTTGTTCAACTAATGAGAGTCCATGCCCCGCCTCGAGGCTTCATTCTGATGGACAAGCCAGATGAGCCGGGCAAAAGTCGTGACAATAATGAAAGACGAAGCGACAAAAAAGATCCCGAATCCGGAGAACTCGAAAATGCAAACGAAAACTTCAAATGCCTTCGGTCAGTTGGCAAAATGCTCATTTAACGTGGAGGCAAACGTTCAGGGCCCATAAAATGGGCTTGCTTCCTTAGCTTTTTGTCTTTTGCTTAAATTTAAATTTGATTAAAAAATTTGTAGCAGAACATCCACATTATTAATTGAATTGTATGTTACTTGAACATAATCAGATGTTCTTAATTCTGAAAATATTCGTTTAACTTATGTATTCCATTACTTATTATTTAATCATGTGAACTCCTGCCCTTAAAAATAATTTCCGGTTAATGCTTGGCCAGAAATTCAATAAATCCTTCCTCCACCGCAGGAAGCAATCACTTCTGGTGGATCAGAAATTGAAACATATATATCCAGAGCTCTTGGGTGTCTAAGCGTAACTGTTGAATGATTTTCCAGGAAAACCCCCGCCAAATTCAATCCACAATGTGAGCAAACACGGACAAAACGTCTCCAATGAAGCATAAATAGGACATCAAATGCGGAAAATTAAATTCGAAAAGCGAGGGCAAGGCGGAATAAAAGAAAAATTCGAATTTTACACAGATCTTATACACGGAAAAATGTTGAGTAGCAAAAAGGCCCAGCTCCACTATGATGACGATGATGATGATGATGAAGATGAAGATGACCGGAGTGGGAGTGGGATTGGGACTGGGAAAGGAAAAGGGATTGTTTTCACGCCCTTTCATGACTTAATAAATACGTGAAGCATTCAGGAGCTCGCGCCGTGGCCATTTGCGCTTGATTGCCCACGAAATCGACAAAAATGAAGTGGAAATACCAAAGTTCTGGCCCAGAAGCCCTGCAAAAAAAAACGTGATTGATGCCTCTGGACGGAGGATTGAAGTTCGCTCCGGTTCAGGCGCTGATTCTGTTTCAGATTGTGTCTCAGATTCCGGATCCGCAGAGCCCGCCGTTTGGAAGGAGGAAGAGTTTGGCATGGCTTGGCGACAAAAAGGGATAACACAGACAGACACATATCGAAATAACAATAAAAACCCTGCGCGGTCCTGCCCTCTCCTTTTTTTCGTCCCACCTCCATCTGTTCTTTTCCCGCTTTTTATTGGAGTGTTTTCATTTTTTCCCAGCCATTGTTGCTTTGCCATCGTCTGCCCCATTTTAAACAGTTTGCTGACTAGAGCAAATATGTCTGCGGCAGCCATTTTGTGTGTGTGGCAAATAAAAATGGGCGTCTAATTGGCAAACCGCTTTTTCAATGACTACGTGTGTGGTGATAGACTTCTGAGGTTGAATTCAAACAAGAAATACACTGGAAGTTGAAGACAACTAACACGAGTATTTGTAAATAAGTTCGAGTTGTATGAGTTGAAAGATGCTTTGTGTTAATTGATAGTGTTGACATAGATTATAAAATTCTATACAACTATTTCAAATAAAATATTATTTCATACTTATTCTGTTCTTCACATTCATTAAATCACAATTCGTCACCATTTAAAAGACTTACCTAAAAAGAAAAGAAAGCAAAAGATGTTATTAGATGGCGTTACACAATTTAAGGAAATGACAAAAACTTAATAAGACAAACTGCATCAGATGAGAATAAATTGACATTCCCGGATTTTTCAAATTTCTCCATAATAAATCCCGCATATCCTTCGAGTCAGCCGTAAAATGCCATTAAATAGCGGCAGCCAAGTTTGCGCTATTTTGCGGAATTCCCACTCGAACTAAGTTGGAAAATGCAAATGTTTGTCTTCGTAAATGACAAGAAGATGCTACAAATTACATAAATAAAAGCAATAAAGTGCCAAGGCATTTGCATAAAGAGATGCTGCCGGAATGGGATGTGGTAGGGGACGATGTGGTGGCAAACTTATGCTAAACATTTCGAGACACAGTTGAGGGCGTCTTAGACAGCTTAGCGGGCACCAAAGCACACAGAGGCATATACATTCAATTACACATCAGATTCAGTTTACTCTCGCCCCGGGCACGCCCACAACATCAAAGGGCGTCGCTCTGACATTGATTTCTCTCCCGGGCTGTTTGTATGGCTCTGAGATATCCGGATTGTCTTCGCCTAATCGCCAACTTATGCAATATCATTGCATTCGAAGGCATTGCCCATTGATGTTTAATTCTCATACGAGTACAGCAAAGGTTAACATTATATAGTAGAGGTATAGTATAGCTCATGAGTGGAGTAGTTGTCGTATATTCTGACATTCAGACTGAAACTACAAACAACTTTAAAGGAACATTTTTTTTAGGAACATTTCCATGCTCTAGAAAGTGCAACCAAAAATGCTTTAAATCACAAAATATTCATGAGTTACTCAGAATGACTTATATTAAATAGATTTATTTCAATTAGGGCTTTCTAAATTGTTTGTATCGTCCTAAAAACTCTCTTTGACAATGTTCCAAAAAGCTCAAATATCTTCAGTGGTGCATTCTGTATTTGATACGAATACTCGAACACTAATAAATTCCGTATTTATATATTCTATTATCCTGACCGCATTAGTATCAGCATATGTATGGTTGTGAAGGCTCATGTCCATTTGATATTCTTGCCAACGACTTGCTTTACCCATTTCAGAATATGCTGAGCTGTCAGGATTTTCTTGCTTTTCCTGCCACTCCCCTCCCATCTACCCATCTATCCTTGGCTTCCTTTCGAGTTGTTGAACTTTTTCCTTTTTCGCTTTTGTCTTCAGCAGCCCCTAGGGCGGGTTTCTTGGGCTTTTTGAGTTCGAGTTCCTTTGAGCGCGGGGAATTGGCTCTGTGCCTCACACATCGGTGTTTGTCTTTTGCCGCCTGCCAATAATTTAAGCAAGTTGTCTCCGTCTCAGTCTGGGTCTGAGTTTGAGGGTGTGTGCGTCTTCCAGTCCATTAATTGAATGTCTCGCCCTTCGCACATATTGAGTTATCATGCTGCGGTTGTCGCCGAATCGCTTTTACATTCGGTGGCGGATAATTAAATTCCACAGATTTCCTTTATGAATTTTTTCCATTTAATTGAGAGGCACAAACATTATTTACCGCGCCAACAGGTGTCAAGATAGAGGCACACACACATTTCATGTGAGCGGAAAAACAAAGGCAATAAATGAAAGCAATTTCCTGAGTGGCAAACTGAAAATCATTTTAAATAAGGCATGAAAACGCATTAAAGGCGCCACCTTGTCAGACAATAAACAACAACTTCCCTCGCGGCTGTAAATATTTATATATATAAAAAACACACACATTTTATCCTCCTTTCCTCCCCCCTTAAAAAGTCGATAAGATTGTCTGACATTATTTACATGACTGTCTCTTTATGGATTTTATGTTCAGGCAATGTTATATATTATCAAAAAATTATGCTATTGTTTAGAGATTTTAGCGTTATCAAGAAAAATGGGCAATAATTTGTACAAGCAAGTTATTATATTTTTCAGAGTTATTTTTAAGAGAATTGACTTTAAATTTTAAAGCAGTAAATTTTGTATCAAAACCCGAATGCATTTTCCTAAACAAACTAATAAATAATTAGTTACTTAACCTCCTTTTTCCAAAAATTTAAATTATTCCATTACATTTACTGAAGCTCCTCGGGAACGGTGGCGTATACGTGATGCGGAACATCTCCCTTGATTGCCTTCGAGTCCTGGAGCCGCAATCCCCAATTCTATATTCTACATCTCACAAACACACACAGACAGTCGCATATAAAGTGATAAGCAGCCGCAGGGCGGCCGTTGAAGCCAACGCATGCAAATAAAATTGCCCATACGCCCCGTTGTACGGGTCTCTGTATCATTTCGCCTCCTTTTGCGGCGGGGTCCCTGTCTCCGTGTTTTTGCATACATTTTTGGTGATAATACAAGAAATTGTATCAGGCCAAAATTGTTTTTTAAAACGTTACGTGCCCGGCGGCGGCTTTGACAAAAAATTTTATATGCGATGGGTAATAAAAATGCAATATAATTCCATATAAATTTGTGTGTGTTTTCTTCCTTTTGGTCGAGGGTAATCTAAAAAGTTTCGATTGCAGCAAAACGATTGCGGAAGGATACGGGGTAAGGAAAGAAACGGAAAAGCGATAAGGACGAGGGACGAAGGATGTGGGCTGGAGAAGGTAAGCAAGAAAACGGATTGAGTAAAATGGAAATACTCTGGGATCTAGGGGAAAAAACCTGTCACGTGCTTGGGGAGGCTTCAAATAAATTGATTTTATTTGATGGATATGTGTGGAAACAATATTTGTGTTAAAATAATGGGAACCAATAAACAAAAGGGCTTGCCAAGGGACTGGGAAAATGAAAGACATTTTTTAAACACTGTTGAAGAATACCAAAAATATTGTTATGAACTCGAACAAATTTAATTCAGAAAAAATTTAAATATTTTAAGTTGGCATTTTCGAATCCATTTAACACATTTAACCGACTTATTTCCTTATTCACAAATTCAATTCAGTGCAATTAACGTGTGAAACTTTTAAGAGACTCCGCGGAATTGACGATCGTTACCACAAAACAAACACAATTCCGCAATTTTCACACCCACTCCAATTAATTTATAGACAAGCATCTGGTGCATAATTCCACTTAGACCCCATTTCCTCTTTTTGACCGCCCTGCGGTTGGGGCAATTATAAAATCCACCAAAGGGAATTGCCATGACGACAATCAACTAATGAAATTAATGGCAATTTGCATTGCCGGCCGAGGCCTTTTACATGGACAGATACAGATACAGATACGAATAATGCAATTGCCGCAGTTAAAACCGGAAAATGCAGCCCCCAACTTCAGAAACTTCGGACTCCGGACTCCCCAATCCAACTCCCTACCCGGACTGTCCCCCTTTGCAACTGGGGATATCGTACACAAATACTAATTAATCAGCTTGCTATTAATTAAACGACCACCGAATGAATCGGGGCAGTCAAGTGAACGATGGTATCAGTGGCAAATCCCTCAAGCTGGCCAGAAGTGGCTTTTTGGCCCGCAAGGCTTTAATTGTTGCTTTCCATTTAAATGGGCCAAATCGAATAAAGCACCCGAGCTGAAATTGTTGTGGGAAAAATGAAAAATTACGAAACCGCAAAGTACAATATTAAATTATGAACTACTATCATTGTCAACAGAACTGTAATATTACTTCGCCTTATTATTTGTAAATAAATTTTTAAAAAATGCAATACAACTTTGTATTTGAAAGATAATTTGAATATATATTTTTACGGTAAACAAAGGCATTTTATTTATGGTTCTTAGCTCCAGGAATTCGCTTTTGCAACCACAACACCGAAATTGTTGGCCGGAAAATGGGTGAATTTATGGACCTATTACTCGCCCTATTGACATCCGATAAATAAGCAAACTCAGAACCAGAACCAGCACCAGCCCCAACACCATCACCGCAGATAATGACGAGAAGGCACAAAGTCGAGTGGGTGGCGCATGCCAGTTTAGTTTGTTGTGCTGCTGGTGTTGCTGAATTAATTTACAAGCTCATCGTGCGTTCGCCGTGCTCCTTTAGGGTGTTGTTATTATGGTTTATCTCCTTTTTTTTTGTTTTTGCTTTTTTTTTTTTGGCGTCAGTCGCTGCAATGGCGCCAGTGCCTTTCGGCTGTTAATAATAAATTAATAAGCGAGCGACGGCACCCACACACTGACAGCCTCAATTAAGCGACAAAGTGCGACACAGGCAGTTAATGTCCCCGTTTCCAGGGTGAGGGGTGAAGGGAGAGGGTTGGGAAATGACAGGGTTCGAGTCAACGCAAATATTTTAATTATGGCATGTGAAGTTTTCCGCGTTGTCAGTGGCAAGTAAAATGAGCAAGGGGGGATTTTGTAATTAAAGCAAGCGTTTGCATATGCAGTTTCAAATTATTAAGGAAGAGGGAGTAATTATCAGGCAATGTTTAAGATATTTTGCAATTTCATTAAATAAGTTTTCCATTCCCTTAAAATTAATACCCAATTCATATATTTCTCCAACCAGTTATTGTAAAATAACAGAAGTAGTTTCCATTACCTCACCGAGGAAATTTTAAGCAGAAATATTAAATCTTTATTCAGCACAAGTTTATTTTATTTAAATTGGTTTAATTTTTTGAAAAAACCTTGCAAAATAAACCAAAATGAATTCGATTTTTGTATAGAATTTATATTCATGACGGATTTAATAATCATTTTTCCATAAAGCCTTAAAAAAAAACAACAGCTGAAACATGTATCCACACAATAGATTGACGAACTGAACTATTTTTAATTAACTATTTTCACAAAAACCTGAGCCAAGACAATGCATGCGCAGAAATCTCTTACACCAGCTTATGACAAATTTCAATCGAAATAGTAAAATTTTACGGCAAAAGCGAAAGCAATCTAAAATTACAGTTCCCAGAGAGAAAAAAAAATAACAACAGCAGAGAAAATCATAGCCTTTAAGTTATAATGGTACATGTGCGTAGGATATTTTTTTTTGTTGGCCTTTGCAGTGCAAAGGGTCCACAAATGCATGGAAGGGAAATGTCATGTACAGGAAAGGAGACAAAGGGGTCCGGGGGGGTCCATATGCAAATGAAACTGATAAATTTTCAATTAAATTGGCATTGGCAGGGAGCAGAGCGACGGAGCTTAAAGAGGCCGATTGGAGAGACAGAGCCAAGTCATTGGCATGGAAGAGAGCATGGCCAAAACCATTTAATTACGAAATTAATTTTGCGTTTTCGGCCAAATAAAGGAGAGAGTTAAATATGTGAATGGGTTACAAAACTGATGCGTTGGGATGCTGCTCAAATGACTTACAATTTTTGCCGTTTTCAAATTTCAAATTAACACTTGAATAAATATTTGTTTGCTACTCAATCGTGAATTCTTAATTTCCGGCTTGGGATATTAAATGACAATGTGTGTCAATGTGATATATTTAAAATTCGAATTTTAATAAAGGCTCACAAATACAATTATCTCACAGAGTAAACAAGTTTAAATGAGTATATCCATAACATAATTTTTCACTGCTGATTGCAAAGCGTGGTCAAAAATAAATATAAACATTCTGTGAAAATCAAAATATAGTATTTAAAAATATTTCGAATGCCATTATAAATGCTGATCAATCACTAATTTATTCCGTTTGCAATAGGATTTCTCTGCGCAAATCGGAGCCCCCCGCGACTGAAAGCTATCGGTGAAATTGTGCGTTAAAATTATAAAATTTAATCAACGACCAATGGAGGGTTGTTTCGAGGTCTGTGTGGGCACAGAAGTTCTGCATTCCCTGCCCACCAGATGGGATTCGAGCTCAAGCAACAGTTGGTTGCCCGTTTGCCCGTTTGCCAGTGGCCGGAAAAAGGGGTGCAAGGAGCTGGCGCACCTTTTTATGCAAATTAGAGACGCGTCTGTGGACACCAGAGGCAGCCTTCGGTGGGTGGGAAAATGGATGAAAACGGGGGGTGGACGAGGTGTGGGAGGTGCGAGAAGCGATTGAAAATTCCTCCACCGCATCGAACGTGCCTTGGCATTCATAACACCCACGGCGTGCAGCAGCAGCAGGAGCAAATTTAATTGACAATTGTTTGGGTAGCTCAATTTCCGCATCCACTCGCAGCTGTCCCTTGGTCACAACATCCTCCACCCAGTTCGATTGATAGCCCCCTCGAAATTGTTCCTGCGGTCTTGTCCATCAACAGCTGGTGATGAAGGTGGAGGAGCATCCTTCCATGTATCGAAATTTCAGAAATTAAATTATCACTGAGTGCTTCTGAGAGTGGAACTGGGGAAACGCATTGAAATGGAAAAGTTGCCTTCTTGTGCACAATTAAAGAGGGATACTTATGATAATATTAGAAATAATAATAACAAGGAAACACTTCTATTTGCAGAACTGCAGAACTGGGTTTTTGGGGAACAGATACATCGTCTTGACTTAAAGTCAAGTATTAATTTCAAAACAATTCAATTCTAAACTAAACACCAATTAAACTGATTGCATGCGGGAAACAAGTTATATTGCCAAGCCCGGCATCCAATTTGTTGGGCAGTTAATTAAGCGAACTCGAAACTTGTGCACTTCTCAAAGAGAACACGATTTCAAATCAACGCCAAATGCCAAATGCCAAACACCCAATCATCGCATCGCAAGTTGCATCAGAAGTTCCCGCTCTCATTTACCATAGATGCGGGTTCTGTGGGCGGTGAAAGTTGGGCGGAGAAAGTCCTGGTGAAAGTCGGTGGGGGTAGCGCTGAGCTGAGCTGTTCCAAGCTGAGTTCTGTTCCGTTCAGAAGAGATGCGATGAGCTGAGCATACTTAATGCCGCTTAATCAGCGACAGAGAGGATAAAAAAAGGATTTTCGCGCCAACGTCGCACAAAATTTTAAATTACATTTCGCTTTGCGCTGCGGCTGCATTTTCCTCATCCCCATCACCATCCCCATCCTCATCCGCATTCCCATTCTCTTCATCTTCTGCTTAATCGAGGGGCATCCAACGGATCAAGGATATCCAAAGGATGTGGGCGCCGCTTCATTGGGCGAGCAAATTTTTGGATGCCGAATGCCTGGCCTGCAATTAGGAGGCAAAGAGCGTTGCATATTCTGGGGCGCTAAATTCGGTGTGCAATTAAAATGGGCCCCATGCCGGGCCCCCAAAAAGCAGGTCTAGTTAATGAGTTTTGGGGTTAGCATCATGTTGCTCTGCCCGGCTGCTCTGCTTGGTTGCTGGTTGTAATGGTCCAAAAAGTTCAAATCATTTACAGTGCCATTTGCAGCAATTACGCAGATGAATTCTTGAACATTCATTAAAATTTCCAAAGAATACATTAAATTATATTTTAGAATTTT
The DNA here is from genome assembly GCA_021224005.1 of Drosophila setifemur. Lineage (NCBI taxonomy): Eukaryota > Metazoa > Arthropoda > Insecta > Diptera > Drosophilidae > Drosophila > Drosophila setifemur. The sequence goes on along the minus strand of JAJJHY010008598.1, from coordinate 759,948 downwards.
TTACCTTTGCAAAAGTTTTCAAATAGGAATTATTTCTTCGAGAACTTTCTTTGAGAATTTTACATTAATAAATTTAATAATTTATCTTTTCTTTAAAAGTAACGAGCAATTAAAAGCTAAATTTTAGATTTCAAGTTGTGATAAAATCTACCTCAATTAATTAAGCGACTGAACGAAATAAACTGAATTTTAAAGACTTAAAATGTGATGCCTTACCGAATATATAAAACAGCCTCAGGTAATTGGATCTGCAAAAATAAAGAGATAGAGAAATATTTACAATTTATTGATAAACATTTTTCGAGAACCTGTTAAGAATGCATAAGTAATGGTTAGCCATAACAAAAAAGAGTCCCAAAGTTGTCATTGAGCCGAGGCAGAAGCATTTTAGGAGTGGTTTTTTATGCATTTCCTTTTTGTTTTAAGAGCGTAATTAGAAGGAGCTTTTGTGTGTCGGGTCGTGGAGGATGGGTGTGGATGTTGCCCAAGCAAAATGGACAGCAAAACGACAGACATTTTATGCTAATGGTAATGGCCATGAAAGACAAAAAAAAAGAAGATATGTAGATGGGCCCGGAGGGGAAGAAGGCCAAAACGTCACACCAAACGAAATATGTCGCTCAAAGTAACGAAGAGAAGTAGCTTACACGGAGATACATATATACGAGTATCTGTATCTAGGTTTTGCGACTGCCAAATGGGATGCATATTAAAAATAGCAACAAGACAAAGGAGGACGAGAAGCGGAAATAGCGTTGACAGCCAGGCCAAATTCATCAATGCCAAGGAAATGGAGTGGTGTGGTGTGAAAACTCGAGATGAAGAAGTCGTGGGTTCTCCCAGATGGAGGTTGATGTTGACGCTGATGTCTAATGTCAGACGGATTACTTTGATGGTAATGCATTCCCAAATATGGCTACCTAATATATGGCATCATGGAATTTCTAATACTTAGGTGAGGAGCCCAAGAAAATGTATATTAAAATATGAACAAAACATTTCCATATGAGTTTCTGTTGCCTGTTTTTGATGGTAATGCATTCCCAAAATTGGTTACCTAATATGTGGCATCACGAAATTCCGAAAGCTTAAGAAAGGAGCCCACGAAAATATATATTAAAATATGAATTTCTCAAGCTTGTTATTTATTTCTTTTTTAATTTGTACATTATAATATGGCTTTAAGGTTATAAAATGGCTATACAATTCAGTTTATATAATTTTCTGCATTCTATTTACGAATTCAGTCAATTTAATTAACATTCTGAAAGCCTCTTTGGTTTCCTGTATTTCCGTTCGATCAATGCAAATGAACCAACCACCCTTTCACCCCCTCTCTTGTCCTTTCTGCCTTTTTAGCCAACTTCAAATTGAACTCATTTGGCCATTTGCCAATTAACTTTTTTCCTTATCCTTTGGCAAAAGAGCAGCGTCCCATTGGATACCCCTTTTTGCAGGACAACCGCACTCCGCTCCCCTGCTGCCCTCCCTTTCTCCCTCAACAAACATGTTTGGCAATAATTCAAAGCAGCCCTCCACCCACCACTTTACCACTACCACTACCACTACCATCGCCCACAACCCATCTTGGCCACCCTTTGGCAGCCAAACCACGAAAACTTTGAAAGCCTTTTGGCCGCAGGCTAACAATGTTCGCTTGAACAAACTCGCCCCTCTCAGCCAGCTCGCTTGGCTACTGTCTCCCTTTACAGATACACTGCTACAAAAAATTGGATCTTAATATGGAATATATAAGATTTGACTCATAAAGATATGAGTTATTTCATCTCAAAATATGCCTACTGATATTTGGAAGATATCAGATTAATTTCTTGCAAAATAAATGATATATACAAACACAATTCAAATAAAAAAGTGCTACATAATTTGCTCAATTTACATTTCAACTCAATTATAATAAATAAGTCGGTGCTATATGAATAATACATTATTCTTCCGGTTCCATATTTTGAATATTTGATGAGATTTTTTATTAACTCCTATAATTATGCAAACATTTAAGACATTTTAGCAGATCTGTGAAAAATATCATCAAACTGTTTTCCGTAATTTAAAGTGTTCATAACCCAAATTTTGTAATTCAGGTATATGGTCTAGATATGGAAATTCGATGGTAAATAATTGGATTGGGTTTCCGGGGAATTTTGCGAGTGCAGTATTGAGGCATCCACCGCCGCAGCCGCTACATTGTGCTGTGGCACAGTTTGGCAGCCACTGAATGGGACGTTGACGGTAAATGCAAAAATGCCAGGCACTTTCTGGACGGCCAAACAATCCGCCTGCATGTGGGTGGTTGCATTGGTGGGTGGCAGATTGAGGGGTAGATTGAGGGGTAGATTGAGGGGTGTGGATGCCACCCATGTGGGGTATGACCGCATTTGATTTTCATCTATGCAGCATCCCTATGCAGCATCACAAACCTAAAGGGGACTGGGTCCGAGTCCGGGTCGGGGAAGAACTTTGGTACTTTGTTTAGTTGAATTACAGCAAAGCACATTAAGTTGCCTTTCGGTGCGCTCTGTTTGCTCCGTTTGTTAAGTGCTTAATGAACTTTGCTAAACACGCTTGGTCGGGACTTGACTCAAGTTTGGCCTCTAAACTTTCCCTTCCCTTTCATTCCCTTCCTTTCCCCTTCTTTCCTTTCCACATCTCACTTTCACTTTCACCCAAACTTCACCCCAGCTAAAAGATGCATGCAGCAAAGGCCGGCAAGCAAATCCATCTTGAGCTCATTCAATTTGCATGCGTTTTGCTGCCCTGCCATAATTAATTAGCCCGCAAATTGTTGTTCATTTGATTCGGTTAAGCCTGAATTATGTATTGAGCGGCGGGATTAGTAGGATTTTCCGAGTTGCACGATTTGAATGGACAACAAATTTGTGGCTAGAGCGCAATTAGCTGTGAACATATTTGCAAGTAATTGCAAACAAAACAAATAATTTCGGTAAACTACATTAAGGGATTAAAAACTTTGATAGTACATAGTCTGTATACTAATATAAAATACCATTGATTTAGCATTGAAATAGCTTTAGTATACTCAAATATCATGGGCAATTATTTGATAAATTTCTCTTTGATATCATATAACAAAAGGTACACAAGCAGTATTAATATTAGCAGAGATTTGTATATACTTCCTATTTATCACCGTGATAAAAGCTCTTCAATAAGCTAATAATATTTCATCCAACGAATGCGTTCAATTGAAGTGCGTCTTAAATAATTAAATGATAAATAATTTTGAAATCTCCATTTAAGCACTCCTTATCCTTGAATTTATTCCCCCATTAAATCCTTGCCCACCCGCAGTGAGAACCCATTTGGCACAACGTGTCGCTGCTAATGTCACACATGCATCATCATAACCGCAGGACGAAGACCACTGGGGGAGAGAAAAGCACGGATAAGAGGGATTGGGGATTGGGAATTTTGAGAGAAGAAGGCGGAGGGGGAGGAGCAGGTTGAGGATAAGGAGCAGGAGCAGTTGACTAAGCTCCAGCTAATTATGCAAATTCATTTAATGCCATTGTTAAAACGATATTTGCCTGCAGGATTTGTCAGGCTGATAGACCACAGGGTCCCACTCCCTCACTTCTACGCAGGATGTAGAAGCTCGAAGTTGACTTGGCAGAAAGTAGCTTCCCCTTCAATCGAGCGGTAATGGACTTGGGCACAGTTTTAACCGATAAAAGACAGTATGTTTTAGTTCAGAAGCACACATCCAAAGAATAGCTAGGGTTCAGTTGCCTCGGAGATACCCCAATGTATCTCACTCAAATAAAGTGATAAATGCGAATTAAGCAAACTCCTCCAGAGCAATAATCGCAAGGGGGATTAGGGAAAAGGACACCCACATTTTTAAGTACAGTTGCCATAATTTTCCCCGAACAGGGTGAGGGAGCCAGACCCTTCGCAGAATTTATGAAAGGCGCACTCAACCACTTTCGGGCATACATTTTAATGAAAACAGAGGCCCAGGCCCAGGTCCAGGCCCAGCTTAGGCTGTATAATAAATCTTCTAGTTATTGTTTCATAACATGCCTTCAGGCGTAAATCCCTTACAATAAAGGTAAGCGGCCGGGTCTCAATTTCTTTCATTTCATTTCGACATTTTCGGCTGCGAGCACACTTTAAACTTGTTTCCCCGGTTTAAGTGTTCCGAGGGGCCACTCGAAGAGTTGCCCCCGACAACGGGAAGCTGAAGAAAGGTAACCAAGCATTAAATTGAAGCCTCAACCAAGTTTCTTTTCGGCCGAGTTGAGCTTTTTCGGGGCATTCTTCACAGAGGCTTAAGCCCGACCGATTCTCGGGGCTTTATTTGCTCAAACTTTGGCCCGCACTAAACGTTATTATTATTATTTTGTTTGCATTGTGAGGGAACTTTTTGCAGGCGATCCACAGGTTGAAACAAAAGTTGAAATGAGTCAAGTTTTAGAGCTGGATTTCCCAAATATCCCAGTCCCAACAAAGTTGACCAGTAGAATTTAAATAAATGCAAATGAAGCACTTACATTCCCACTACCCTTCTACCGCATGAATTTCAGCAGGATTTTCCTGGTGAAACCATTGACAAATTTAGACAGCACAGCGCAGCGAAGGAAATTATGTGCCTTCTCCGGAATATAAATAATTATCTGCGTTGCCTAATTTCGTTGGAAGCCGCAAAACCATTTGCCAGCAACTTGATTTTCCTCGCCGAGAAGGAGCTGAGCTGGCCAGCTCTCTAGAACCTAGCTGGCCAGCCTTGGCAATCTGCTTCAGTGTTTAATTTCAACACTGTCCGCAACCACAACACTGGAAACTGACCAACGAGTGCAGCTGGCAGCAGAACACCACCTCCCAGTCCGCCCAGTGAAATAATAATAATAATAATTTACTTTGAAACCGAAAGCCACAGGATAACATGAAGACCCAAACCCACATTCCCAGCGTTCATTGTATTCTGCGGTGGTGCGGGTGGGTTCAGTTCTGGGTGGTCCAAGGAGAGGAGACTCCGACTCCTACTCCGACTCCTACTCCGAGTTGGCTAACCGATAGAGTGGGCCATAAAAAATAGCTTAATTAGTTGGCATTGCTGGATGGCAGGATAAATATTGAAGTTGTTGGCTTTGGCAAATATTTGAGAGCTGGAATGCAGCCAGCTGGTGTATAAGGGGGTGAAATGGTTTGGGCCAAACTGTGAGTAATTAATGTGAACATTCGACAACTATTTCTGGGGGGCTGAAGAAGGATTAGAGATGGGAAGGAAAACTTTAATGGCAATTAACAGAATGGAATTAAACTCTTTCAATTTATGTACACATAACTAAATAAAACGAAATATATTTGGAACAAAAATTGAGAAAATGTTTGAGTTTTTGTTCCAGTTTCGATACACAGCATGGGGCTAACTCGGAAGCTCCCCAGATAGAAATGCTCTTGGGGGCTAAGAACTTTCTGCATTGCAGTTTAAATTGTTTTCTAATTACACACACAATGTACAGTCTCCTAGTTCGAAGAGTTTTGGCCTCCAGGGTCAGAGCAATTTATGCTGTACTATGGAGGATTCTTCTGGCCCGAAAATGAGGATGCAAATTGGTTCTGTTCGGAATCGGAATATTGAGAGGAAAAGTATGAGGGAAGTTCAATTAAATGCGACTGCATTCGGACAAGCATTTTCAGGACTTTCGACAGCCCCAACCTCAACTATCCGGCCCAACCATCATCATCGTCGTCATCCTCCTCCTTCGGACAGGTTAAATTTGATAATGTGGTGCGGTGAGGAGGCCAAAACTCACACGGAAAGGCCGAAACCAAATCTGTTGACGTTTTGCAAAACGATGTGCTGGGCAATTTTCTTGCATTTTATGCAAACACAAGCCAGCCGGATGGATGCATCCGCCCGTCGACCCTTCGACCCTTGGCACAAACTAACCTAACCGGCAGTTAAATGTTTTCATTTTCCAGCTACTTCCTCGAAAATGTTTATGACGCCCAAGCATCAGGCAAACACTGAATTTATTTAATTAAAATGTGTGTATATGTGACGTGCACTCTGCCGGTCTGCCTCTCTGCTTTTCTGCCTGTCCGGAGTCTGGGATCTAGAATCTAGATTCTAATTGAATTGCCAGGCTAGTGGAGAGCAGAGTACGAGGAGAGGTGGGAGGAGAGTGGATCCATACTGTGTATGGTGAGGTGATGTCAAAGCGGCCAGGCTAATATGCATTGCACAGAGAAAAAGCAGCAGCTGAACTTGTTTTGGTTAAATACCGGCCAACGAAAGATTGTATTTGATATACATTTACAAATTTTATTTCAATTAAAAGAAAGTTCCCCAATGTACCGAATGTATTCAGTTTATTTTTGTGGTACAAATATTCTCATCGAACTGATCAATAGTTTTTTTCTGTGCACAAAGGCAACAAGAGTTTTCCATCTGAGCGAGTAAAGTGTCAGGTGCCCTCAGCAATGTCGTCCATATGCAAATTTCCAATTTTTTGTGTGTGCGATTTTTCATTCGTTTTAATTAAAAAGTTTTTGTTTTCCGGCACAACAAACTGTCGGGTTGATGATCTCCACCCGAAATCTGCATGATTACCAAGCTAAATGCATTTTTAACCATTTGCAAACCAATTTTAATTCAGTTTGTGATGTGTTAGCTGTCAATCAGAGGGGACGCCATACTACAATGTGTTGTGGGAGTAGGAAAATACCTCTGTGTGTCATTAAAATGCAGGCGATGGCAAAATAATGCATTTCAATGACAATGACAACCTCAATTACAAAACGCATACCATGTCTCTTAATTTGTATGCGTTGAGGGCAATTTCCACTAGTCAACTTTCAATTGACACACTGACAGACGTGGCTGCCAGCAAATATAATAACTAAATACAATATAAATTTGAAAGATGGGATATGATTAAATTTTAAGAATGAATTTAAAGAAAATATTCTAGCTGATCCTCTAAGCCGAAATGATATATTTACGATATGGTTTGATTTGGGAAGAAAAAAGACTCAGGTTCTTGAGGTAACAATCTAGTACAATAATATGTCTAGAACTGTTAACAAACTGACGCACAGAAAAGTTCATTCACGATTCCAATTCAGTTTTAGCTCTGCCAGCCATACCAACATATCTAATTCCTCAGCATACTATATACTGCAACAAAAGCTCGCATGCCCATCAAGTTCTTGTTTTGTCTGCTTTTTGCTGAAACATTCACTCAAACAAACTCCTACACCCCGACGGACTGTCAGACAGACAGACACGGCAAACTATTTAAATATAAAAAAATCCCCAGCATACTTTAAGGCTCGGTGCATAACTTTTTGTTGGGACAGACAAGTTGGACGGGCGAAAGCCCGGCAGGGAATCGGGCGATTTGAAAGAGTCAGGGCCAGGGACGCTTAAAGAAAACAAAGAATTTCAATTTAAGCTTCGTGCATTGTCTGTCTATCCGTGTTGCTCTCGTCCTGCCCCCCACTTCCTCAGCTTTTCTCCGATGTAAGCCATTGTTGCATGCATTTAGGTGTTGCAGGCACGTATGCAGCAATACCCCCAATCACATGCAGGCAGCAACTGCACACACGCACAGCCGTCGTCAAAATAATGGTAGCAGGTTGTTGAGGAAAAATTCCATAAGCCAAATATACTAGTACTACCAACGAAAGGTACATAAAAATATATTCAATCTAACGTGAAATGGTAAGCTATCGCTTAGACATGGCTATATTAATTATTATATGATGGTTTTTATTTTGGAAGATGCGAACTCTGCTAGCGCTTTGATGACCACTGTACAGGATCGTCCTATTTAGGTTTATATAGAAGGCAGGGAGAGAGCTGGGAAAATGTTACTAAATTCGTACAGATTAATGCCGAGCCACGCATGCCAAAACGGAGAGAGATCCTGTGAAACACAAGGACTGAGAAAGGACAAGCTTAATTGTATTTTTATTTAATTCCAGACCACCATGTAACCACTGCTGCTCCTCCATCATCTGCTATCTCTAAGTCTCGCCTTGCATATTTCTCAAGCTCGCCAGCGATATATAAGCCCGGAAATGAGCCAGAGAAGCGAAAACAAAACGAATAAATGAGCAACATTAATTGCTCTGTGACTTTCCCATTACGTGCAGGGCATGGCAATTTTTTCCCCAGCTCCAGAGAGAGTCCACATGATGGAGATATTTAGATATATATTACTGTCCACTTAGTTGGGCGGGAAAAAAGTACCAATCTTGATGGCCACTTCGTCGATAAACATCTCGTCACCCGCAAAATGGAAACACAAAAAATGTGTTGAGGAAAGAGGGAGATTTGATATCAGGTAAAGCAATTTACCAGTTTTATGATGATTGTCACACGAGCTGTCGCTTAAAAACTAATCAGCATAGTGATAGCAATATAAATTAAAGAAAAGTTATACAAAGCATGTTCAATTAAATTCCAAAGATGTTAATTTATTTTTTAATTTGGACTGGAACTCTCCGTTGAGCTGTCGCAAACACAGACTGCTGACACAGACATGAGCAGGAACAAATTAAGTTCAATAAAATTAGGTCAGCCTCCGTTCCGAACCACACCGAAAACCCACCTCGCATCCCATTTTGCAAGCTCCGCACACCATCTACGATGGTGTGATAAAGGTAAATGTAAAAATATGGCTCAAGATAAGCATAAATCAGGGCATAAAGCAATTACGCAGAGGGAAAAAATATAGGAAAACGCGGGAACAGATGGAAGGAACCCAGCAGGGATGGATGGATATTAAGCGAAAAATTCTGAAAAGACAGGGACGAGACTCTGAAGGATATTCGTTGCCTGGCAAGGGCAAGAGCTAAGCGCAAAACATTAATGAGACTACTCACCAGCATTATGATTGATAAATGACGGGGCAAACGAGGGAAAACGTAAGAATGAGGAAAAATAGCACTTACTATAACAGAACAAATGCTTAAACTCGAAACTGAAGATTTGGATACCCTTGCAAAGGTAATTCAAATCTTCTCAGTTCATTTACATTTTTGAAGTTTACATTTTTATGATGCAATGAATACTTCGTTATTTATTTATTATTTTTATAATATGGGAAGCTATCTAAGTTTGAAATTAAATGTATACTTTTTGTTGATAATTTTTATTTTTACAACCTATTATTACTCTAGTCAATACTTTTAAAAATTATCCTGAACATAGAAAAGATATACCAATTGTTGGCATACACTTCAGAATGGCAAAAAAAAAAAAACTAAAAGACCCCGACAAGGTGAAGCATCTTTTGTGCGAACAAAATGGTGACAAATTCACACAGCAAGACAGAAAGATAGAAACAGAGGGAAATAGAGGTTAAGGAGCTTGGAGGGTTATGAATGAAGTCAAGTTGGGCACCGGATGAGGCAACTAAATGTGCATGTTAAGGCTAGATAAGGGACAGTTGCCAGGATATTGTTCACATTTTCTTCGTGTTTTTTTTTTTTGTTATTTGCCCCCACAAGTCACTTTCAGTCCGAGCACTAATGAGTAACTTATTCAATTATTTATTATTTTTGCTCCTCCAGAGCGGAAAATAATTTGCTTTGCCACGGCTAATTGGTGGAAGGAAAGGAAGTGCATTGGCCACAGTAAAACTTGATAAAATGTCAGGGCGTGGCAATAAATAAATGATTTCAACTGGGTAATATATGCAGCAGAATGGTGTGGCGAGGACGAGGAGGAGATAGACGTCTCCGAGAAGAGCTAATTGAGTGCGAAATTTGTGGGTTAATTGGTTTGAAAGTTGTACACAATTTATTGCCACTCTCAGTGGCCAGGAAGGGAACCAAGAGGAATCTGACAGGCAGGAGGGGAATGTCCTTTGACTGGAATGAATGCGATGTCACAGATTCTCCGTTTCTGGCCTCTCAACACAACATTTTCCAGCTTGTCATGCGGTCAAGGTTGGGCGAGTAATGAAGCCAGTTTATAATTCAGCAGCCCTCGAAAAGGGGGGAAGGATCCAATGTGCGGCTTTGTCAAGACTTGGAAACTCAGAGAAAGGAAAGTATGTGGCAGTTGGCTGAGTGCTGCTTTATCCGCACCGCAAAGTGTTGAAATTTGGTTTCCGGGCTGATGATGGAATTTGATTTTGTAAATGGAAAATTTACCGGAAAATGTGTCAAATACACGGCACAGGTTGCCTTTGCTTGCCTAAGAAACTTCAAGAGCTAACTTCATTTTCTATTATTCACACTTGAAGTGCGTAGGTTTTACCTAGCTCTGTATTAATTATTATAGGAATTATATAAGAGGAAAACTTTTAACTCAATGAAGTGTCGCATTTTAATAATTGATAAAAAAGGAAATTTAAAAATAATAACATTAAGTTAACCTATTTATGTAAATGAATTTGCGAAACTCTAAATGCATTTCACAACTTTAGCTTAAATAAAAATCAAGAAATCACAAACGTTTAATTAAGACTACAAAATGTCTGAATTAAAAGTGCACATTTTAATTAAAATACATAAATCTAAACTGCCATTTATCCGATGCCGATAATAAAAATCCACTTTCAATTATTTTAAAATTCTATAATTTAGCCCCATGAAAATTGAAATCGACAACGAAATCTAAAATTCATCTACACATCGCCACGAGCTTGATTTACTTTTATGGCTATTTTTATGTAGCACTCTCCAGAATAAATAAAATAAATCGAACTGAAGCAAAACCTGACCATAAATTGAACGAGCAGAAAAATGTGGAAACTTCGTTTCCCAATGCCAATTCCAATGCCAGTGGAAATGGCGATGACGTTGACGTGGACGTTGATGCGGAACTGACGAAGAACAGAGTTCGCAATTTGTTAATGGAAATTCAATTGAATTGAAAAACTAAATAAATACCGATGCGCAGGTAAATAAATAAATAAAACGAGCAGCGCTGTGGACACGAGGAAACATCGAATAAATAATGAAATATTTTTTGTGCCATCCACACTTTTGTTAGTTCGATTTTCTTTCCCCGACATAGGGACAATTTCACACATCTGTTCCTCAATTGGAGTGGCATAAAAAAACTCGGAAAAAGTGGCACCTTTTTATATAGGGCCCCTGCCTAGAGGTATAAAGCAATATATTAAACGGGTTGATCAACCATTTATGGTGGGTTTAATTTTAATTGGTTTCCCTTCGCCAGCGAAAACTATTAAGACTGTGATGCGATTTAATTCGAACAACAGGCCCAGACGAATATGAGGAAGGAATAGCAAAGTTTTTACCCCTAGATAAACTCGTTCTCTCCTCAAATTGCTTTCCGGCTCGTTTTTATAACCCTTTCAACTTTGTAGATTTATGTTACAATTTTGGGTGGCGCCACCTGGCTTCGCATTCCATTGGCATATACACAGCAAACAATTGTTGATATTTAATCTATGCAAGCATATTGATTGTCAAAGTGTTCCCTTTTGTAATACATTTTAATATATGTCTATTGAAAGATAGAACAATCATAAATAATAAATGGTAGATAGCTTAGATCCCCCTTTCAAATTGTCAGGGAGCAAATTCCAAGGTTATCCTTCAGAATTGTTCTCTGTGTGCATATAAAAGGCGACAATAAAAACACAACTTCATACACGACATAAATCACATGGCCAGTTCAAGCATGGCTAAAATATTACTCAGCCGAGAAGTTAAATACAAACAGGCTGCTCCCACCGAAAAGGCTTCCACAAAAAAATGGTCAATTAGAGTAAAAGTTGGGTGTAAGTATTGCCTAGATCGTGGGATAATAAAGGTTTTCACATTGGCAATTTATGTTGGCAAAGGAAATAAATTACTTCCGAGATAAGCTCTTTTTGCTGAACCAGAATTGAGCAATGTATTTTAAAGTGTCCTGCCCTGCCCACCTCAGATTGCTTTCCCAGCTCTCAAATAATACGTATACGTAACAATGCTGACCACAGGGGAACCGGGATGAATGGGGCCTCAGTTTATGACTGCATCTCACTCCGTACCCTTTGAGAGAACCGGCCGTAAAATACCATATGTGGTCGCGTTTTATTATCATTGCAGTCAGTAGTTCACCGCAATTGAAATACAAGGGTTTTTTTTATCAATGTTTAATGGTCGAAATCGAAAACTACACTTGATGTAAAAGCAGATATATTTTGAGATATTTTTAATTTAACATATTTCATTTACAAGTATTTCTTAAATGTTGGACTTTTATATTTGGCAAATTAATATATAACTTTTGGTTTAACAACTTTACTAATTTAATCTAAATCGTTTTTAACTGCATTGCAGTCGATTGTTCGTTTTTGTCTAGATAATGAAATATTTACCTACTTTTCAATAAACTAACTCGCTTAACCCATATACCCCTTGACCCCTGGATTCTTAATGAAAATATGGTCGTGCATCATTGACTTCCCTCGAACCAGCGCCATTTTGTATTTCATTTTATTTGTTTGTCATTTATACCGCACACCCACACATTCCACCTAGGCTATAGGAGAGCACATGTACTATATATAAATACATGGAGCACAACACAACTGAACACAATACTATATGTTATTTATTTGCCGAGAGACCACACACATTTGAACTATGAAATAACCACGGAAATGTTTGCCATTTCGTGGTCAATATACGGCATGACCCACATGGAGGCGACTGAAAGGATGTAGCAAAGGAAGGAAGGACGCCAAAGGATTGGTCAGGTGTGGTCAAGTTGTTTGGGCAATATTTATTTATATGGCTGCTCTCTATTTGCTCCCATGGCCGACAGCAACCCAAGGCTATTCAATTAGTCAGAGCCAAAGGAGACCTTCACCTAAGCTATTGTTCCTCTTCCTTCCATCAAACATCAATCACACCCAATTAATTATGCAATTTGGGGATGCTGCATAAAGCAAAACTAGAAAAAGAGCAACAGCTGACATCAAAGATAAGTCACGAATCTGTGGTTTCTTTATTCAATTTTGCCCTTTTCCATTCATTCACCCATTCATTTAAGGTCCTGCCAAAATATGACCAGAGTCAACAAAGATACAGCACACAGGCTCCAATCACAAAAGTGCAACCATTTCGGTGGGCGAGAGTGTGTGCTTTGTAATATAAATCAATCATACGACATGTGTGACACATCAAGCACAAAGCAAATAAACCCAAATATTGGTCTAAGCGAATGTTGAGAGAGTCTATGGGAAGTCGCCTCCGGAATACCTTTCAGTTACAGAATGGGCTTTATTTTGGAGTATTTAAAGTAATATTTTTGAACCCGCATTTATCTGTTGTTCTGTAATGCTTAAATATATATATTTTTTATGTATATGGATTTACATATTTTTAAACGGTTGAAGAAGAAAATTGCTAAGACTGAAAGCAGACTTTTTAAAATGTACAAAATATTTAATCTTGGCATATATCTACCACTGATTATCCATTCTATTTACCCCTTGTGGCATCGCTCACTAGGCGTGTGCTACTTTTTCGTTCACCGAAAAAATACCCCGGAAAACAAAAATATTTCTGAGATAAAAAGCCCTTTCAGACAGAGCTGACTCGCTGACTGACAAACTGCAATGCGATTGCCAGCTCAGCAGATGCGTCCAACACAAACACTCGAACCAATCTCTTCCCTTTCAGAGCCCACTCATTCCCAACAACCGAACCCCCCAAAACCATTCTGTTTCGCTGCTCCGTTCTATTTGCAAGGAAAACATTTATGTAAAGTTTATATTATTAGAATTGCATGAAGAGCATTGTGTGTGCTCTGCCTCTGTGTCTTTATAGCCATTCCGTTCGTAAGTGTGCCTGTGCCTGTGTTTGTTTTATAACGACTACCAAACGACATTTGCCAATATGTTTTAGGGAAAAACAACAAAAAACAATGCAGAAGATGGGATTCGAGATCGTTAGACGTTGGACGGCTTCTTTCAATTTGTGTGTGTTTTCTTGGGAGTGTGCCCTGCCTTTGCGGGCGATTGAATTGGCATTTTAGTTGGGCCGGCTTTCTGCAGTTGCGATGTCCCTTGCAGGACTCATCGACATTTGCCAATTTGTGCTCCTTTTTTGCACTGCATCTCCTTTAGGCCCTTTCTTTGATTGCTTTGGCAGGAGGCAAAGTGCTGAGGTGGTTACATGGTATTGCAACCAATAAATTATTCTTTGATTGCCTTGCAATAACTTTGGGTGCGGCCAAGAAAATAAACTTTCCAACTTTGCAAAAAAAAAAAACATAATTGAAAAGCACATTACTAACTATTTTAATACGATTTTGTTAAAACTAATTTTTATTCTTGAATCCCGTTGGGTAAATACAAATCAAAAAGTTATTACATGCATTCCCCCAAAAAGAAATGACGAATAAAAAACAATTAAAAATCCCATCAGTCCTTGTCAAAGATAATATCCATTTCATGTCCCATTTTTAGTTTATGTTACATTTTATTTTATGTACCTAACATTTTGGTTATATAAACATTTTTCAACGTGTTTCTGTTTTGTCATATCTTTGATATCCCCCCAAATATTTCCCTCACAGCAAATTTTACCCTCCAGAGGACACCATTTTCCCGATGCTGCAATCTCTATTCATCAGCCAGCCAGGCATCAACTCCATCCAGAAAATCTCTTTTGGGCTCATTTCCATTTACGTGATATCCCCCAAATCCCCATCCACAGGCGAGGCCCGGCGGAACTATCTAGAAAATTATTACCATTCAACCTTCCTGCTCGGATTTCCATAACAAACATCAACCTGGGATAGTTGTTGCCCCATCCATTTCGTTGGCTCTTATTTTTGTGTTTAGGTTTTTTGGCCGCTGCCTGTCCATGGTCTGGAAAATATATATTGATATGGCCGAGAACACTGCTCTAGTTCGCACAGGATGCACAGCCCACGAAGCCCACCCAACTCAACTCAACTCCCATTCACAATCCCAGTTCCATTCCCACTCCTACACATTTGGACCCACCCGCTAGCAAATCCCCATTTGTTGGGGCAAAACTGGCAAAAGCCAGGTCTAGCTGGTTTGGCTAACGTTACCTGAGTTTTGGTTTTCGGGCCAGCAAAATATGTGGCCAATTATAGCAAAAACAGACGTTTTTATGTTACAGTCCTCGGTGCTTTTCCTCTTTTGGCTCTCCGGTTACAACTAATTTATGACTTCGGGCAAAGAGCTGGGATATTCCGGTTTCTTTTCGTGCTTTGATTTTATTTCTGTGTTTTTTATCAACCTTCCCATTTCTAATCATTGACCATAATTCAGTTGGCTGGCTTTGGGCTATGCAATGTTGGCTTAATGGTTTCAAAATTGCCACAAACATATATATTTCGTACATGGAGAACAATATTTGACATCCCTAACTTTGAGTAAACTTTTGATTTTGAACTTTCGCATTTCTTTTTGCCCCGCTTCAGGGCGTCCAGGGTCTGCTTAATGGTTTTTAAATGTCTGCCAACACCCACATAACGCATACGCCTGGATGACCACGTCTTAAATTAAACTTTGTTTTTGACAAAATCTTGTATTTATATAGTTCTCTGGCCGAAAATACCATTTCATTATGCAAAGTGTCATCGCTTATTGTTCTGCCGCCGAACTTTGTTTGCACATAAAATCATTTTCCGGTGGCATCTCAACAAACAATTTTTCGTTTACAGTCATCTTGGCAGCTCATCAAAAGATAGTTGAACAGGACATTTATCCTGTGGGCTCGGCTATGGGCGAAAGTTCCGTCTTATTGCTTTCGGCAGGCTGAAAATTCAAATCTAATTCCTTACAATTTGGTTTTTTCTTGTTTTTGTTCTTTTCATGCTTCTTTCACAAACATTTGCCTTCCATGTTGAATAAGGAGGAGATTTCCAGCAACGAGAACAAGAAATGATATTTTGACATTTTCGTCGGCCCTTATTTCACTTTGATTCTTTTTATGTGTTTCCTCCCTCACTCGACCTCGGCTGACAAGGCGATTTTTAGATGTCTCACTTTAATGGTATTATATTCAAATTCTGAAAGGGCACTTCCTTCGTAAGTCTTTGAAAAAGTTTAACTTGGAAATAAATGCAAATAACCAATTGAGAATTTCCACAGTTATACTAAAATAGTATTAGTTTACAAGAAATCGAATTGTTTTTCCTAACGTCCATTTAATTCCGAATCTAATCATTTTAGACACATAATTTTCCCTTCTTAAATACGCATTTTCTTTATTTCCATTCCGGCCTGTCATAGACACTCGCACTCCTACCGGATAAAATCATTTATCATTTGTCATCATTTCGCTTTTGTTTCTTGACGTCTTTTCGGCCTGTCCTAAACAAATAACTTTCCGATGGCTTTGACTAAAAAGTTATTCATTCCTTTCAAGCCCGAACCAGGGCCGGGGCCAGGGCCAGACATTCCGACCCCCAAAACTCAGAGCAATCTTAGGCATAAATTAAGACTTACATTTGAGGAGGCCCGGCGGCGAAGGCAGAGGGAAAAGTCCAGGATAACACTTCAGACTTTAGACCGACTTCAGACTGGAAAGAGATACATGAAAGAGAAAATGTGTATGTGAGCAAAAGTTGGGAATGACAGACTCAATTAGTTGTATTTGCCAATAGGAAGGAGGCGAATGTTTGTTTTCATCGAGATTTCCCAGATCTATTTGCTGCAAATTAACGCCAACATTTGTTTTTGCCTCACTTTTTGTTTAATCGTGTCTCGCAAAGTAGTTTGCACATAATTCTGTGTGAGCTCTTGGCTTTGATCTCAAAATGTTGCCTACTTTTGTGGGGCGAAAAAGTTTTGGCGTATGCAAAAGTTTCGGGCGAAACTAAAAACTTTAAACATGAAACAGGCCAACAAAAAATCACATGAAAAATGGGGTGAAAAGTGCAAAGTTCATGCAAAACAAATAACAAAACCAAAAGCAACAAAAAACAAGTCAAAAATCCATTGCAGTCGATATAAAGTGAACTGCAGCGCTGAAGTAGATTGGAATGGCACTCTCTGGAAGTCAAGTCCACAAAGAGACAAGACGTGACAGCAGAAATCGAAAGCCAACAGCAAATCAAATACACGAGTTCCAGTTTTCACTCCCTCCTCCAGTTTTCACTCTCCCCCCTCAGTTTTCCCCGCCAATCTTTGGCCAGACTCTGCTCTTGCCGTTGGATTTTTCACACCCAATAAGCTGCAAGGCGCTTAGAATTTAAATGCCAAGCATAAACAACAGAAAACAGCAACAAACGAAATCTTCTTATAAACAAGCGCCTAGGAATACAATCTTTTAGCGGGTTGTTAATATTTGTACCCTTAAGATGTGTTTAAACAGAGTTAACAAATTTGCACGAAATACTTTTTTCAATTTTAAATAATTTTAAGAATTTAATTTAATTTTGTTTTAATTTTTTTTTCTAAGATTGCATATACCCCTTAGCTTAATGGGTAGAGCAGTCGCAAAAATTGGAAAAGTCAGCTTGGTGGCTAGGCTTTATCTGCAGCATAAAGGCAAATCCTTTGGCCAAAGGTGTTGCCCGCAACTGAAACGCGACAGACAAAATGCTACTGAACTAAAACCAAAGCTAAAACAGAAAGCCGGCAAGCAACTCAGCCAAATTGAGATGACAGTTCAGCTTTTTAGGGAGAACGCATTAGTTGACAGAAAATATAAAACTCCAACTTTTTCTTGAATGCATCCCACACACAATTTCATAAATATTGTTTAAGTACTTTCCCATGATTAGGATTGCAATAAATTTTATATATGCAATAAAATTAAAATGCAAAAGTTTAGCTTTAATTGTAGCCTTAATCCGATTTAAAAAAGCCATTTTTTTCGTTTGAAAGACCGCCAGCACTAACCCCAAACCCTCTTTTCCACTTGGACTCATTGTTGACTTTGCCGTCTTGGCTGCTAAAGCTATAGTATCTATGTATCTGTATCTGTATGTGTGTCAAGTGGGGCGTCCCCTTTCTTCACTTTTCTGCACTTTCTCTATCCGCCAGATAGCCTTCGTGTGGATCTTCTTGCGGCAGGTCAGAGGCAAATCGTTGAAGTTGCCTCTGTGCGTGGTTAAGTCCTTGTCGATGGGCTTAAATAAACAGAAGACCGGAGATGGAGTAGGAACAAGGCGGAGAAAGGTGCAAAATAAGGAGAAAGGTGAAAAAGGAGAAGGAACGGGTATTAAGTTGGAAGGCACACAAAGTCAAAGACGGTCTGAAGTCCGTTCGGTTGCAATGCTTTGAATATGATTTAATTACTGCTAATTGCTGGCTTCACTAATTAGTTTGAATGCCTCGACCACTCTCGGCTTTATACTAATTTCCCGATCATTGATGAGATATGAATGTGCATAGATGATGAACACCCCCACATGGGGAGGTATATAATTTAATTGAGAAGGTAGTTTACTGAACCAGGTGCTCATATAGTTAACATTTCCAATTTACAATTCCAAGGACACTTCAATTTGGTATTTAACAATTCAGACGGTATTTAGTAATTCAGAGTTATTGCAAAAGAGCTTCGATTAACCGGAAAAATATTACATTTTATTTGCAAAAGGTGTAAAAGACAATCTATAATCAGAAGTATTAGAATAAAGTTTTTCCGTTTCAACAATTCAACTAAATTATATACCCGCGAAAATAGTTAACATAAAAAATAAATTTTCGCCCAAAAAAATAAGATTATCCCCTGGAAAGGGACCATAAATCATTTCATTTCACCTCAACATTTTTAAAATGCACTTAGCGAGTGCATCCAAACACGTGATATAGATAAAAAAAAAACCCATAACCCAAAAGAAAATAAAAGGAACCCCAAACAATGCTGACAGGAGAGGATGTGTGGCGTAATCTAATAAATGTGACAGTTTATATTGCCGTGGAGGTGGAAAACAATAAATCTCCATTAGGTTGAGCTGGCTTTCATTAACAGATTTCACGAAACTAAAACAGCATCTACAGGATACACCCCCCCAAACACAGGTATCCTGGATCCTGTTGACACTAATACACTGGTTGCATGTGTGTATTTGTTTCGTGCACCTGTCATGAAAATATTTGCGCATGAAAATATTTTAAGCCGCATTTTGACAAAGGACTTGGCCCAAACACCACAATGAGTCCTGACAGGACACAGGACTGGCTCTAACGTTCAACGCAAATATGACAGGGATTTGTTATCGGTGTATGTGTGTGCGTGCGTGTGTGTGGCTTTAGTTTACCTAGATTCCCCCTTTATTTTGCTGCTCTCATGCCTGAATGTCCATCCATGTTATTGTATAAACAAATAACCGAACCGAAGCTCCGGTAAACGGATTACGCGGCGGAAAAGTGTCCACCGGTTGTGAATCGCAATTTTTCGCAACACATTTTTGCGGTCCACTTTCGCGGATGTGGTTGCGATTTTAGCCACCCAAATTCAGGTGAGAATCGATAATGTTCGAGTCTATGCAAACTAATTGCAATTTTGCGGTAAAAATTATGATGGGCAAAGCGAGGGGAAATCGGTCTCAAACGTAACTCGTTTACCTGGTACAAATTAGATCAATCCTTTGTGAAATGTCGGAAATTAAATCAAAACAATGCAGTTACCGCCGCACCTCAGATAAGGGGAAATTTAGTCACATTCAAATTCACTAGTAGAACAAATTAAACTGAGAATAGTTTGGTTAGTCAAAGATTTCTCAATTGTGTCAATAATATGCTATTAATTATAAAAATATGATTTTAGTGAAATTAACTTAATATCAACCAGGAAGAACACAAATGACATGCTCATCGTAAATCAAACCCAAATATCCTTAGAATAATCATAATAAATTCTATAAAATCCACACATTTGCGAAGACCCCAAATAATCATCCCTTTAAAAGTTCTTTCAACTTTGACCCAATTCAGGGCAGAAGTAAGCGCCCCTAGGGCAATGGCAATGGCAATCCTTAAACCCAAAGACCCAGAGACTGACCCACCACCCGCCGCAAATTTAAAACCACCAGACCAACCTCAAGGGGTAAATGCGCAATTGACAAGCAAATTGACAATTCACTTAATTCCCGCCAGCACCAACAATCAAAACTGTGGAAATGGAATATAATTCTTAAACATTAACCAACTGCAGCAGTACAGAGGGAGGAAAACGAGGGGGAAATGGAGTTCCGAGTGGAGTGCACCCACCCAACCCAACCCAACCCATCCCACCGAGCCCAGAGAACTCCCTCGACAAGAGGATTAAAGGGTTGCTTGTCCCAGTTCCTCCTCATGAATTATGCAAACCGCAAATGCCAAAACAAGCAAAAACAATTAAGTGGGCTGTCTGCTTGGCCTGCTTGGTGGATCGGATTTTATGTTCCAATAATTATATGATTGTCAAGCGATTGAGTTTTTGGCCCCGATGCCTGCAAGCCACTTTAGAGAGCCAGTCAAGAGGTGCCACTCCCCGAACAAACATCGAAATCCATTGGATATCAGTGGGTGGTGGTTTAGCTGGATGCCAGTGGCTGAAGTGAGGTGGTGTGGTATGGTGTGGTGTGGTGGTTTGCCCGTTGTGTTTGGTAATTACACTCACCCATATCCACATGCATGCTAATTTGGCCCAGACATAGGAATCAGTCACGAAACCAGCTCCAAATCTGGACGAGACTTCGTTGTTGAATGAAATGTTTTGGGCACACAGAAACAAAAAATGTTGCTCTACAGTTAATTATCACAAGAAGTAAATTAAAATAAAAGGGAAATTGGTAAAGCCACAAAATAATTGATTGAAAAATGAAATAAATTCAGAATTTAGAAAACAACTTTTGTATCTGAATTTGTGATAAACATTAATATAATTTTTCCTAGTTTTCATATTTCTTTCAGTGCATTTTTAGGACCCCAGGTTAGGGCATTGGTTGTCTGGGCCCCGTAAAATTGGACTGAAATTGGTGCGGCACGCATTATATTCATATGTCCATCCCACGAAATGAATCTGCGTAGCTCTGGTCCCCCTCATATTTCTGGCTTCTCTGTTGGTTTCATCTGTTTTGTGGCTTTTATGCGAAATTGCCTTTTCCTGGCCCCATTGTTTGGGTGAGGGGTAAAAATGGAGGGAGGAGGCAGTTTCTGGTGTCGGTGTTTCTGGTTACCCAGTGGAGAGAGATGGGTCTCGATATCGAGTTCTATTTAGCAGTAAATTGCGTTTATTTAGGGTTGGAAGCTTCTAATTAAGCAAATAATTATTATGAAATATTATTTCTAATTCTATTTATATTTAGAAGCTTTGATTCATGAGTATTCTGGTTTGTAACTCTAAACGGGCTTTTTATTATAACTGACTTTACATTGTCTACATAAATTTAATATTTTCCTGTAGTATCCTATTTTCATAAGGAATTAAAATAAACACAAAACTTGAATAAGTCCAGTTAAATCTAGTTAGTTAAATTGATGAATTTTAGTTTGAGCCATATCAACACCTTGCCATTTTCTAGGCCAAGGCCTCAAGCCAAATGCAACCCAAATTTTCCAGTGTTTAATATGCAAAGCCATGCGTCATCAATTAAACTCCAACGAGTTTATCAAATTTCAGCTCACCAGGCAGTCAAAGTCAAGTCAATTGTTCTAATTAAATATGCAGGCCAAGAACTGGCTGCAAATGGAAATGGGAAATGAGAAAGAGTCAGAATGAGAGTGAGAGTCCGGGAAAGGGTTTTGCATCTCCTTTTGGCATCGATTTGACAGCCATCCAACACGACAACCCGGGGAATCTTCAGACACAGACCCATCTCTGGGCCTGCTCATTTGTGCAGCAAAATCAGTGCCAAATGGATTTCAATGGGACAGAGAAAGCAAGTTTTCTAGGGCCTTCCCACTTTCTCACCTGATTGCGGATTGAACGAAAATCGAATCGAACTCAACCGAAGGCTCACCTCCTGGCTTTCCCCTTCCCAAGCAATTGAAAATTATGCTGCAGTGCAAAAACTTGAGCAGGACTTGGAACTCAAGAGTGTTGGACGAGATGCAGCTTCACATGCTCGTTTCAGGACGTTTAAAATGGGGAAAAGGGAAAAAGGAAAAGGGGAGAAGCGAAAAGGGAAAGCTAGAGAGAAAATCGAAGAAAATCAAACCAAAGCAGGTCATATGGAAATGGGGCTGGGCTGATGTTTATTAATGCGGAATTTTTAAGGCCTGCAAATTCCTGAATTTTCAGTTTCCTCGAAGCCACCGATGAATATTTTTTATTTGCCAAGATGACGTGCTCATGTTTCCATGACTCATGACTAATGGTTATTGTTTTGTACTATTCATGAAGAGAAAAAACTATTCATATATTTTTGGAATTTTTCAGATATTAAACGACGAAGTTTGAAATGTTAGCTTAAGAGCATTAGAGACTTTAAAAATAATAAAAACTACTTGGTGAAGCAAACAAATTTAATTACAACCTACTAAACCAGAAATATTAAAAATGTATTCAATACCATTTTGGTTATTAGGTGATTGGTTATTTTTCCAGTGCACAGACTAATATCTGTCTTTAGTCTGTGGAGGGCAGTTAAAAAAGATCAAAGCTCATTGGAAACCAGCTGGCCCCAGTCTGCCCATTCTGCCCATTCATCCATTTCCCACTCCACTCACGAGATGCGAACTTCAAAAGCGATCTCTTGAGGCTTCAATCTTTGGCTGCCCGAGGCCTGCCTGCTTTAATTATACTTAAACATTTTCAAGTTACACAATTCAATTGAGCAGACCCCGGCTGACCTTTCGGAGTCGAGTTGTGGCTGTGAGTCGAGTTTGCGGCTGTTTTATTTTCATTTTCATCTCCGAGTTGACATTGAAATGCGCTTCATGGTCCGTTCACTTCTTCAGACTCTTAATTGCTGTCTCCGCTCTGCCGCTCTATCTATTTATTATTTTGCCTGCCTCTGGGCCTCCGGAGCGCATCGAATGTAAATTGAAAATTTATTTACTAGGAGCGCACAAAAAAATTTTCTCAATTGCTAAAAATATATAAAGCACAGACTTGGCCTTGAAGAGTGTTGAAGATTTTTGCAATTGAATGTCAAGTGGCACGTGTTTCGGACGGAAGTTCACCTCGTCTCTATAATTATGGCCATTTATTTGTGTGTCATGCCGCTTGCTTTTCTGACATGACAAGGGATCTCAATACTATCCAGCGGAAGACTTCTGGGAGGTAATCAAAAACCTACTAGCCATAATAAATGCTCTACAATCGCCGGCACTCCGCACAATTTATTTGGCTATTAAGTGGGCGAAGTGAGCAACTTCAAGGCTGCTAATCGAATTATCTTTGATTTATTGCTTGTTGACTAAAAATAAATATACGCTTCTCCCAAGTATGGCGTAGCATCTTCAAATGAGCTCACAAGCCTAAGCACCAACAAATACTTGTACACAGAAACCCGAATTCAGTTCACTATTTTAGAAAATAAAAATTTACACAGCTAAATTATCGAGATGATTAAGAAAGCTTATATTAGTTTTAGAATTTATTTAGGGATCTTAAAAACACCGCTTTTAATTAAACTTTTAGTTCAAAGCTTCTAATTAATTTGTTTGTTTACAGATTAGTTACTATAAATCACTAATCTTGCACTTTTATAATTGTTTATTTAGACATTTTAAGTAATTCACTCACAGTATTTATAAAACATTTTGTGTGGATTAGAAAAACTAACACAAAATTAAAATTAGTACATTTTTCTATTTTGGTTTTGATAACTTTTTTTGTGAGTATCTTAGCAAAGCACACTTGTTTAGATTGACCTTCGCAACATGTGCTTCCCAATCAAATCACCAATGAAATGTATTAACTTTTTTTATTTACCACATAAATGAGCTGTAAATGGACCGCAATTCGTTGCAATTACCTCTCAAAAAACTGAACTTAAAAGTTAAACCGGCCAAGCGCGAGGTCTAAACCCAACTGAGCCGGCTTGGAACGTGTTTGGGTTATCACTTGGTCGCGGGAATTTCACTCCGCTCCAGTTTGTTTTCGAGGTGAAGAGAGAGAGCGGCAAACAAAAAATAAATAAATGAAAACACAAAGAATTTCAAATAATTGCTGATAATCAATTTCGTATAATGATGGAGATGAGGGAGCGAAATTGATGTAACCTGCCCAGGGCTCGTGCAAATCCATATAAAATAATGTTTCCGATATTAAATTCTACATTTAATGACAGGTAATAAACATCAAACAAAACAATGCGATAACTAACCAAACAAAAGGTGCAGTTGCACTTGTAATGACAGCTGCAAATTAAAGAAAACTGCAATCGATCGTCCATAGCTTGAACTGAAATTTAAATATTATAAATAAAACCACAAATCGGTTATATTTTTTTTAATTACAATACTTTTAAGAAAACAAATATTGTGTGGAAGTCAAGATTGACAGTATTTTTTATTTGTATATATATTTAAGTTCAAAACCCAGTTTTCCAGGAAATTATATTTCTAATAACTTTGTTGACGAAAGTTTTAATATATATACGTTGGACTGTTGAAAAGCAGTAAAATCCCAAGTAAGACAAACACTACCTTATCTTGCAACTGTTCAGATTTCCAAAGATTGTGGCTAAGGTGACGCAGGCCAAATTGATAAGGCCAGAAAGATGCTGTGCGGTATCACGCAATATATAATAGTATAATTCCGTGTGTAAATTGTTTTTATATAATTATTATGATGTGAAAACGGCAGTTTGTGGGCACGAAAGGGTTGCTGAACCTCTGCTCGACATGCCAGCGGGTGCGGTAATCGGGGCAATTAGCAGATGCAAGATATGGAGATACCAGAAAAGATACGCAGATACACGGCCTTTGGATGCGAGTTTGCCCAACGAATTCACACTGCGCTAATGAAAAGCCGTCCCAAAACCGGGTAATACGCTCAGCTATTTATATTCACCGAGCTGTTGACGCCGCTCGACTTCCTCCCTAATGAACCTGGGCATCGCCTTTGATTTTCTAGAGCAATTCAATTAGCAGTTTTCCCACTTTGACAGTTTCAGGAGCAGTTCATCTACAGTTACGTGCGCCCAATTGAACGCTAATCGAAATATTTATCGCTAGTCTCCCACTCGAAAACATCTCGAACACGGAGAGCGGTTTAGATTTTTGTGTAATTACCATCGGAAAAATCGCAGGGTGCAAATGATGTGGGCCAGTCTGAAAAATGATCACGATGCCACTAAGCACCTTTGAGCGTGACTAGGAACTACATTTGGTTACTGCATCCCATTGAGCCATCACGAGCTGTGATTCACAGCCATTAAAAATAATTAATAAATATTTCGAGTGCGCTCCTCGGGGAAATGGGAGCTGGGTTCCATTGAACCGACCCCATTTCGATGGCTCGTGATAACGCAAATCTCAGTTTGCTCAGCTCCCCTTGTTTTTTTGCTTTGTTACGCATATGCATATTCAAACGTATTTCCCCAGTGGCATTAAATATTTTATTAATATTTTTTAAGTAGGATTAAAATGTTTTTTTTTTATGAATTTCGTGATACATTTTTTTAAACCATTTTCAAACATAACAATCTTTTTTCCTATTATGCTATTATTGGTACGATTTACATGGTATCGAAAAAATCATATTTAAAAAATTATACAACAAAAAGTATGCCCCAATTTGTAATTCCCTGCGGCCTTTAATTTTATATAATTTTTACGGTTTTTATAAACGGTAAGCAATTCGTTTGTATAATGCTGAACCCTGTTATGAAGACTATTAACAATTTTTTTGCGCACTCTAACCGAAAAAGAAATGTTAATCAAAATAAAAATGTATCTAGAGCTTCATCCATTTTACTTACATATTTATTCAGCAGACATATACATTTATTCGACCACGTTTAATAGTTTCAACTAGCACAAGCGTTCCACATGTTAACATTTAATATTTCCACAAGATTTTCATGGCTTCACTTGAATTTTGTTTACCTGCAAATAGAGAAGTAGAGCGTTAATTGATTTGGGCTTAATGAATTGACGCGGAATAAGTAGTTGACAACATTGGAATTGGTTAATAGGGATTGCTGACAAAATTCACTGCTATTAAATTAGAAGCATAATAAATACAAATTGGATTGAACCGAATGCGAATTTTGAATGTGGCAATCTATGAATTATAAATGCTCATTAGGCACTCTCGGAGACGGCTATTAAACACATATTGGAACTGTGCAACAACGACGATGATGTTGATGTTGGCTTTGCTCCCGGCATTCCCCCTATTGACAAAGTTGTTGTTATTTCCATCTTGACAAGTCAAGAGGGTTCAAATAGTTGCCAAAACTGAAATAGCATATGCTAATGACAAGACTCTTGGCCGCAGAACTAAATTTAAGCCGATGGAGTACACTCCAAAAAAGATACTGACCTTAAGTCAACGAATCGGACTCATAAGTCACCAATAATCATAAATTTATTTCCGGGCTAAAATTTTTTGCTGTAATTGGGACTCTGGTTTTCAGAAGATATATATTTTATTTAATTAGAACATAACAGGCCTTTTAAAAATACTCTTCAGATTTTCTAAGTGCATAGACTGACTCCATTGTAAAATTATGAATTACAGATACATTTGGAGGTACTCCTTTCAGAGCGAAACAGTCTGGCTTGTAGCTGTTTCGGTTCTGTTTGGCTTCTGTCCAAAATTTCAATTAGGTTGAGTAGTTCGAATGTTTCCCATATTGCCTGCAACTGCTTACGAATGTTAATTACGCAATTGACTTGACAGGCAACAGAGCGGAGCAGCAACATCCCAAAATGTATCTGAATGTGCAACACTCGGCCGAATGTTTGTGTGTTGACTTGCATAATTAAGCTCATCCTGCCTACCCGATGTCCTTTATCTCCTTTAAGTACGAGTATATGGGTTGTCCCATAGGAACCTGTTACCTTCTTTTTAGGGTAATTAAATAAAAAATTCCCCGCCCGAGTTGTCTCTGCGCTCTTTCAGTTGTTTTACTCATTTGAATGCAAATTAATTTCTTTTGTTTCTCTTTCCCTTCCACTGGTTGCGTGTTTTTATAATATTCTTTTCTCGGAATTTAATATCTTTAAATGTTTGTGTTGTTCTTAGTGAATCATGAATTGTCGGAATACTCGCCGAGTTCCAGCTTTTAAGATTCGTCTAAGTTATTTATTTTCGGGGAAGCCAAACGAAAACCATTTATACCGCCTGAACAACTAAGTAAGTTCATATTTCAACTAGAATACGTGCCTTGTAAACCATTTGCGAGAATGTGCAATTACAAATGCAAGTAAGGAGCTGGAAATACCTATATTTTGTCAAGGCACTATAGTTCATGAAAATAAGTTTACTTATAAAAACAAAAAAACATATACATATAGATAACCGCATTATATTTTATTATTATTTTGCCAAGGTAAATAAATTAATTTATGCTTATCGAGTGTATTTGTTGCCTATACAATTTTTAATAGCCCCAACAATCTGTTTGTCCGCGAGAGTCTGAGAACTGATTGACCTTATCTTATCGTCTTAAAAATATATGTAAATATTTTTAGCTAACTTATTGATTAACTGCAATAAGTCGGTCGATCCCAACAGGACTCCGTGGCGCAACGGTAGCGCGTCTGACTCCAGATCAGAAGGTTGCGTGTTCAAATCACGTCGGGGTCAATCAATATTCATTTTTTTTTTATTGAACTCATTTTTAATAAAAACAAAAGAAGTTAAGCACGTATATTTGTTAATGTTTACATTTTCAATATTTTGCAGTTGGCTGGGAACAGAATTGAAGTTAATACAGAAAAACTTGTGGGACCTCTATATATTTGGTTAATATTTTCATTTACTTTTTCGAAAGTCTAGTTTACTTTTTTTTTACATTTTAACATATATTAAAACAAATTGGGATAAAAGCATATGAGTAAAAACATATTTTGATTGCTTCATAAACATTGCGCATATTTTCGAAGAAAAAATCTATTTATACATTGGTGATTTTGTTTTGTATACCCAAATGGGAATTGTAGAATGTTGAGATATCGGCGAAAAAAATTTATTGAATTTGAGTTTCTAAATAGCAAAGTTCGAGTTATGGAAGTTCGTCTGCATTTCAATTTGTCTAAATTCTTTTTAAATCCTTCACATTTTCCTCCCATCAATGTAAAGATCATAAAGCGTGAAATATTTGCACTGGCATGCCACGCCCACGAGTGGGAGGGGGCTGGATTTGGACAACTGAATTGCTGCATTTGAAATTAGTTTGCCAATGCCTGGCAGTTGCATTGTAGCCAGAATAAAGGACTTAAAACTCTCGCATAAATCCGCATGCACACAAATAAATGCATCTAATATTCCATGTACAGCGATTCGCTTTTATCAAAACGATTTCGATTCTATTAAAGTTCTAATTTGTGGTCATTGAGGCGGCAGCGCTCTATGAAAATCGCTATTGGTTTAGGTTAATAATGTGGAATTGATAAATAAAATTACTGAGCCATGAAACAAGTATTTGGATGTACATATTTTTAATGAAATAGAGAATGTTTTCAATTTTTGTCAGGTTACAAAAGATAAATAACAAAATATATTAATTATATATAAATATAATAATATACAAAAATAATTGTATAGAAAAATAATTATATAAATATAATTAACGGCT